>CM047810.1:29277404-29877404 GCA_026214975.1 Gentiana macrophylla | reverse complement strand
ACAACATGCCACTGCTTACATTGATCCATGATATGCAATAGAATGGCATCAATCGTGGGACAAATAGCAGTAGTCCATGACTCATAAAGTTCTCTTATCTGCAACAACAACATGAAATAACTAAGCGAATGTAAATAATAAACACATAAACATGAGAACAATAAAAGTAAAACTAACACAAACCTGAAAGCCGTTGCATAAGTTTAATATGGATAGCATCAACCAAGTTAACAACAGGAAGATGACGCTCTTTCAAAACCCAAGCATTAAAGGATTCTGCCGTGCTAGATGATATGTATCAATACCGACAACCCTTGAAGTGAGCATTAGCCCAATTCTCATGCTTCAGATTTTTAAAAATTCTTTTGCAGCATCACCACCCTCAAAAAGCATTAAGTTATGATTAGAATCAAATTCCGATTTGGTAGAAGCATAGGCACACTGTTCAAGCAACTCAACCATTCGATGCCTACAAAACTTGTTTTTCGAAAATTCAGCACCCTTCTCACGTAAATTAAGCTTCAAATGATACAAACAATATGAATGGTAAGCATCCGGAAAAATAGTACGAACACCATCAATCAAACCAGGATTCCTATCACTCATAAACGTAAGCTGCCGCAGAGGATCCAAAATAGCCTTCAGATTGATGAGAAACCAATTCCAATTATCAATGTCCTCAGAATCAACAATAGCAAAACAAAGGGGATAGATACCTAACATAAAAGAAAATAATATGAATGTCAGAGTTTATGATACTGATACTGATACTGATACTCTCATTATTAATCAAACATATTCTATAACAAGTAAAAACTCATATACCTTGGTTACCATCTTTCCCAGTAGCAACCAATAAATGACCCCTAAATTGACCCTTCAAATGTGCTCCATCCAGAAAAAGGAGAGGACGGCAAGCATTGAAACCACGTATGCAACCAGCAAAAGCAACAAACAGTCGTTTGAAACGACATGATCCAGGATCCACTTCATAAACAACACGAGAGCCAGGATTTGAATCCAAGAGACATTGAACATATGCAGGCAATCTCTTAAATGATTCACGCACACTGCCAAACAAAGCTGATTTGGCTTTCGACACACCAATTCTTGCTTTGAAATATGTAACCCTAAACGATAATAGGGAGAACAAATCGCGTTTAACTACACCAGGACTCAAAGTAGGTGTATCGTGAACCATAGTTTCAATAACATCTGCAACAAGCTCAGAACTCATTCGTGATCCATCAAAAGAACGACCAGCAGAACCACATATATGAACAGTGCATGAGTCTCTAACATAAAAATAGCCATTCGTATTCAATTTTAAACCATGAACCCTCCATTCACAATTAAATATTTCCTTGAAAGGACAATAAGCTGTTATCCTATTGCTGTCATTCTTTTTTAAAACATATTGAAAACCAGTGTATATGGACACCTTTTGCAAAGATAATCTGAATTCCGAGGCACCACCATAAAACACTGTCCCAGATTTAAAAGATATCTTATCCCAACCTAGCTCAAGCCTAGCCTTCTTAACTGAGGAACTAACTGACATAAAATCCTCATCACCATCAGCACAAACAACATGCATACAACTATTGGAGCTTGAGGAAACAACATCACCAACATGAGCTACACAGGTACTGGAAGTTGATGAAGAAATATTGCTGTCTTCTACAACATCCACATGAACACAATGCCCATTAAAGGAATGAGAAACAATAAACAACGAAACCAAATCTTCATCATTAGATAAAAAAACACTTAGAACAACCAGGTAACTTGTAGTACAACTTAACACACGATTGATTCAAAGAAGACCATTTCCTACAAATCTTATTCACAATAAACTCAAAACAATCAATTTCAGAAACAGGCAAGACATAAGTCTCCAACGCATAACTGCAAAGCAAAACCACCATCATCACACAATCTGCAAGGAAACACAAGCAAAACTTAACAACTAACACTAAAGAAATAAGTCATTACCAATAATATCAGTGATCGACATCGATCTTCGAATCACGATGCTCGATGAATGAATACAATGAAGGTAAGAAATCATGCTCTTGCTCTCATAAGACATCACGCTTCTATAATGTAATTCAAAATGCAGAAATTCACAGAGCAGTGTGTACATACATATCGAACACAAATGAGAATCAGGATTCTACAATCTAAAGAACAAGGAAAAATACAGAAGTTAAGGAAAATGTGTTTAACTATAAAATTGATCTCAAAATAAATCTGAAAACATAATCAAAGTGAGGTATCAAACTAAAAATGCAATGTGTTTTGATTTGAATGAAAAATAAACGAAGAACAACAGATTAGAAACAAGCAACACATCTGAAATGAAAATATTCGACTACAAAATAAAAAATACGTGAAATTTGAGATGAAAGATTACCTTCAAGCTAAAGATCAAAACAGCAACACGATTCACGGATTGGAAGATGAAATTGAACAGAAAATCAATAAAGATACGCAGAAAAAAGTGCCAGAACAATGTAATTGGAGCCGTAATTGATTTAAGACCGATATTAATGATGAATAAATACCGAGGAAAGAAGAAAACGTAAATGAAGGGCAGAAGAGTCCGAACGAAAAATTATTGTCCTTATTGCAACTAAAAAATTGAAGCTGGATTATCACTTAATTAAGGGGGGAAAATGGACTATAAATTAATTTTTCCTTATTTTATACTACCTCCATTTTATAATATAAGTCATCATACACTTTTAGATTTGTCCCACAATATAAATCATTCTACATTACAATGCAACATTTATTATTATTTCTTTTATCTTACCCCTTATTTATTATCAATCCAACAACTTTTCAATTTTTAACAATTATCACATTAATGATAATCAATGAGCATTTTAGATATTAACCTTCAAATTTATAACATTTAGCCACTTTCTTAATCTGTGTGAAAAACTGTAGGGTGACTTATATTATGGAACGGAGGTAGTACAATTTTTATTATTACAATAAGGGAATTGATATGTGCACTACATCCACTATTCCCAATAATTAAAGTGATAAATTATTTATTGTAATGTGTCCTAATAAAATGAATGGTCTTGATTATGTTGTGTAGGATGTTGTGTTAAATTGAATAGCGAGTATATCACTACTTTTACGATAAAGTTTCTGTAACAATTGACTATACGATATTGACTACGGGAAATTTTATTATGGTGCTGGACCAATGATGACTTGGTGATCCAGGACCTATAGAAAAATGACAAATAACACAAGGGTCCACCGTGTAAAATATAAATCCCATATATTGACGTTTTTACCCTTCTTATAAGACATTTCATTGATGGACAAGTATGACATGATGGTCCTGGACCACCATAAAACCACTGTATTGACTACACGATTGGAGCGGCACATATCACGCTACATTGTGCGATTCGAGGAGCGGCTAAAGATGAGGCCACGTTGATGGTTGATATTTTCCTCCTCGTCACCGTCTGGACTATAAATTGAGGTCACGGGTAGAACATGAGAATTCATCCTTTGCCTACTCATTGCTCTTATCTTCCTATTAACTACTAAATTCAAGTCTTAGAACATTTTCCTTTATCCTTTGAAAATGTCTTGCTGTGGAGGAAACTGTGGCTGCGGTTCCGCTTGCAAGTGCGGCAGCGGCTGTGGAGGGTAATTCTATCTCCCTTTGGTTTTTTTCTAATCCGTTTTCGAACAAAATAAAATAACAATTGATGTTCTTAATTATGGAAATTGAAGTCTTTGCCGTTCAAATTTATTCGACATATATGTATCATTTCCGGTTTGTCCATGTTATGTATTTTCTCTCATCAATAAACGATTTGGCATCATCAGGTATGCAATTGATCCATACATCGGAGAAAAAACCGATCATTCCCAACTGAAAAACTAAATTTTTGGTTGATTTTGTCCCGATCTGACAAAATAGAGATGCAAATCTTTAAGATCTTATAAGAAAAACTATGTATTGAAATTTATACCCTTTGATCTCTAGAAAAAACCATGTTGGTGGAATCTATGTTAAAAAAAGGGGGGATTTTAAATTATAAATGATCTATTTAAGCTTTATAAATTCTTTTAATTTCATCAAGATTATGTAAAATTGTTTAATAATTCCTTAAAATATGCAGTTGCAAGATGTACCCAAACTTGGCCGAGAGCAGCACCACTGAGACCTTGATCCTTGGCGTTGCACCTGCTGCTAAAATGTGAGTATTGTGAACACACACACACACACATATATATATTTTCCTTAAATAATTTATGTTTTTTTTTTTTTTTTAATTGATGGCAATCTTGGACAGGTTCTATGAAGGGGCTGAAATGGGAGAGGCAGCTCAAGGCTGCAAGTGTGGAGAAAACTGCAAGTGTGATCCTTGCACTTGCAAATGAACACTGCTGAGAAATTAGAGAGATGATGATGATGATGATGATGGTGATGGTTATTATGATGGACATCATCATTAATTCATGAATCTTATGATGTATAATAATAATAACATCTAATGTATGTGTGTTGTAGTAGTTATGTGTTGTGTGTCTGTTTGGGGATAGCATGTCATCTGCATCATATGTTATGTTTAGATGGAGTGTGTTGCTTGCTTTTCTCCTAAATAAAAGTAGCCAAGCCATATGTTTGTGCTGCCTCTATGTGTCTTTTGTCCTTGGATTAAAGACTTTTAATCCTTAGTTTATTAAAAAAAAAATTATCTTGTGTTTAATTTAATTCTGTATGTTTCTTGTTGCTATGTTGAGATTATGTTTTCTAGTTACTCGATATCAAATTATGAGTTTGATATCGAAATTTGTAAACACAATTATTCGATGAGCTTCCGGATTAACCAACTTCTAAGGTACTTTTCAGTGAGAAAGGCGGTAAATTATTAGTAATATAATCTACAGAATTTAGAAAATATATACAAAATCAGTACATAATGTAGACTACAAATCTTATATAAAAAATAAATGAACATATAAGAGAACAGAAAATGTTATAGAACTATACTTTAATCCTTGAGTAAACAAGCAACAATCTCTTGGAAATGGTGGTAAGCGGTTGGAGTGGTGTAATGTCACACTGGACCAGGAACGGATCCACGTGCCTCAAGAGGTGGGGTCACGTGACCCCACTGGATTTTTAAAAATAAAAAATAAAAATTTTAGTATTAAAACTATGTATTTTTGTTGTTAAAAAATGTCATTTTGTCGATAAAAAATGATGTTTTAGGCACGATTGACACGTGGAATTTTTTTTTTGATAAGATGTAGTTTTAGGCTCAAATTGACACCACCTGGAATAAATTCTTGATCCGCCAGGTCTGACCGGAAAGCCAGAGTATGGGGTTCGAGTCCGTAAATGACCGGTCCCTTCGAGTGCGGAAAAAACATCAGCCTCTTCCCGAAATTTCTTAGGCTCACGATTAACCTCTCTTGCACTCTCATGGGACGGGGATCGAAGCGAGAGAGCTTTCCTAAGTTAAGGTTTAACCGTTAAGTAAACAAGCAACATCATCGTGTTAGAGCAACCACAGTGCTTCCTCCGTATATTACCCTCTAACACTATCGTTTTCTGTTTCTTTTAAACTTTTTCAACACCTTAGAGCAACTCCAACTGTTCACATTAAATTTTACATCAAATTTTATCCATTAGCTTCAATGGTTTTCCACACAAAAAAATAATACCCTCTAACACTATCGTTTTCTGTTTCTTTTAAACTTTTTCAACACCTTAGAGCAACTCCAACTGTTCACATCAAATTTTACATCAAATTTTATCCATTAGCTTCAATGGTTTTCCACAAAAAAAAAATAATAATCTTGGAATATTACATCTTGTTCACACACAAAAAAGAAAAAGAGGAACACTGTTTGCTGGGAGTCTATGCCCGGCAGCAAATTTGCGGGAGAAAATTGGCTCCCACCAATTGGATAAGAAAAACAACCACCATTGGAATGAGACTTTAACAGTATTTTGTTGTTTTGTTGGTGATAACTCGGCTGTGGAGCCGCCGCCAATCGGTCGAGCTCCACAAAAGCCGCCGCCTCTTTTTTTTTTTTTTTTTTTTTTTTTTTTTTTCGTGTTTCGTTTCGTGAATCGATATCATACATCTAGAAAAATTACTACGCAAATTAACTAATGCTTATTGCTTAAACTCGAAACTCGCTCTGTTACCACTGTTAGAAAATCTACGCGGGAACGCAGCGGAATTTGAAATTTATTTCCTATTAACCTAAGATCGACTTCATTTAAGCAACAATAATAAAAGAAGTGGACGTAGAATATACCTTGTATGATCTAAAATAGATCGTCGCTTTATCTAAGGTTGTAGTTTCTGCACGAAGCCGCCCAAGTGTTCGGCATCTACCCTTGATCCACACGAACAGCTCCCCGGAATCCCACATTGGATTGATACTAGAAAAAATTCGGTTGCTAGACCGACATTCTCTCTATCAAACTCTCTCTAAAAAGCTTTCTTATTTTTTACAAGAACTATTAGTCTCTTGGAGTTGTGATGTACGAAAGAGCTAGCCAACCACTCTCTTATATAGAGGGTGGTGCGCCCCTTGTGCCCCAAAAACTGATTGGGAGAAGCTTCCCAATAGAATGAGGAGAAAGAAAACATTTTACTAGTAAAATAAGAAAAATATATATTATGGATTTATCTTATTTAATTTAATATCTTGTATTAAATAAATCTAAAATATTGTCAATATCTAATATTGATTATCTTTATCATATTACCATACATCAATTTATGCAAATCTATTAATATCTAATATTAATATATGGTAATGCTATTAATTAATTTGCAAAATCCATGTGTATCATATACACATATATCTGCGCCCCATATAGCCAAAAATTGGCTTCCGGAATATTCTTAATTAATATAATACTGCGATTAATTAATTTGCAAAATACATGTATATCATATATACATATATATATTTCGACATATACATCAAATATGTATATTTAATTAATCAACATAATTAATATCTTGTATTTAATTTATTCATAATAAATCAATACCACCATATTAATTTACCACTATAACACTTTATAATCGAGATAAAACTTTCCTTATTTGGTTATCACTATAACCACATTTTAATCCGGCTAGATGTTCTTATGTTCGTGACCCGATAGGCTTCCGAATATGTTGGCCGTAGGCATAAAGTGCAACTACGAAAATGCCCTTCTTGCCTAATGATCATGGAATAGCGTCTAGCAACACACCGTGACCCCCAATCATCGGAAGAGTCAAATGCAATGATTAATACCTTTCATGTGAAACAGTTACCGTGTAAATAGAATCATATCGCTGTTACAATATCCATACGGTCGTACGTCGAGTGTCAAACATCAACGACCGTATCTTATAATCTGGATATTCTACTCTCTCGAAGTAACATATTACTTCCGCTTTGCAAAGACTTTCGAGAATAAGACATTCATTATAAGAAGGTCCTTTCGGATATTTATTCCTAATCATAGGATACGCGATTTCCGGACGAGCAACATGAATCTTGCGCATGCTTCAGTATCACACCCAATCACTACCGCATGATCGCCCCATGGCTAGAGGAAACCTCAATAGTGTCAAAGTATGACAATCCACACTGTGATGTCATGAAGACTCCGGTCTTAGGATAATTACACAACTGCCACATAGTGCGACACTTAATAAAGTAAGTGGGTCAGTCTAACATACGCATTCTCTAACACACGTCCACGTATAGTCCAAGTGCCCCTACACTTCGATAGATGAGATATATCCCTACCTTCAATAAGATAGAAGACATCCAATACGTGCTAGTCTAATCATACTATCAATGTCCCGTTTGACAGTACATACGACTAGAGACATATAAGTATCAAACCTATCAAAGTGAATAGAGATCTCATCAACCATAATCACCATCATGGTCTCTCTATCACAGTTTGACACTAGGGATGTTATCATATATAAACAATATCATAATTGGTCCGTTAAACGAACAAATATATAATAACAGAAAAGTCATTTATTATATGTATAAACATAAACAAATAGTAGAAATGATCCGACCCGGTCGAATCCGGTCCAAACCGATTGGGTTTAGGACACTATTTCAACAATGAATCGGTGCTTGACCAAGAATAGCATGACATTTTATCTTTTTACTACCATGTATGTAAGTTATTAAGTATTAACTAGCCACCTAAGTGTTTTCAAAGCAAGACTCACCTTAACAACTCTACTCCATCACTTAGACAGCTAGACACCACATCCTATCTAATACGGACATTGATGAACTCTAGTTCATGAAAGCACAAGCATATCATGCCCTTCTGACGGTCCCGAACTTCAACTCCCTGGAAGAGTACATTCGGTGCCGGAACTAAACGCATCAGAAACTCAATTAAGGATTGTTTATGTTTAATTAATGCTATTAGATCATGAAACAACGATTAAAACTCATTACATAGCTTAAAACAACATTTTCTCAAAAACTGAGGTCAATGCGTGCGCATTCCCTGACCAGAAACTTGCTGAAAGTTTCTGTCCAGCCAATACTTGCGCATTGCTCATGCTGGGAGCAACCGAACTATCCCGAAACAGTAGTGCGTGTATTCCATTGAATGCGTGCGCATTGCAGCTGCTGTGAAAAAGGATGGAACATCCTGAAACACGAATGCGTGCGCATTCGACGCTGTAAAAACCCTAAAACTCGATTTTCTGCACTTTACGAACTCTACTCGATTCCAAACATGTTTTACACGATTGTAATCAGAAAAACACAACTTTCACAACCCATAACATCCCTTAATCCTTAAGCGATCAAACAACATGATTTCTATCATTTAAACCATATCCAATCATCAATCTTAACCCTAAAACCATAATTAAAACGTAGGAAGAGCCTCTTACTTGTTTGCAAGCAATCCAATTCCAAAGGCTACGAAAAATTGCAGCAAACTCGAGTTTTTTCCATGGAAAACCTATGTGATCAATCCAAACATAGATTAGATTTGATCACACGCTTCTAATCAAACAAAACTACTAATATAAGAGTTTAGATTCATCGAAAATGTTCAAGAACACATCTAGGGCTCGAAAAATCATACCTTGACAAAGCCCCAACTTTCTTGTGTTGAAACAACACCCTCTTCACGACGATTCCGCTGCTCTACTCGAATATGAAAACCGTTAAGAATCGCCTTAGAATTCTGAAGAAATCTCTCAGCCCTTTCTCTATTACTCTTACATGCAGTTTTCAAAGAACGTGGGTAATTTTCTGATTTCTTTTAGGTTATAGGAACTAATGAGACTTGTTTTCCTTAAATAGGAAAGAAGTAAAGGATATAATATTTCGTTTTCGCAAAATGACACGTCTGTCTTTTTCCGAAAATCGGAATATTACAGCTAATTATCTAACTATATGTCAAGAGTTTCCAACAAACCCATAAGACGTGCATAACCGGTTTGAAATCTCCTAATGCAAATTGTGTTACATCACCTGTTACATTTACTATGTGGGAGTGTGCGTCTCATTTTATTTTTAAAAGGTTCAAAATCTTCTGAACATTTGCTATAAAAAAAAACTTCTAAACAAACTTGATATCTTAACTACTCTTAATAAAATGACAATGAAGCTGATGACGTGTTCGTTTGGTAAAATTTTCGGTAGAGGAGCATGTATAATTGAGCTTTGTCAGCCCAACAGGCCCATTATGCGAATTTCAACCGAATGTTAATTGGTTTAATTGCTAGCTATATTTATCTGCCATCTTCAGGACTCAAAACCGATTATGTTTTGTACTTTTTCTCTGCAGTTTGTCTCCGTATCCAAGTAAACAAGGAAAACAAGGAATTTAACGTGAGATCTTAGTGTTGGCCTACGTTATTCCTTTACATTGCATTGGCTGTGTTATGTAATCACATGACAAACAAAATTTATATAGTTGTTCAGTGAGTCTCTGAAATTTAAAGTAGGATAATGAATGTTTTGCTCAGGCTTAGTTGATTATATGGTGCGTATTCTATTTTTAAAATCTTGATTATGTAAAACTGACTTTTTCAAAGTCTATTTTCAGTGTGGTGTCGGGTAGGTGTGGTGCTTTCAACGGGTTCCTATAGCAAATTATAACTTTTTATTGCTTTAAGAGCAATAAGCGACACATGGATTGATGTTATGTTGTGACGAAATCAAATTGGATGCCTCAGATAGAAAATCAGGAAGAAGAATTTCATTGCATTTTGGGTTATCTAGCTTGCTATTTAAAAGAATTCATTGCTATATTGTGCAGGATTTACCACCAGGTGAGCTTTTGCTGATTTCGTCCTTTGTAAGCTTCTGCTTCATTTGGTGATCATGAATTTCCTTGGATAAGCTCTCTGAGGCTTTGGAGATGAACCCTGGAAATATGAAAATTTAAGCTACCAACTTGCAATCCTTTCTCTATAAATTTTAAATTTTAGTTACATCTTTCTAATTTTATGCCATCGATTCCTTTTAAACGCCGAGTATGAAGGATGGATCATGGATTAATCTTATATAGTGAACATACTTGCATTTCAGAACCTTTTGAGTTTTGACCTCTGTTGTTTTGGATGAGTTATTATTGGGGTGCAAATGTTTCCATTTTCTTGTCTGGAAAAAAAAAAGTATTCATTTTAATCAAGTTTTTGCTCTTCTCTTCCAGCTTTACGATTTCTTTTTCCCATTTAAATGTGTATATCTTTATCTATGAAGATGTGGATCAATTGAGGATTATGATCTTCAAAGAACTCAAAAACGGTTTAGCATCGACGACATAGATAATGACCAAGTAAATATTGTTACTTTTAACATGCTATTTATTCTTCGCGTCCCACCACCACCATTTACGGTAAGAGAAAAATTGAAATGAGTGGACAAATCCATGAACTCAAAATTTCACGTAATGGACAACATATAACAGGTGTTAGAAGTTAGAACTCCGGCATGTTTTATTATTTTTTTTAAATAAATTACTTCAGCTTCTTGCAAATATATTTCTCAATGTTGTTGGTGTCATTCCCTTGGCTTGTGTTGTGCTGTGTAGATCTTATGGATTTCCGGATCTTTATATGTTTGTGTGTTGAAACTCGAAAGTAACTGATTTACTTTATAACTATTTTACTCAATGGCTTTTGGTAGATGATACTTGACGATACAGGGTTTCACTCCCTCCACGTGTCGTCTATCGGTTGGTCATCACATTATTAATGAGCTATAACATACTCATGTCGAGACCCAAGACCGAGGCTAGGGCCATCTAACCGGCTCCAGGTTACGACTATCGACTACCGAGCAGTGTGAGATGGCAAGTACATAAGGATAGAGTCCACACCAGCTAGCAGCGTAGGACAATGAGTCTAGAGTCGATCACCGTAAGTCGGCAGTATCGACACCGAGGACAGAGTCCGCGCCACCGTATCGAGCCCACCCACAAATGATAGCTTGGGCAAGGGTCAAGGCCCATTTAAGGGTAAAGATGACAATAATACAAGCCGACTTAACCTTAGGGTTTAGGCAAGTATTGTCATTATAAATACCCCAATCCAGGAACTACGTAAGGCTTGATTCCTGGAACATAACAGGATACGTAGGCAATCTAAGATACAGTCTTGGACTCAGCCGCATACATAAAATCCACCCCCTCATTCCCTCTTTGGCATTAGGGTTCTTGTGTGTTCATCACTAGATTAAATTAGGGCTCAAATCACTAAGGTGGCATAATTGCTCATTGTCATTGGCGCTAGAAGGAGGGCCCTCTATTGATTGAAGACGCAAGAAACACGATGCCTCCCAAGAAAACTGCATCCAAAACTGCATCCAAAGCAGTCGATCAAGGCTCCCAGATGAACGAGCCGATCGATCCTGATATGCAAGGAGACGAAGATCCCGCCTTGGATCTTATTCAGCACGATCCTCAGCAGAAACAGGGGGAAAAAGATCCAGCCTTGAACCCTGTCCAGGAGACCCACCAACCAGAAAAGCGAGCCCTTGCTCCAGAATATCGGGTGCTTGCGGATCGATTGGCGGCGGTTTGGAGGTAATGTCTGAGATAATAGCCGAGGCGATTCTGTGTAGGCGCAGCGGCGACGCCGCCGAAAGAAGCTATGGCGGCGCGGCGAAAGACGTAGTGGACAAGCCTAAACAGACTCCTGGGGACGAAATAAGCGCATCATCTAGCTCAGTGGAAAGGAAGAGACGCGAGATCCACCAAAAACACCAGGGAGGGGATGATGATAGCGCCAGGGAAGAGTTGAATGCAATTTTGGGAAAGAACCAGGTTTCGTTTGTTAGGTGTAGTGCCCGAAAGACAATTTGTGTAATTGTTTTTAATAATGAATGACAGAATTTATCTCACCTTATTACTTGCTTTGTGCTTGTAAAGTAATACACTGCTTGCAAACCCTAAGTATATCAGATGTAACCACTTAACTCAAAGTATGGATTACACGCGAGGATTGAGTTAGTGGAGATATGCTTAAATCATTAGTCTGTGGTGAACTTAATCGAGTTTAGGGTCTCTTGATTAAAACACCAATAATGCGCCTGAAACACCTTAGGGTGTGATAGTCTTATCCGGATCATCGGTAGAGGTACTACGTGGGGCATTTATATATGATGGCATTCATATAGATCGACCGATTTAATCTGAATTTCTCGATATAATTCCGTAATCGAGGAATCTTATTAAATCATTAGATGATCATATATGGATCAACCTTAATCTGAGGTGATCACGGGATGCTTCTTGTCCCGGGGTAGTGTTTGATGTGTTAGTTACGGTTCACTTTAATATGTGTTCCAAGCCACTTCTCATTGGCACTATCTCTCAGGATGAGTGAGTAGTTACGATTTTCACGAGACATGGAATCCATTCCTTCCTCTGCGGGAAGTAGAGACAATCCCTTATTTGTTAGCCCTAAGAAAGTGATCGATCCCGGGAGTTCACATTTGACTAATTAGCTACTAGTCAGATATGTGAGCTAATTGATCATCAAGGGGTTAATGGTAAATAAGGATAATATATTCTGAGTCGGGTTCACGGAGACTTCCCACTCAGAATGGACAGTCTATGGAGGGTTAATCCGTATGTAGTGATTATATCAATGGACGCTTATTCACTCTATGGGTTGAGTATAAGTATACATCTATAATCGGTAGAGTTCAGTTTCGGGTTTATGGTGGCGTAATCCCGGAATTAATAATTAATGTACTTTCTGTTCGATGAATAATTAATTATTGGAGCTTTCTTTGCTTATAGGTCCATAAATCCCGCATGTGGCTTCACGTAATTCGGACTAATAATCTTGTTATTTGGGCCTCATTGATAATTAATTGGTTTGAAATTAATTAATTGATATGCATGGATATTATTTAGTTAGTTGAAATTTAAATAATATAATACACATAAAAAATTTTTATGTGAGAACTTTTTTGACCCAATATGTGGCGCCATTAATGTCCTAATAATTAGAGAGAAATTAGTTTTCTTGGATAATTATTTAACATGTGATTTATCTTTTATTTGTTAAATGATAATTCATGGAATAATAGATAATAATATGATTTATCTTAATTTGTTTGGGATAATCATTTTATTTATCTTTTATTTGGAAAAGGATTAATGTGATAATTATCACTTAATTATTTAATCTTTGGAGGGACATTGATTACTCTCCTATATAGAAGAGCCTCTTATAAAGTCTAATGGCAAAAGTACTATTCACGTCACTATTCACCGAGAGAAATTGGCGAAAAAATTTGGCCTCTATTCTTAGTGTTTCGAGTTGGAAAAATCTTCTGGGATTTTTCTGGTTGCATATCATGGAGGCTCGTGTATCAAGAAGGGTGTCCACCAACCGCCGTTTGGAGAACACATCGGAAGATCAAGGCTTCTCTTCCCTATATTGGTAACATGATCTTAACCCCCTTGTAGTAGTTTAAGTCCTTTATTTATGAATTGTGTCATATAAATCGTGATCCATCCATTTGCGCGTAGATCTAACTCGTTTAGATCTAAGAACCTGCATCCTTCATGTGGTAGCGAGAGCGGGGTTCACGATTTATATAGTCATAAATCATAGTTAAACGATTTAAATGAGTGGAATTGCATGTAGGTAAATTTTATTTATTGTTTTATGCATTGATAATGATTGGTTGTTGTGGTTGAAGAGATGGATTGGGGTTGGCACTTTTTTTTACCCGTTTAGATCTATTAGAAACTCATATAAGCGATAAAAATTCGTTCATATGAGTATAGGAAATTATGTAATTTATTTATTATTGCAAGTTTAATTTCCTGTAAATAGATCTGTTTAGCAGCTGTATAGTGTTTTCGTTTTTCCCGTTGTTTGAGCCGTTAAAACGAAGATCCCTCCGGTCAGAATTAATATTGAAAGTTGATGAACAATCCCACAAATTTTGGTGTCGATCAGAGTCAGTTTGGGTTTCCGTTTGTTGCTGCGAAGTGGCTGCTGTAACAGAAAAACGCAGGATTCACAGAAACCCTAACTGTGACTTCTTCGATTTTCTGGGAACAATTGGACCGTTCAAATTAAAATCCGACCAGTCAGATCGATAATCATGGAGTTTTGGACGTGAGATAAAATTTTCAGGACGATCGGGATTCATCTTCATCCCCGATCGATCTCGGGAAGTAAATGATGCGCTGCTGTAAGAGTCTGTTTCAGCAGCAAGTTGGGCGGCTTACTGGAGAAAATTGACAAGTCAAAGCTCCGATCCAACCGTCCATATTGAAGCCCGAGGAGTGAAGAACAGATCTGGAAAGTTTCGTCGCGATCCAAGTTCGTTTGGTTTGCCGATCCTCAAAGATTTTGAACAGCTGTAGATTTTGTTAGAAAGTAGTAAACCCTAGTTAGAGTTTCGTTATTTATTTTCTAATAGGTTAGATACGGGGGTGTCAACGGTCCATCTCGGTGTTTATTTTACGCACTAGAATACATGTTTAGATTGTATGTGTAGAACCGGAAAATTGCCATGACATGCATCATATCATGAATTCCACTCCATATGCATACATGTAGAAATTAATTCGAGGAATTAGTTAGGCATGTATAAAACACACGATTAGTTTTAATTAATTGTTTGATATTAATTAGAAACTAATTAGGGTAAAAACCGAGGAACACGGGTTTTTTTTTCAATCGTCGAGGTTGGGTGATGGATTCTCGGTGAATCCCACTCTGCGAAAGCATAAGGAGTAAAATCCCGAAACCTCGTGGTTAAGGTGTTGGATTCTCGGTGAATTCCACCTTACCTAAGACGAGATTACGTTTTTGTTCCGTAGTGTCTACGTGAAAGTTTGATGTTTAAGGATTGGATAATCACGGGCAAACAGGTTCGAAAGTGGTTTAACCACGGTTGGGTGGTCAACAGTAGCTACGGCTCAATCGACTTCACCTCTCCCACGTGTGGCGTTTGCACGGGGTCCGCAATCTTGAGCCATCCGAAGAGCCACTACGGCTCAACGGACCTCTCCTAGCCTTGACCCGTCCGGCGACCACATATGTTCTAACGAATAGGTCGGGTGGGCTAGCCCACATAACCGACAACATTCGGGCCTATGATTTATTGTTCCTTAATGTAACATCAAGTCCAAAACGTGATCGATAAACCCACCACTTTTTCAAAATATTGAGTGGGAGCGGAGAGGCGACGGCCGACCCCACGGCCTCATTGTTGACACAAGCAACGTGAGAGAATGGTGACGCCTCGTGCCGGCTCTGGACCGGCCTCCTGAGAAGGCCTTCACCGCTATCAAAATTCAAGGCTTGGTCTCCGAAAGGATAGGATTTTGGGTACTCGTCGGGTCACCGACCGACCCTAAGGCGACACACTGGGGTCTACCTAAAAATCTGAGATAGTAGGTCACACTCATAAAGGTATTTTTGGTAGTACCTTGGTGAAAAAGGAAAGGTGATTGACGATCACAAATGAGATGTTCGATTCTCAATCGATCTTCAATATTAATCGAAACCTCTTTGACCTACCCTAAATGACACTGAGGCATTAGATTAAATCCTGGAGCAGTAGGATAGACTATAAGTACTTAGTTTATGTTCCTAAAATTTATTAGTAGTGTATGATTTGGATTTATTTTTACATCAATTTTATTTACAACTATTTATATATCTCTCTGCGGGTGCTAGACGCTAGTGTAAAATTGACTAATAATGACTTAAATTAAGTGGTAAGTAGGTCAGAACGAGCCGAACCCTACCGAACATGTGCGCGGGTTGAGTTCGTCGAAAGGTTCGAACCTAAGGTTCGGCTCGCTCGAATCGATCGAACCTTAGTTTAGCAAGGTTCGCTCGGTTCGGGTTGAAAGTTCGAACATGTTCGACATGTTCGAACATATTGAACAGTTCAACATGTTCAACCTTATATATATAGTTTTTTTTTTTTATATATATAATAGTTCGAACGTGTTCGATCTGATTTTCGCTCGATAGACGAATATCAAATACCTAACGTGCAAGTTCGAATCGAACTCGAATCGAGCTTTTTTTCGAGCGAATACAAATAATCGAATCGAATTTTTATTGGTAAGTAACTATAACGTTGTACTTATTGATCTTACATGCAATTAATTTTTCGAAAGAGATATTTCTCTTGAGCCTTCAAAACTTAAGTGACGTAAACAAGTATGTCACTCACGCCACTCGTGTTGAACGAGAGACAACCATAGTTAGTTTGAAAGATGATTGGGACGATAAAATTCTTCTATGAATTTTAATTGTGTAGTAATGTCTACACGAGAAATTTTCTAATAGAAAATCATCAATTAAAGTGTCGCTAGTTAGGCGGTATTTGGAACCGATAAACTAGTGGGAGCTTTTATATTATGTTTTTCTAATTTATTAGAAAATTAGTCCCACTGGTAACGCTTTCATTAGACATCCCACGCTTCACGAGTAGTGTCTACTCAATTGAACTGCTAGTTCAAGACTATTTCCTTTTAAGGAAAGTTGAGAATGGGAAAGAATGTCTATAAGTGTTAATCATCTTAACTAAAGTTTTAAGGCTAAACCGAAAAATTAATTACGTAAAGTATAGGATAAGGAAAGTGATTTGGATCACTAACCAATGAATCCTTAGCGACTTTCTTAACCGAGTAACTTGACTCGGTGGCTTAGTTCTTTGGAAGAACAAGGAAGTCGTGTGCAACAACGATTAATAGAGTAACAACGGGCGATAATTTCACTATAATAGTGGGAGTGATATAAGGAAATGAATTTGATTCTATCCTTGAATATCACGAAAAATTTATTTTTCATTTACTGATCGTTGAAACAAATGGATTCACTTTCATCTCGATACTACTGATTTGCCTTAAACAAAGTGAAGATGACATTTGTAGTACGAATCTGCGACTCGGACTTTTGTTTGATAAAGACAAACCACTAAGAAAAGTTTGAATAGGTATGTGTAACACGCCTAAAACTATTAAAGGTAAAAGGTTTCCGTATTAAGATAAACGACCCTTCAATATCTATTAATTAGTGCATATATCCTAGAGATAAGACCGACGACGATCGGCTAAGGGTGATTCCTATCTCCCGCCTCTAGAACACTATCTCAAAGGAACAATGACTAAGTTTCCTTTCAATCGGGAGAGGGTAATAGATTTGAAGGGTAACATAGCTTGTTCATCATGACCTTCGGGGTCTAGTGAGAGACACAAGCTAGTGGGAGTTTTTGAGTGGTGACATTTTGTCTGATAACTACTCGAAACGCGATTTAGCTTATCAAAAGAATACGAGGAGGTGTCTCTGATTTTAGCAGAGAATAGAGTATTCCATGCTCATAAATAGGCTATCGCATAGTCTTGGGACTGATGCTCGACCTGCCTCCTAGTGGAATGTTTCTCACTGAGAAAGAAACCATAGACTTGCCCTATATAGTTATTGATGTACTACAATACATTGCTAAACTCGATTAAGATAATTGGTTGCAAAATAACGGTTAACATTATTATGTAAACCGAGAAGTCTACCTAGAAGATGCTAGTGAATTTATGGATAAGGAGTGAATTCGGTTCACACCACTTCCGTAAATGTAGGCATTTAGCATTTAATGCTTGAAGGTAGGACTGAGGATTTTGCGCATACGTTCGATTGTATTTGTTAAGTGAAATATCTTAATGAGACGAGTGAAGATTGATTATAAGATTCTTGAGATCGAAAGTGACGGTTGAACTGTCACAAGCCTTCGATAGAATCTATAAGAAACGACCTTAAACCTTGAGATACGGTTACCCAAAGGTAGTTACTATCTCGATTTAATCGGACCACATCCAACATTAGTTGTTGGTGATTACACTTGATAAATACTACTAGATCGAATGTCAATCCATCCAAGACACAAAGGGAGTATGGTTTAACCGTTGACCCATTGTGATTTTGTGGACTTTATAATCACTGGGGTGATTGATAACCTATGGCTCTTGGTGGGTCAGTATAGGATTACGATTATAGAGGTTGGTTTGAAAACCTTAACCCTGTGAATGGAGTTTTGGTACTCCGGTTACTGCTCACCTCTTGTAGAAACCAATTGAGTGTCTCAGTCCAGTGGGAGCAATTGGATCTACACGGAAAAGAGTCGAATGAATAGGAAAGTTTAAACTTTCAAATACAAAGTTGAGTGGTATAGGGGTGATTCCTGACAACTAGAGAGTTAACCGGACCTTGAACTCTCTCACCACTCGGTCTTGCTAGATTTCGTTAAAAGCGTAAAAATAGGGGTGATTCCCCGAGACTTTCTTGCCGAACAACGGAATCAATTCATTCGAAATATAAGGGTTTTAGTGAGAATGAATAACGGATTCGTTACAAAGCGAAGATAGGGTGATTCCTAATACCTTTTTGCGAGACTAACGATATCTTAATTCATTTAGAAAGAACCTTTGGTAGGAGGCTCCTGCCATGGCTTATATCCTTTGTGGATTTAAGAGAACCTCTCGGTCATTTAAAAGTCACATGTTTTAAAATATGTGGACTTGACCAGAGTATTGATAAGTCTTTCGTAGGCCGGATATCAATATTGGTATAGTAGTAGTATTGGTGTTCATAAATGATAACACTAAAAGAGTTGGAAACAACATGGGTGTGCTATCTCAAGTCGGAAATCGACACGCCAAGATTCTCTGGATGAGAGAATTGACTATGTTCTAAGAATCGATTCGGTCAAATTCACGAGAATGAGTCATTGGCTATCCCAATCGATCTTATTGAATAAGATGATTATGCATATATGGTTGCGGCATTCATCGAGAGTTGTCCTACCTACCTCTCGTGGAATGATTCTCTAAATCTTCGGATAAAGAGAAAATGGGATAGAGTCTCTCTTGGATAACGGCAAGTCGAGGTTGTCACAAGTCAATAGTAGTCGAATCTCGGATTCGAGCATAAAATAGCGGTTTAGTACGTCCTCAAGTATCGTTAGAGAATGAGGAAACATATGCTTGTATATTCAGTGCAAACTTGAATATGGTTGACTATAACCGATTACGACTTGTAGTCGATTAAGGATGATCATTACGTTGATCTCAGGCTCGATGTTTACTCATAGTGCTTAGAATTTCCTTTTTGTCCAGGAGTAATTCCAGTGTCGATAAGCCGATATCACTTCATTGTGAAAACAAAGTGAAGAGATAGCTTAGAAGGATCTTCTCGGTCACCAGAGGTCAAAAGCATATTGAGAGAGTACCGCTTTGATTGGAAGGACCGGCGACGTTTCAATCCTAAAGATCGTCTCGAGTCGACAACCTAATCGATCGGTACCAAGTCGAGTGCTTGTAGGTACGTCATTGAGGATATATCTCAACCGCTTTTAGAGCAAGTGGGAGAGTGTTGTGAATAAGATGAGAAAGGGTGTGCTCTAAAAACAATCGTTACTTGTCATTTCGTGCAAGTGGGAGATTGTTAGGTGTAGTGCCGAAAGACAATTTGTGTAATTGTTTTTAATAATGAATGATGAATTTATCTCACCTTATTACTTGCTTTGTGCTTGTAAAGTAATACACCTCTTTGCAAACCCTAAGTATATCAGATGTAACCACTTAACTCAAAGGTATGGATTACACGCGAGGATTGAGTTAGTGGAGATATGCTTAAATCATAGTCTGTGGTGAACTTAATCGAGTTTAGGGTCTCTTGATTAAAACACCAATAATGCGCCTGAAACACCTTAGGGTGTGATAGTCTTATCCGGATTGTCGGTAGAGGGTACCTACGTGGGGCATTTATATATGATGGCATTCATATAGATCGACCGATTTAATCTGAATTTCTGGATATAATTCCGTAATCGAGGAATCTTATTAAATCATTAGATGATCATATATGGATCAACCTTAATCCTGAGGTGATCACAGGATGCTTCTTGTCCCGGGGTAGTGTTTGATGTGTTAGTTACGGTTCACTTTAATATGTGTTCCAAGCCACTTCTCATTGGCACTATCTCCGGATGAGTGAGTAGTTCTCGATTTTCACGACATGGAATCCATTCCTTCCTGCGGGAAGTAGAGAGACAGTCCTTATTTGTTAGCCCTAAGAAAGTGATCGATCCCGGAGTTCACATTTGACTAATTAGCTACTAGTCGATATGTGAGCTAATTGATCATCGAGGGTTAATGGTAAATAAGGATAATATATTCTCGAGTCGGGTTCACGGAGACTTCCCACTCGAATGGACGATCTATGGAGGGGTTAATCCGTATGTAGTGATTATATCAATGGACGCTTATTCACTCTATGGGTTGAGTATAAGTATACATCTATAATCGGTAGAGTTCGATTTGGGTTTATGGTGGCGTAATCCCGAATTAATAATTAATGTACTTTCGCTCGATGAATAATTAATTATTGGAGCTACTCGTTATAGTCCATGGTCCCCGTGTGGCTTCGTAATTCGGACTAATAATCTTGTTATTTGGGCCTCATTGATAATTAATTGGTTTGGGCTAATTAATTGATATGCATGGATATTATTTAGTTGGGCTAAATAATATAATACACATAAAAGAGACATTTTATGTGGGCTTTTTTTGACCCAATATGTGGCGCCATTAATGTCCTAATAATTAGAGAGAAATTAGTTTTCTTGGATAATTATTTAACATGTGATTTATCTTTTATTTGTTAAATGATAATTCATGGAATAATAGATAATAATATGATTTATCTTAATTTGTTTGGGATAATCATTTTTTTTATCTTTTATTTGGAAAAGGATTAATGTGATAATTATCACTTAATTATTTAATCCTTGGAGGACATTGATTACTCTCCTATATAAAGAGAGTTCTCCCAAGTCTAATGGCAAAGGTACTATTCATGTCACTATTCACCGAGAGAAATTGGCCGAAAAATTTCGGCCTCTATTCTTAGGGTTCGAGTTGGAAAAATCTTCGGGATTTTTCTGGTTGCATATCATGGAGGCTCGTGTATCAAGAAGGGTGTCCACCAACCGCCGTTTGGAGAACACATCGGAAGATCAAGGCTTCTCTTCCCTATATTGGTAACATGATCTTAACCCCCTTGTAGTAGTTTAAGTCCTTTATTTATGAATTGTGTCATATAAATCGTGATCCATCCGCTGCGCGTAGATCTAACTCGTTTAGATCTAAGAACCTGCATCCTTCATCGTTGTGGCTCGAGTCTCCCTTCACGAAGGAGATCGAGAGCTTTCCTAAGCCCAAGGGGTTTAAGATACCAAAGATAGAACCTTATGATGGCACCACCGACCCGGAGGACCATCTCCACAGGTATCTGTCTCAAATGAGGTTCGATGGGGCACCCGATGCAATGCGCTGTCGGGCGTTCGAGACGCTACTCGTAGGTCGAGCAAGAGAATGGTTCACGAAGCTACGACCAGGGTCGATCTCCAGTTTTGCCATGCTCGCTCAAAAGTTCCGAGATGCGTTTATAGTCAATAAGAAGTTTCATCTGAGCGCCATGCACCTCATGAACGTGAGGCAGCAAAAAGATGAGACAGTAATGGAGTATTTGAAGAGGTTTAATCTCGAGGCCATGCAGGTCAAGGATGCAGATGACCGACTTCTGATCACATCGTTCGTAGGGGGGCTGCGTAATACTAAGTTGTACATGAAGTTGAGCAGAGACGTTCCCCATACCATGGACGAATGTGTCAATGTGGTGCATAGATTCTGTCAAGGGGAAGAGGCAGTGCGGCGGCACACCCAATACGACTGGATGGAATCCAAGAAGGACACCCGAGGTCCGAACAGGAATCAGTCCAAGAGGCAGGATGTCGAAAGTAAGCCATCAGTTTGGGACCGTATCGACACGTCCACCTCAGACCGTGGGGGCAAGAAGGGACCCTCACGTGATAAGGACTTTATCCCGCTCAATCGACCTCGATCCGAGGTGTTGTCGATCATGCTTTCAAAAAACTTGGCGAGGAAACCGCCACCGTTGAAGAAACCTCGAGAAAAGAGGAATGCAAGTAAATACTGTGATTTTCACGAGGACATAGGCCATACAACAGAGGATTGTATCGACCTGAAGGAAGATATCGACGTCTGCATTCAGGAAGGAAAGCTAGACGAAGTTGTTGACAAATCTCGGTATGATGGGCCCAGAGGGCGTGGGGAATTTAAGAGGAAAAACTCCGATCAAGATAGAAACCGAGGTCGAGATGCCCAGAGACGAAGGGATCGGTCACCTCAGAGGAATCGATCCCCAGGTCGGGAAGGAAACAACAGAGATAACTTTGGTCGGGACAGATATCTGAAGAAAATCGACACAGAAACTATGTCGATATGATCTTTGGTCCGATGAAAGTGATAAGGATCGATCACCCGAAAAGCCAGCTAGTAGCGCGAGAGAGCGCAAGCAGCTCAGATTCACTACAGAAGTCGGATACGGCCCTCGAGATGATATCCCCAAGTCGAGGAGTCATAGCGAAGGGTTAGTTATTGAGGTAGTTATTAGCCGAGCCCGTGTGTCGAGAGTCTGTATCGATAACGGGAGTGTAGTGAACATCATATATCACTCGGCGTTTCAAGCGATGAAGTTGAAAGAGAAGGATCTAGCCCCATGCGCGTCTCTCCTGCTCGGATTTACAGGGCAAGCAGTCCATCCTATGGGCTCGATAAAGTTACTCACGACAGTTGGGGATGGCGAGAAAGGAAGGACACTTGAATTAAGTTATGTGGTGGTCAAGGCCCCCTCTGCTTATAATGTTATCCTAGGACGACCTGCGCTCTTCGACCTATGAGCTATAATTTCAACATTCCATAATAGCATGAAGTTTCCTACCCGGAACGGTTCCCACGAAGTAAAGGGAGACGTTGAAGTCGCTCGGAGTTGTAACTCTATAATCATGAATGGGAAGATGGCGGTTCAACAAGTCCTAATCGAGGAACTGATTCCAGAGGAAGAAGAGGAGAAGAGTTGGGTCTCCAGTGATGCAGTTGAAAATGTCCGACTCTGGGAGGGAGAGGACGATCAATGTGTGCAAGTCGGGATTTGGATCCTAGAAAAAGAAAAACGACTCATCGGGTCGAGCTCTTAATCGAGTTCGTGGACATCTTTGCTGGAAAGCCACCGACATGCCGGGATTGTCCCACCGACATCGCGGTTCATAAGCTCGAGATTGACCAGGCTAAAAGCCATCAAGCGAAGAAGAAGAAGTTTTGCGTCGGATCGACTTAAAGCTATTGAGTTAGAGGTCGGCAAGCTACTAGCAGCCAAGATAGTAAAAGAGGTATTATACCCAGAATGGCTAGCTAACCCGGTTTTAGTCAAGAAGCCTGATGGTAGTTGGCGCATGTGTGTGGACTTTACAGATTTGAACAAAGCATGCCCAAAAGACTCGTATCCGCTGCCCAAAATCGACCGGTTAGTAGATTCAACCATTGATTTTGAAGTTTTTGGTTTCTTAGATGCATATAAAGGATACCATCGATTTTAATGGATCCTCGAGATGCGGAAAAAAAATGCGTTTATCACAGACTTCGGCACCTTACGCTATGTGACCATGCCATTCGGATTAAAGAATGTTTGGGCAACATACCGTAGGCGATCAATAAGATATTTGCAAGACAAATTGGTAGATGTATGGAAGTTTATGTAGGCGACACCTTATCAAGAGTCGATCTTTGAGACAATACAGTCGATGCTCGAGAGGTTTTCGAAGTGTTGAGAGAAACGCAGATGAGATTAAACCCGAAGAAGTGCACTTTTGGAGTTAGGTCGGGTAAGTTCTTGGGCTATATGATTTCGAAGGACGGGATTCGAGCGAATCCGGATAAAATCGACACGTTGAAGAATATGCCCGCACCTCGAAATATAAAGGAAGTGCAACGACTCATGGGTAGAATGGCGGCCCTCAACAGATTTCTATCAAGATCCGCCCAGCGAGCGCTACCATTTTTCAAGATACTCCGCAAGGCCAGTCCATTTCATTGGGATAATGAATGTCAGACAACCTTCGAGGAGCTGAAGGCATATTTATCAGACTTACCGACCCTAACTTCACCTCGGGACGGGGAAAGGTTATTAGTGTATCTGGCAGTATGCGAGGAGGCAGTGAGTGCGGTCCTAGTTCGAGAAGGGGTACATGGGCAAGTACCGGTATACTTCGTCAGCAAAGCATTACATGGCCCCGAGGTCCGATACTCACCAGCAGAGAAGCTAGCATTATGTCTTGTTCATGCCTCGAGAAAGTTGAGGCCCTATTTTCAAGCTCATCCTATTGTGGTAGTCACTAACCAACCACTAAAGCAGATATTGGCAAAACCCGACACCTCAGGTCGATTGGCAAAATGGGTGATAGAAATGGCCCAGTATGATATCGAGTTCGTACCTCGAACTGCGATCAAAGCACAGGCCTTGGTGGATTTTTTGGCTGAAGGGATCTCCCTCCAGCTCGATCAAGAAAAGCAAAGTCCAGAGGAAAAATGGACTCTTCAAGTCGATGGAGCATCGAGTAAGGAGGGGGCAGGAGCAGGGCTCCTTCTAGTAAGCCCGAAAGGCGAGGAATTCCCCTACGCCCTTCGATTCGACTTTAAGGCAACGAACAACGAGGCCGAGTACGAAGCTATGATAACTGGCCTGAAGCTTGCTCTGAAACTGGGTGTCGAGGATCTGTTGGTGTATAGCGACTCGCAATTGGTAGTCAATCACGTGAAAGGGGAGTATGAGGCTAAGGAAGAAACAATGAAGAATTACTTAGCAGTCGTTCAAGGCCTCATACCAAAATTCAGGACAGTTCAATTCGAGCAGGTGCCTCGAAGTCAGAACAAAAGAGCCGATGCGCTCTCAAAACTTGCATCTAACTTTATGTCAAGTAAGAAGGTTCTAGTCGAATTATTGGCCGATAGGAGTTACATCGAGACGGAGGCCCAGCCGATTACTCAGCAGGCCACGTGGATGGACCCGATCGCTCTCTACCTCAAAGACGGAATACTACCATCTGACAAGGTGCAATCCAGGAAAGTCCGACTCCAATCAGCTCGATACGCATTTTTCGATGATATCTTGTATCGAAAATCTTTTGTGAGCCCCTGGTCGAGACGTGTTTCAGAAAGTGAAGGCAAATACCTCTTAGAAGAGATTCATAGAGGAGCCTGTGGGAATCATTGTGGGGCCAGAATGTTGGCTCGAAAATGCAAGTTAGCTGGGTATTTACGGCGTCGATGCGGCGAGATGCGAATGACTTAGTCCGAGTGCAACGCTTGTCAGATTCATGATAATATCTCTCATCAACAAGCGCAAGACATGAACGTCATCTCGTCAGCATGGCCATTCGATCAGTGGGGAGTCGATATTGTTGGACCTCTTCCCCGAGCTCCGGGAAATCTCAAATTCGTGGTCGTCGCGGTGGATTACTTCACGAAATGGGTAGAAGCTAAGGCTTTGCCCGACATCCGAGCTGCCACCATCAAAAAATTCTTATGGGTCGACATCATATGCAGGTACGGAATTCCGAAAGCTCTAATCTCGGATAATGGTACCCAGTTCGAAGACCGAAAAGTTAGAGAATGGTGCAGTGAGTATCGTATCGACCAGCGATTCACCTCGGTAGCTCATCCACAGGCAAACGGTCAAGTCGAGCAAACTAATCGACAGATGAAGCTGGGTTTAAAAAAGAGACTAGAGGCAGAAGGTCGAGATTGGGCGATTCAACTTCCGAGCATCCCGTGGTCATACAGATGCGACTCTAATTCATCGGCAGGAGAAACTCCTTTTCTTTAGTGTATGGGTGTGAAGCGGTGATACTGCCGAGATCGGAGTTCCTTCCCTCGAGTTACGGCTTATAATGTTGAGACAAATGATCCCGAACTCGGCGGAAAGGGACAATGTCGAGGAACGAAGAGAGATAGCCTCAGCCAGAATGGCAAGGTATAAGCAAAAGATCTCTCAGTATTACAACTCGAGGGTCAGACATCGATACTTCAAGATTGGAGATCTGGTTCTAAGGAAGAATGAAGCAAGTCGACAGGAAACAGTCGGAAAGTTGACCCCGAATTGGGAAGGCCCATATCAGATTCTGAAGGTTCACCCCAAAGGGTCTTATCAACTTGGTCGAGCAGATGGAACCACAGTTCCTCGACATTGGCACGCCAACAATCTGAGGAAGTATTATGTTTTAGATAAGCTTTACTTTGATGAACTTATCTACTTTTCACTTATGAATCTTGTAATAAGTCCATGAGACAATTTTATGAGTATTCTAATAAATTTGTATCTTTTCGAGATGCTTTCTGTGTTTGTTAGGATTTATAGCCAAAACGATACAAGTCCAATGTGACAGAAAAGTTAAAGGCAAAACAATCGAAAACAAGTAGAGAAATCTGCAGGTCGGACATCTCGATAAAGCCAAAGCAAAGTTAGCCTAATGGGCGACGAGTGCAAAGGCATAGAGATGGTTCGCAGGGTCGGGCCAAAGGTCCAAGCTAAGAGCCGAACGAGCCCAAGAGGCAAACAAGGCTAGAGCAAAGGACGGTTCGCATAGTCGGGCCACCGTCCCGATCGAAGTCGAATAAGCCCGAGGGCGAAAAAGCTGGACAAAGGACGGTTCGCATAGTCGGGCCACCTGTCCCAGTCGATGGTCAAAAGAGCCTAAATGGCAAAAAAAAAAAAAAAAAAAAAAAAACAGGGGCAGTTAATTAAAATGCTCAGCCTAAGGTCAAATAAGCCTAAGGGGCGAAAGACTAAGGCAAGCAAGTCGATCTCAAGTGCAATAAGAACCAAAGGTTCATAATACACTTGGGGGGCAAATAAAGCGAGTAGCGAGTATCGAGAAGACATCAAGAAGACGAGCAAAGCAATAAGATAAGCAAGATAAGAAAAAGATGGCAAAATCAAATCAAATCAAAATTCAGAGCAAAGTTGTCACAAGGAAAGGCCAGGTCGAAAAGACCAGCCAAAGTTAAAATAAATGTTATTACAAATTAGAAGTTCGAATATCAGAAGAAGAATTAAAAAGACAACGGTCAGGGGCCGACTTCGGGATTAGCAAGGGTCGGCTCAGGATTAGCAGAGGTCGGATCGATAGCGGTTGGGTCGACAGCAGGGGCAGAACTAGAGGCACTATATTTGATGGCCAAAGACTCTCCTTGCTGAAACTCTTCGATGTACCGATCGTACAGCTTCTCCGAGTCCGGATTGTAGAACATAGGCGTCTCGAGGGACGACACGTCGAATCCTGAGACGACGGCTCTCACCTGATCTACTGCAAGGGTATATCCGCCCATCATCGAGGCGCGCATGATCACCTCCAAGTCATCCTCGAGGTTTGTCGACTTGCGGTACTCCATGATGGCTTCGGTCTTAGCCTCTTCGACCTGCGCACGCGCTCGATCCAATTCGGCCTGTAGCGCATCTCGATCATGGCGAGCCTTCCTAGCTTCTTCATCCACGACCTTCGCGCTTTTCAAAGAACATCTCATAGTCTTGAGCCGCCTTGCGGCTCCACCCCGATCGTGCCTTTCCTTCCTGCGGTCGGCCCAACTCCCCGCTTTCAAGAAGTGGCGCTTTTGCTTCAAAGACCACCAACTTATCTTGCAATTTCTCGAGTTCGGCGACCGACTCGTGCTTCAGCGAATTGTATTGTTTTTCCACAGCAGAGAGGGCAGCACTTTTGGCGACATTGTCTTGAAGCGATCCATTTCTCCTTTTTGATTTAAATCTGCCGACTCCACTGCCTTGGCTAGCCGTCGGGCGACCTCCCGACCAACAAGGGTATTCTACAGAACATAAAGAGTATATCAAAAAATGGACAGGGCATAGGCCTCGAGAGAAGTTAATAGGAAAAGAAGGATCGACTTACAAGACGATTCAACTTTCACAGTACGAGGGACAGGTTCTTGTCGTCCACACCAGCGTAATCGTCGGCAACCCAGTCCGCACCGATCCTTGACTCGGTAGAGGTCTCGGCAACCTTCTTCCTCTTCGCCTCTCGAAGCTGTTCCCTCACCACCTCGGCGACAGTTGGCCTTTTCTTTGTTCTCGCCGCCTGCTCCTCGACATTCGAGGTCAGATCGACAATTTCCTCCTCGTCTTCATCTCGAAGAGAACCGAATCGAACAGTTAAGCTACCAGCGGTCGGAGGTAGCTCGGTCGATCCAGCCGCGGCGAGACGACTCGATGGCGGCGAGGTTTGTTTCAGTTGAAGAACGCCCCACTCGGGAAGAGGAAGGCACTGGTCTCTCCGACCACCGGCAAGTCGGGGTGGCTTTCCTCCTCGAGGTGGAGCAGCTATGACCGTCGACTCGAGGATACGCTTGGGATCGGTAACCTTGGAGAATCTACCCACTGCAAAATGAGAAGAGAACAAGTTAATTCTGATCGACAAACGATAAGTTGTCAATTACTCAAATAATAAGCATGTAAAGACAAGCAAATAAGAAATATCCTACGATTCTCGTGATCAGGGACGCAAAGGCCCACGTATGGCATTGGCCCAGCTCCCTCCAAGTGGGCCAGGTGATACAAGAGACTCAGGTCTCGAGTACACACCTCGAAGTTGTGTCCACTCAGGAGTTGAGCCTCATGAGGAGCCGGTCCCTTTCCAAGTTTGTCTTGTTTCCCGTCTCTCGACCTCCATAGTGTTGGAATAGTGTCCTAAACCCAATCGGGTTGGACCGGATCCGACCGGGTCGGATCATTTCTACTATTTCTTTATGTTTATACATATATTAAATGGCTTTTCTGTTGTCATATATATGTTCTTTTAAAGAACCAATTATGAATTGTTATATGATAACGTCCTTAGTATTAAACTGTGATAGAGAAACCATGATAGGAGATTATGGTTGATGAGATCTCTAATCACTTTAATAAGTTTGATACTTAAATGTCTCTAGGCTGATGTACTATTAAACAGGGCATTGATAGTATAAAATGACTAGCACGTATTAGATGTCTTCTGCCTTTAAGGCGGGGATAGATCTCGCTCTATCGAAGTGTAGAGACACTTGGGTATGCGTGGGCGTGTATTAGTGAATGCGTGCGTTAGGGACCGACCCACTTACACGATAAGTGTCACACTATGTGGCGGTTGTGTAATTATCCTTAGGACCGAGTCTTCATGGCATCACGGTGTGGATTGTCATGCTTTGACACTATTGAGGTTTCCCCAGCCACGGGCGATCATGCGGTAGTGATTGGGTGTGATCTTTGAAGCATCGCGGAGTATACATGATTGGTCGTCCGGGAATCGCGTACCTATCGGTAGGGGTAAATATCCGAAAGGGCCTTCTTATAAAGAATGTCTCGCTCTCGTGAATCTTTGCAAAGTGGGAGTAAACGTGTTACTTCGAGAGAGCTTGATATCCAGATTATAAGATACGGTCGTTGATGTTTTGACACTCGACTAACGACCGTATATGGATATTATTACAAATGATAGGATTGTAAGTTACACGGTAATCGCTTTCACATGAAAGGTAGTAGTCATTGCATTTGACTCTTCCGATGATTGGGGTCACGGTGTGTTGCTAGACGCTATCCCGTGATCGTTAGGTATGAAGGGCATTTTCGTAATTTGCACTTTGTGTCTACGGCCAACATATTCGGAAGCCTATCGGGTCACACACATATGAACATCGTGCCGGATTAAAATGTGGTTATAGATGATAACCAAATAAGGAAAGTTTATCTCGATACTATAAAGGTTATAGTGGTAAATTAATATGGTAGTATTTATTTATTATGAATAAATAAGATACAAGATATTAATTATGTTGATTAATTAAAATACATATATGATGTATGTCGAAATTTAATGTGTATATTGATACACATGGATTTTGCAATTTAATTAATGGTATTACTATATATTAATATAAGATATTAATATATATATATCCAATATATATTATGGCTACATTTGTGTGTGTAATTGACACACACGTGAATTGCAATTGATCAAATTGACATGCTTGATTATTTGGATATTAATTGATTTTGAGAAAAATAGATTTATGGTAATAACATAATTTATAATCAATATAAGATATTGGAAAATTAAATTATGGAAAGAGAGATAAATCACATTAATTGATTTTCCTTATTTTTATTGGAAAAAGGTTTTCTTCTCCTCCACTCCAAGCAATAGAGGCGCCTCTTTACTATAAATAAGAGGGCTTGCCAAGCTCTTTTGTACACACCATAATTCCAAGAGCAATTGCTCTTGTGAAAAATTGCAAGAACTCATAGTTCTTGTGTGTAGAAAGAGGCTTCCTATAGTGAGTTTGTGAGGAGGAAAAAGTCCGGTCTAGCAACCGGGGTTTCCGATAAATCCATCCATGGTGGGATTCCGGCGGGTCTGTTCGTGTGGACTAGCGGTAGAGGCCGAACACTTGGGCGGCTCCATGTTGAACTACTCTCCTTAGACGGTCAAAGCGTCGATCTTTTAGATCAACCAAGGTAACCGCCGTCTTTAGTTTATTCGTTTATTGCTTAAACGAAGTCGATCCTGGTTAAAAGGAAATAAAATTTTAAATTCCGCTGCGTTCCCGCGTAGATTTCCTAACAGTGGTATCAGAGAGAGCTTCGAGCTTAAGCAATAAGCGTGTTTATTTGCGTAGTTAATTTTATCCTTTAAATCACGTAATTAAAAGATGATGTATTTTGATTCGTAAAACGATACACGAAAAGAAATTTTTGTTTTGTGTATTTATGTTTCAATATAGTTCATAGTTGTGATTAGTCGATAGATGCAAGATTCAAATCACGATACGTTAAGTTGAGGTTGAGTGATGGATTCTCGGTGAACCCACTCTTCGTTAATTCGATGTGCTCGACTTTTCGTCCCGTGATATTTATTGTGCATAGATATCTCGTTGTTTAGTCGTGTCATGGTTTAGGAAACCAATGACATCTCTTTTGATTACGAATCAAAAGGAAAGAAACAAAAGAGAGATTTAATTTTAATTTAATTTTAGAATAGTTCTAATTAATTAAAATTAAATCGTTTAAAATTAATCGTTAATTTTATTTCGATTAAAATCATTTAATTAATTAAATGTTAATTAGTTAATTGATTAGATAAAATTATTTAATGGATTAAATGTTAATTGATTAATTAAGACGCAAGTAGTTAAATTTAATTTTATCTTTTTTATAAGATGTTATTGTATGGATTAGATAGTGTAGATATAATATGATTATATGGACCCGATTGATCATGGACTCGAATCCGATAGGATAGATGTGAATGATTTAATTTTCTGTTGGTTGAAAAGATGTCTAGGCCGTTATGAAGAACGTGACCTAGTTTATTTTCTCAGCATTTATCCCATTCCGTTGGCTCCCCAGTGTGCGCGGCGGGTATATTAGATAAATTGAATGTAACAAGAATGGAGCGAAGATGGAGACCAAAGAAAGACGAAAATAAAGATCCCATTGGAGAATGGAGCATTAAAGATCCTATTGGCGATTCAGCAGCCTACCTTTAGATGTGACCCGCGGTTTCGTCGGTTTGTATTCAAACCGCACTCAGGAAAAGTCCATGATCATACCGGTTACTTTACGCATTTATTTATTTTGTGCTTGTATTTATTTTATATGATACGATAGATGCATGACTAGGCACGATCTAGATAAATGTGTAGGATTTGTATCTATAGAGATAGATATATTTGATGAGACCATGATTAAAATTAATTAAGTGAATTAATTTACGAAAATACTTCCACAACAAAAATCAAGTCGAAATATTGTCTCCCAATATTATAACGACGGTGAAGAGCTGTGTTCGGATCCAACTGATCGACCACCGCCGGAGTTGACCTACCTCGGGTATATCGTCGTTATTGAGATATGATCGTATGAGATCTCGTGAATATTGGGTTATGACTTGACTAGAGTCTTTCGGTGATTGGCCACCGTCGGGCCGTCGACTTTAGAGACAAGGGTTGACTAACACATAGTGATGTGTATCGCCAAAGAGTTGACTAGTCAACCACCGAGAATCACATAGAGATGTGAATGGTAAAGAGTTACCTACCTATCGAAATTATCTTGGTTGATCGACCACCGCCGGGAATCGAGGTAACTAGATGGGATCTCAAATACTAAAGAATTTTGAAAAATTCTTGAAAGTCAATTGGAAGTAGTTGACTAGTGGGAGCAAAATGATAAACCAAAAGACCATTTTTGATTTTGCGTGTATAAACAACAACACTCTTTTATTTTCATTTTATGTTGTAGTTTTAGCAAACTTTATATTTATGTTTTTCTCGATTAGTAAAACCAAATTATGACTGTTACCTTTTGAGAAACGTTCTCAAGTATGGTTAAGTAATTTTAATCCTTTTAAAATAAGCAATGACATGAGCAATCCCGTTATAGTAGTTAGAGACAATGAGACTACATATTTGATGGAGTACTCCAAGACTTTAATTATTATTGAAAAGCGGAAGCTCATGGCATTGGATACGATCCAATATGATCATTCATCATATATGATGACAATTAATTCAAGCGTTGGATAAGAATGACCACTCTAATTTTGGAAATGTTGTTTTCAAAATTGTAAGATTTAAGTATCGACTTAATTTATCATTGCTTAAAAGTTAATTAAATAGTTAATGTTTTAAATACGATTTAAAAGGTTAAATAAACTATTTAATAAACTTTAGATTTTCTTTATGAAAGGAAATCAAAGACATAGCTCTTGTGATCTTTCTTAAGTCTTATGAAGACAACACTAAGAAATATTTACAAGTGCTTGAAGGATTAAAAAGGAAATTAGGGCATGTGCTTAAATAGAGAACTTATTGAAGTTTCTATTATAGGCAAGTAAGTTGAGATAAATCTATCTAAGTTCAAGTCAACTCTTAGATATATGATATCTTACGAGTGTGATTAAATTAGAAAGATTAAATACAGATATGGAAGGTTAAACAAATGTTGTAACACTTACCATATTCTGGATCTAGTAAACTGATAAGGGAACTAAATAAATGTTATTATGTTCCGGTTCTTATGAAGAACATACTTTCAGTTATTTGTTAGGATTTAGTAGACATATTCAATTGTAAAGAATAAATGTTATTCCGATAAAGTTGGAAGGTCACTGAATCTAACATACTAGATTGATGTCACTAAATAGTTGATATATGTGATAAGATCTCAACTAAATATTTGTATGGCTGTTATCCTTGATATTCGTAGTTGTTCTAGATGTAGTCTCTCTGGAAGAGAAGCGTGTAATTAAACGTCATTCTGATGATGTTAAACCACATGATTATGAATCATGTGGGTTATACGTATCTTATCCAAAGAGGACTAAAATACCCTTTTAAGAAAAGGTTATAAATTCTAGAAAAATTGTCTAAAGCCTAAACATACCGATGTTTGTTGGCATATGACAATTAATGCCACAAATAATTGTTTATTAATCTCTATGACTATTTTAGAAATAGTTGAATGTATTTATTGAAGTACGACAATTCGGAAAGCCCGAAAAGTTCGATCTAGTACGAATATGAGATTGATGAGCTACTTAGGAATTAATCTTCAATTGGATTGAAGTAATTAATACCTGAAGGGTGTTTCGGAAGTCGTCTGAAAGGGAATAAGATTCTTCCCTTGAAGGATACCATCTTTGGGATACGCAATTGGATTGTGTTCCCAAAATGGAAACAACGCTTTATATGATAAAAGTGTGACGCAAGCCATGCGAAGTATCCCTTACCCGTTTCGGGATAGTGCCCTTATACTTAACCTAGTTCCAAAATAAAGGTTGAATAAATTCCATATTAGATATGGAAGATGATAATGTCGAATCTATCTTAACCGATGATTTGAAGTTGTCATAAAGCGAGAGTCGAAAAGGCTTGGAACCTAGTACGACACATGCAACTTTGTGGAATATCTTAGCTAGCATGCTAGATATTATTTACTTGTCCGCGGAGCAAAATGTTTGTCTCCAAACATGCTATCTTCTAAAGGAAGTGTTTCTTCCAAAAGAAACAGTGGGAGTGAATCAGATCTCAAAAGAGTTTGAGAACCACAAAGATACATTCAACCAATGGAACGTGAGCAGACGCCGCATAGCGATGAGGTGTAGATCACTGCTCAGTGTACACAAATGTTCTGTAAGTCTGTGGATAACCTAAAGCCTGAAAGGGCTGCTGGTATGTTCATCTTGATGAATGTATATCTCACGACTTATGAAAGAATGTTTAAAAGGCAAGATTGAGAGATATGGCTAGGAGCCATAAAATCTGAATTAGATTCCATCAGTGACAACCAGGTTGAGAACCTAGTCCATCTTACCTAAGGGAGTGTCCTCGAAAGGTCGACATGGATAGTAATACGATTACCATAAGGCTATAGTGAAATTTGAAGGGTATGGGGTGTAAACCTTGTAATTACCTTTATCTTTGCCAAAAGCCCGATTCTAATCGGATGATGCTTGTTATAACTTTGTATCATGACTATATGATAGTGTTGAAGACGTTGGGCAAACAAATTCGATGTTCATAGAAGCGATAACATGATATGTGAGCCCACGAGATCCATTTATGGACTCAAACAAGTTTCTCTAGACAATTTCTTTGTTTGATAATCAAAAGAGTTTGATTTAGTCAAAAGAAGGGTATGCCCAATGTGCAAGATGGATAGTGGGAGTGTGTTACGATTTTTGAGTAAGGTATTAGATATCTCTCTCGAGAATTGTCACCCCATGTCACAGTCAATTAATGTTTGGTAGTTCAAGGTCTTTGTGAAAGCACTTGGATTAGCAGTTCTTATTTTAGAAATAAGAATCTATAGCGATAGATTTAATCTTTGTTAGATTATAGTTTACCTATATAGATGTGATGCTAAAAGAAGTTTAGCATAGATCGCGAGATCTGTCTATGTTAGGACGTTGGTCCTAAAGATGAGGTGAAAGATGATGATGCTTATGGAAGGTTTCCTTCGCTACTGCTATATGAACCATCTTATAGGAGATGCCGGATGTTCATAGTCCATGAATAGTCATGAGAAAGTATGAAAGTAAATCTGGTAAATGTCGAGAATATCCTTAAACAAGTTAAGGAAAGTTACCTAGTTTATTGAAACTTGGAATTAAATAAGCGTAGATATACAGACGTAAATCCTGAGTCTTATGAAGGCAAGTGGGAGCTACTGTCTGGGTTTGCAATCACTTTGATTAAGTGATACAGTGAGCTGGAAATGTTCTTGGCTATGGGTCACTGTAAATTCTACAAGTAGGCCAAAACGCAGTAGTGCTCTTAGAGGCGCAATGGGGCAATACATGAGTCTATGAGGTTCATTCCTAACCTTGTACGGTTCTTCCACCTTTTCTATATAGTTGATATAGTAAGTGGATTCATTGCTTGAAGCAAGGACCGGGGTCTCGTCGGAGATTCGTGTGTGTGTTGAGGCGGTTCCTTTGACTTGGTCATTTGGAACGTGATATGAAGATAGTCTGAGTCCCCACGGATAGCGATCCGTTTATGGCTAGTAATTTGGTTGCGAGTATTGCATGAGATTCTTGTGTTTCAACTTGGTCTTGTGTGTGCTAGTGATTGGTTTTAGGCCAAGTGGGAGATTGTTGGAATAGTGTCCTAAACCCAATCGGGTTGGACCGGATCCGACCGGGTCGGATCATTTCTACTATTTCTTTATGTTTATACATATATTAAATGGCTTTTCACATGTCATATATATGTTCTTTTAAAGAACCAATTATGAATTGTTATATGATAACGCCCTTAGTATTAAAACGTGATAGAGAAACCATGATAGGAGATTATGGTTGATGAGATCTCTAATCACTTTAATAAGTTTGATACTTAAATGTCTCTAGTCGATGTACTATTAAACAGGGGCATTGATAGTATAAAACAGACTAGCACGTATTAGATGTCTTCTGCCTTTAAGGGCGGGATAGATCTCGTCTATCGAAGTGTAGAGACACTGGACCGTGCGTGGGCGTGTATTAGTGAATGCGTCGTTAGGATCGACCCACTTACACGAGATAAGTGTCACACTATGTGGCGGTTGTGTAATTATCCTTAGGACCGAGTCTTCATGGCATCACGGTGTGGATTGTCATGCTTTGACACTATTGAGGTTTCCACAGCCACGGGGCGATCATGCGGTAGTGATTGGGTGTGATCTTCAAGCATCGCGGAGTATACATGATTGGTCGTCCGGGAATCGCGTACCTATCGGTAGGGGTAAATATCCGAAAGGGCCTTCTTATAAGGAATGTCTCGTTTTAGTGAATCTTTGCAAAGTGGGAGTAAACGTGTTACTTGAGAGAGCTTGATATCCAGATTATAAGATACGGTCGTTGATGTTTTGACACTCGACTAACGACCGTATGGATATTATTACAAATGATAGGATTGTAAGTTACACGGTAATCGTTTCACATGAAAAGTAGTAGTCATTGCATTTGACTCTTCCGATGATTGGGGTCACGGTGTGTTGCTGTAGACGCTATCCCGTGATCGTTAGGTATGAAGGGCATTTTAAGTAATTTGCACTTTGTGTCTACGGCCAACATATTCGGAAGTCTATCGGGTCACACACATATGAACATCGTGCCGGATTAAAATGTGGTTATAGATGATAACCAAATAAGGAAAGTTTATCTCAATACTATAAAGGTTATAGTGGTAAATTAATATGGTAGTATTTATTTATTATGAATAAATAAGATACAAGATATTAATTATGTTGATTAATTAAAATACATATATGATGTATGTCGAATTTTAATGTGTATATTGATACACATGGATTTTGCAATTTAAATAATGGTATTACCATATATTAATATAAGATATTAATATATATATATATCCAATATATATTGCGGCTACATTTGTGTGTGTAATTGACACACATGTGAATTGCAATTGATCAAATTGACATGCTTGATTAATTGGATATTAATTGATTTTGAGAAAAAATAGATTTATGGTAATAACATAATTTATAATCAATATAAGATATTGGAAAATTAAATTATGGAAAGAGAGATAAATCACATTAATTGATTTTCCTTATTTTTATTGGAAAAGGTTTTCTTCTCTCCACTCCAAGCAATAGGGCGCCTCTTACACTATAAATAAGAGGGCTTGCCAAGCTCTTTTGTACACAATTATAATTCCAAGAGCAATTGCTCTTGTGAAAAATTGCAAGAACTCATAGTTCTTGTGTAAGAAAGAGGGGCTTCCTATAGTGAGTTTGTGAGGAGGAAAAAGTCCGATCTAGCAACCGGGGTTTTCCGATAGCAATCCATGGTGGGATTCCGCGGGCTATTCGTGTGGACTAGCGGTAGAGGCCGAACACTTGGGCGGCTCCATGTTTGAACTACTCTCTCCCAGACGGTCAAAGCGTCGATCTTTTAGATCAACCAAGGTAACCGCCGTCTTTAGTTTATTCGTTTATTGCTTAAACGAAGTCGATCCTGGTTAAAAGGAAATAAAATTTTAAATTCCGCTGCGTTCCCGCGTAGATTTCCTAACACATAGCCCTATGTAGGGGTTATCCAAACCATGACGGAGAAAGAAAAATCGAGGCTTCCACTCCCCGTGAGAAGAAGGCCCCTTAGTTATGAACTCATGTCGATTCGCTCTCCTCTGGAAAGAATACCATAACTTGTCGGGTGTAGCAACTATCTTGTAGTAATATTGAAATACGGGCACTGAAAAACAGACCTGAGCCACTCGACATGCTATGATAAACCCCATCAGAGTTCTGACGCCATTCGGGGCAAGTTGGGAAACGCTTATCTCATAGTGATGAATGATGGCCAGAACGGCTAGACAGAGTGGAAACCTCAACCCACTCGCCAGTTGATTCTCATAAACAGTACAAAATCCTTCTGGGGGCTCATCGGCAAACATGTGATTACCAGAAGGGTGTCGAGATTCTAACGGAGGCCTAACAATATTATACTTCCAGCAGATTTCGACAACGTCCTCTGGAGAAAGTACACTAAGACACCCCTTCGCACCCTTTCCATCCATCCTAGTTACTAGCTTTTTTGGCTGGTTAGGGACAGGAGGGGGGAGGCTGTGGTTTCGCCGGAGTCTTGCCGGAGAAGAGGATCGGGGACAACAGGTGCCGAAGATTGGCTATGAATGGGCGTTTCACTACCCCTATCTCGATTCGATTCTTGCTATTATTACTACTAGACATGAATGAAATCACAGAAAAGATGAACAACACGGGAAAAAGAAGCTTACTTTTGCGTTTGGAGACTATGAGAATGAAGTAGGAAGTAGAATTGGCTCTGCTGCAACTTCTATCTCCCCCCTTTTATATGAAAACAAAAGATTTGCAAATGATTTGAAGAGACGTGGGTATTGGGGGTTATAACCCCTGGAAATTGCGACAATCAAGGCAATGACGCGTCTTTTACAGGATTCGAAACGTTTCGTATGCCAGATATCGTGCCACGTGGCTACAAGGCAGTTGAGGTTGTGAAAAGGCGGGCTTTCTCCCGCCCAAAGGAAAACCCAACTCGATGACGGTTAGTGTGACAGACTCGACCTCGGATAATGGGAGTCACTTCTCTCAAGTCTGGGGGGCTTATGACGATACAGGGTTTCACTCCCTCCACGTGTCGTCTATCGGTTGGTCATCACATTATGAATGAGCTACAACATACTCATGTCGAGACCCAGGACCGAGGCTATGGCCATCTAACCGGCTCCAGGTTACGACTATCGACTACCGAGCAGTGTGAGATGGCAAGTCCATAAGGATAGAGTCCACACCAGCTAGCAGCGTAGGACAATGAGTCCAGAGTCGATCACCGTAAGTCGGCAAAGATGATCGACACCGAGGACGAGTCCGCGCCCCGTATCGAGCCCACCCACGATAGCTTGGGCAAGGTCAAGGCCCATTTAAGGGTAAAGATGACAATAATACAAGCCGACTTAACCTTAGGGTTTAGGCAAGTATTGTCATTATAAATATCCCAATCCAGAACTACGTAAGGCTTGATTCTGGAACATAACAGATACGTAGGCAATCTAAGATACTGATCTTGGACTCACCAAGATACATAAAATCCACCCCCTCATTCCCTCTTTGGCATTAGGGTTCTTGTGTGTTCATCACTAGATTAAATTAGGGCTCAAATCACTAAGGTGCATAATTTGTCATCGTCAATACTTGTTTTGGTTTACTTGAGAATGAGAAACAAGTATTATATTCTTTAGATTTAGTATCTTGAAATTTCCTTGGATTTTTTTTAGGGTTTACATATTGAGGTATTATTTATGGCTAAATAGGTTTAGTTATGTTTGTTGCAGGCTGGATAAAGGGTACGAGGTGTTCTAAGTTGGCCAATGGAATTGCCTTCCTGAAGGTAATTCATCTTCAAAATGATTGAATTTACTTTTCTTGGGAATCAGATAAGAGTTGGTTTCAGATGATTTGAAAAAGAAGTTTTTTTTTAGGGTATGACAAAGAAGTGAAGGTGCATGTATGCTTGATCTTTTAACTCATTGCAGCTGTATATAAATGCAGCTTTGAAGCCTTATGAGTATGAAATTCGACGCATACACTATCGTTGTAGAGACAAATATATTGCTAAAAAGACGTATGCAAATGCAAAAAGTTGGGATGAAAACTGGTAACTTCCCAAGGTTCTCAGTTTTTTTTTTTTTTTTTCGTTTGCTGTTTTTCGGCTTACATTGAATCGGTATAGTTTAAGGATAATTTTGTATTTGAAGTAATTACTGTCATTTGAATGTAAGTTCGGCTATTTAATTTCTTCAACCTTATTTGTTAAAGAAGATCATTTCTTGGTAATACTGGTGTATTTTGAATATTTCTCTGATTGTTATTGGTAAAGAGAAAAGCTAGGGATTAGATTTATTTATTGGTTGTTTCTTTTCTGACAGGTCCCTCAAGACATATAACCCATCTTATTGTTTTTTATCTATTGGTAATACTTATAGTATTTATTTTAGTTGTTACAGAGACAAACTTGCATCGTTTCCTCCTTTGCTCAGAGAAAAGAGCGTGCTCCTGACCTTATTGTGATGCTGAAGGTATATTTTTGCCCTTTTTTTTTTAATCTTTACAAGAGTTGTTTATTCTAGATTGGTACTAGAGTTTTTGTGTACCCCTTTAATCATTATTGAGTTGTTGTTGTTGTTGTTTTTTTTTTTGTTTTGTTGTCATTGTGTTTTTATGTGGAGTTTAAATCAAGATTTACTCAAAAGAGCTAGAAATAACTAAGGATTTGAGTGAATGAACAATGTAGATTGAAAACGGTTGTTCAGAAAATGGCTATACATAGGAGTTTATGGATGTCTTCATTTTTGTTTTCAAGGTACGTACATATTGGGCTCTTAAAATGTTTTTGCAGCTTATTTGTTTTTCTATTGCTTTTTTAAAGACGCTCATTGTTTTAATGGTAATGATAATAATTATGTTGCCGTTTTCAGTAATAATGAATATGATATCTATTTAGACATGTTATCCTTGTTTGGCCTAGTGTCCGAAACTTTATTGGTGTTGTGTTTGTGTTTGTGTTTGTGTTTTAAACAAGACATTCTTGTGTTAACATATTTTGAGAAGTTACCATATGCGACTTAAACAAGACATTCTTGTGTTAATACATATTTTGAGAAGTTACATTTTTCATATGACACGCTCCCGACACGCGTCCGAAACGTGTCACCGATTAAAATAATGTTAAATTCAAATTTTCAGACCACACGCGTAGTCTAAACCATGAATGAAAAATAATGATTCAGATTGATCGGCGGATGAGGACACGCAAGACAACTTTTAAATGGAGTTGAATGTTGATCCCGCGAATTGGCACCAACCTACGCTGCACAAGAGTTGAATACTAGTAGGTATGGGTATCTTATTCATCTCACACTTAAGTATAGCAGGTGGGCGGTAGCCTTCCGAGTTTAATTCATTCAGTGACTATCCTTATGCATCGTAGGCACGTGATTACCCATATTGAACAAAATCATTATCAATAGTTACCATACCGCAATTCTATTGCACGGCGGCAATGAAGTGTCATGACATACTTTTTACATTTTTTTTTATCATAATAAACCCCATAGGTCTCACATCATAATCATTGATGTAAAAGTGTGTTGTGTACTTTATTATAACCATTCTTATTGTGTTGTAGAGCTATCATTCCTCTTTTATTATCTACATACACACATTACACCTGATTATATACATTTAAATTAATAATATTTCTTACATTACATCTGATTTTTTTTAAACACTGTTCAGAGCATTCTAGTTTACCCTTTAAAGTCTGGTACACCAAATTTGCAGCAAATTCCCTTAAGTTTCTCCCAGTGAAGCAATTAACTCGAAATTCAAAATTTACAGTAACTGCAGAAACAAATTAATATGAAAATATCCATGAAAATTAACCCTAGCCCTTTAATTATATAGTCCTTACCTCTAACTCTGTAAATTTGCGGTAGAAAATCTGGATTTGTTGTTGGGATCGAGGAATCACTAAGGATTGCAGAAACTTATGTTGGTTGATGTTCACGATTGCCTTGATTCGTGTGAGATTGTCAACTGTGATTAAAACGAGTTTAAAAAGGGTTTTGTTGTGGTTTAGAAGAACAAAAGAAGGTTGAATCGCCAGAGCCGACTTGAAAACCAAAGGAGGGTGTAAAATAGAGTCAGACTTTTGAAATTTCATGCCTTTTATATACTCAAAGATCCTCTGCTTAAGGGTCAAAGTGTATATGTTTTTACACATTATCACCAAAACGACGTAGTTTTAAAAAAACAATCCATGGTTAGATAATTTTCACAATTTGAGTGTGTAGTTGTTAAATCACTTCAACTTAAAAGAACACTTCCTCAAGTACTTGAGACGATTTTGGCTCGGTTTTGGAGGCTCTGTAGTCTCAGTAGAAGTGTGCGGTGAGCTTTGCACCAACCCTTGATGAATTTCCCGAATTGTCCATATTTTACGTTTTGGGTTATTACACCCATATAATTATTCTAGTCAAAGACCGATAAAATAAGAAGTAACTCCACAGAGAAGAATTCACTCTCCGTCTTAAAGAAGGAAAACACAAAATCACAAAGAAAAAATAAAGTCCTCATAAAAACACAACTATAAACCCAAATTTTGTGATTTTTTTTTTTTTTTAGGGGAAAATTTGTGAAATTTAGAAACTAAGAAAATGCCCAGACTTCAAGTTTTTTTTATTTTTTATTTTTTATTTTAAGAAATGATATTAGTTTGATCGTCTCAATGGGACGAACATACTTCAAGTCTTAAAAGAACCGATAGCAATCACCTTTCGCAACTTCCTGTAGTGGTGGTGCAATGGTTTATAAAAATTTCCTATTTTTTCATAATCAAAAAAATAAAAAAAAAAAAATAAAAAACATGTTTGTATTGGGACCCTCTGAAGGTTCTGAATTTCAATTTCTCCAAGAAGACATTACAATTTACAGGGGACACACACCCCCCAAATTCAGATTAATCAACTAAAATATTAGCACCTAAATACAGGGCAAACCAATTCATGCTATTGTCACTTCTAATACAAAGAGTACAAGTACATTGCACCAGATTCAGTACCAGTATACACAAAAGTAAGCCTATTGTCACCTCTAATACCACCAGTCTTCTCTCTATCTTCTCTTCATAGTTTTATTCCAGTACACCTCTAGCCGCTCTCTTAAACATGTTATGTACCTGAAAACATAATCCAAAACCCGAAGAGCACATTATTTTGAATCAAAATGATTACACAGAATATGAATGACACTCTCTAAATGATTACCTGCTTAGTTGACAAGCCCAACTTTTCCAGATCATTCAGCTGCAAGAATGTTAAAATAAACAATGTTAATAAACCACACCATTTTCAAACGATATAATACACACTAGTTTAGTTAGTTACAGTAGAAAGGCAGGATCGTAACTGATTTTAACGGGCTTTCTTCCCTTAGCTCAATGATGTACTCTGAATATTTTTCCCCGATTCCCTGTATAATGAGTAAATATTCACCGAAATATCCATTAGAAAATCGTAAAAAGATTCATCGTTTTAAATGTCTTCACAGAATATTTCCTGCTTTGTACCTTTAGTTCAATCAGTTCCTCCCTGCAAAACAATGGAAAATGTGTGGATTAGCCTTTTGATAAAAGGTGTGAAAAACTAATGGATGAAAACTGAAGCACACCCCCAACAATGATGTAGGTTGTTACCTGCTTGCATTATTCAAGAACTCCAGATATTCTCGAACAAGGGAACTCTGTCCATTCAAATGAGCAGTAAAAATCAAACACTCTGCTCGTAGAAAAAGATTAAGAAACTGATGCCGATTTTCCCTCACAGCCAATGATAACTGCAAACTAAAGATGGTACAAGTGTCATAACCTAATGTAGCAATGAAACCTGAGCCTATTTAAGAAATGGCTTTCAAAACCATAGAGTTGCTGTAAAGTCCCATTGCCACTTCAATTCATGGCACTTGTAGTGTCTTTCTTATAAATAATGACAGTATCATTACTGTTTCAGTTAATATACCTTCAAGCTACAACTGTGTGATTGAAATTTATCAAGTGGAGTTCCCATCCCCTCCAACTCATTTTCAGCATTGTTTGGAAGGACAAAGGTCATCTTGGTAAAATGTCTTTGACCTCCTAAAGGTGTACTATGATTCCCTGTAACTGTGTTGGAGTTGATTGGAGAAAGAACTTTTCTCAGCCGGGAATCTGGTGATTTCACTATGCCGCTGCCTGGAAATTGTTTTCCTGAGCATTTACTGCTTGCAGTATCCTCTTTTCTGATAGTTGGCTCATCTATGCAAAAATCAAATGGTTTATTTAAGATGCATGAATTTGGCCATATAGTTAATAATAACCTAATCATACACTTCAGATTTAAGTGATCTCAAAGTACCATCATCTGCACATGATTTAGATTTTAAGCCAACCATGTCAACCACAACCTCAACTTCTTTCTCAACAGTAACACCTTCAACCTGCGTAAATTCGCAAAAAAATGATCTCAGGTAAAAGAACTTAACATCACTTAAGACAGGTTTGACTGATGATCGATCTTTAGCTACTTAAATATCAAAATACCCCAGCTTCTACGTCATTATTACTATAATAGGGAATGTAAGAGGACTTAGAGGAGGGAGGAAAAGACAATGCAAGTTTGATGACTTTGATCCTGCCTTCATTTGATACTTTGGCTATTGGACTATAGGACTATGTTTATTGACAATTGTGTTTTGTCCCTCTGACGTTTCAGGATGGTTTTTTTGACAATCCAGGCATGTATTCCCAGAAAAATCTTGATCAAATCATTTGAGTGATAACAAAAATAAAGAGGGTAATTGGATAATGCAATAGCTTTCCTGTGCCCCTCAACCATCTGCTAGCAGAGGGGACACCATGGAACCACTATGCCCCTCAAAGCACCAAAAGGAAGCCTTTTTTTTTTAAACAAAAGAAATGAGGCGCATAGAATTTAAGCATAACAAAATAGAATGAGCATGATTAAGGACTAAGGTAAATAGAATGATTTGTGTTCAAATTTTCACAAATACCTTTTTAGCCGAATCGATGCCACCTTCGTGACCAAATAAGTTTCTGCGAGCTTCAAACGTAACCCTGCAGAGCATGAAAGCTCATGAGAATATGTGTCTGATTGCCATTAAAAGCTAGAGCAACTATCCTTTACCTCTTTCCTGAGAATAAAGAAGACTGGTTGCTGGCTAGATTTGGTTTTGCAGATCTGGAACCTGCATTTTTATCTTTAGTAGATCTTGCAGTAGCTGGAGTTTTGCTAAATGAAGGTGATCCAAATCCACCCATCTTTTGACCATTTTTACACTTCCCTTTAGATTCCAGCCAAGCTTGAAGCTTTGCCTCCATGTCAACTTTAACTTTTGGAGTATCATTTTTCTTGGCTGAGGACAAAGAGTTGGTTATGTGTCGTGATCTAGCTGCAAGGCTAACTGTGTTTACAGATTCCATGTACTCTCCCGGATTCTGTTGATTCAAAGATGAAAGAAATACAAATTTGTAACAACTTTTCATGTAATACCTATTAGATTGCAACATCTACGACTAAGGACAGAGCTTACCAAACAAGCAACCATCAAGGAACGACTTGTCCCTCCGAGTGAATCTTGCAATATGCGAGTCAGTTTACTTTCTCTATAAGGGACATGAGACTTCCCGTTGTTTAATGCATATATCACATTTGACAGTGCAAAGAGTGACTGGTTGATCTTGGCACTCTCCTGTAGACGAATTCCTTCATTCAATGTCTTCCTGTTATCTTCATTTCCTAAAGAGAGCAGAAAAGAAAATATGGATATTCAAAAACGTTTCAACTAATGCACAGTTATTATATTCAAGCCCAGTTTTTATATAGGCATGGCAGAAAACCTGCTAAGTCAATGAGATTCAGCTTTCCAATTATAGGATTCCCCGCACAATCTTTGGAAGGAGTGGAGACAGTTACCACTATAACAGCATGGCTCCTACTTGAGACGTTATTTATTAGCGTGCTTGCTACCTTACGCCTCTGAATTATGCAAGAAAACACCTCATTGAATTCTGATAATGAATTGATTTGATGTTGGGCGAGTCCTTTAAGATGAATTTTCCCATCTTTGTCATCCAAAACCATAATTTCCTTTTCTTTTAGTTCCAGAAGGTCATAACATTTATCCATGTAAATCTCATAGTACGAAATCTTTATGGTGCTTCCAGTTTTTTGGCACATTGAAAGAATGGTGTCTATGGCAAGTGACATTACACCGGGCACTCATCACTTCCCTGTGAAATTGCACTTCCATCAACATACATCCCACATGGAATTTATAGCATAAAAAGAAAATGAACTGACCAAGAACGGGTAATGTGCCTCGTTAAACTGACACGAGCAAAAAGATACCTTTAACCGATCAAACTAGTAATAAACAGTCTTTTTTTTTCCTCAGGGCTTGGGAAAACCAAAGCAAGACAACAAATTCTGTGATACTCATATTGTGCAAGGTCCAAATATATATCAATTGTAAATACAATAGTCGACAACTTATCAGTTAATTCATCCATAAAAAGGTCTCCTGTATAGTGTTTAAATCCTTTTTTTTTTAAGACTAATCCCTTTTTCAATCCAGCCAAACTAGCAATCTATTACACAGAACTGTATGTGATTTCATGAAGTGTCAAGCAGCCTTAGACAAAAATGATATTTTCACCCCTGCATCACTACTCTCATAACCCGAATTGCAATTTCCAAGTACCCATACAGTCAGAAATTAGGTTCCCTTATCATAATGCTATGAAATTAAAATCCCTTAATAAATGTAACAAATTAAGGCCAGAAAGACAATTTCACAAGGAAAAGTTCAGTCCTGGAAAATGTAATCGCGTTAAGAAGGGGAATTACCTGCATAGTGTAAGTTTTCCCACTGCCGGTGGCTCCATAAGAAAAGATAGTAGCGTTGCAACCCTGGAAGATATGCGGAATCAAAGGCCTGACTTCTTGCTGAAAGATATTACACACATTGTTGTCTTCTGGCCCGAAATAACCGTCCAATTTGTAACACTCGTTCCGACTAGGTTTTCAATCACAAAAATATCCATCACAGTCTTAATAATATTCGGCCAAATCAGGGGGAAAAAAAAAAAATACATATGGAATACCTGGATTCTTGATCTTTGAGGAGTACTGTAACTTCGCCGGAAATTTCTACGTCCGGGTCAATTTCAGAGAGACATGAAGAAACTGGACCATAGCTTTTCTTGGAATTTTCGTGGGGGGAAAGGAAGGGACGAACTCTAACAATGACTCGCACCCTAGAGCAGGGCTGAGCGAATTCCATGTCAGATGTCTTAGATTTTGCTGCTTTGTAGAAGAAATTCTCGCTCTGAGGTGTGCTCAACGAGTCCATTTAGCATGTGAACTAGTACTACTACAAAAGATTATGTGTGTATGCACTACCGGCGAAGGGGGTCGGAGATCAGTAATACTAATTGCCACACAAAGGAATTGACGGAGATTTTATAATTGATACACATAAGAATTGACCGTTGGAAAGGTAAAGTGTTGGAGGTTGAGAAGTTCGAATTTTCGAATTCTCGATGTGGTTTTTCTCTCTATTTATTTACTACTACTACTATATACTATAAAAAAAGAAGAGAAAAAAACTATAGCAATGTCCAAATATCATATTTATTTAATGTGAAATTAGGAATAATGACACAATCTTAATATTTTTAAAATAACGACAAATTTCACATATTTTTATAGGGAGAAGACAATCTGCGTAATTTTTATAACGAGAATGACAAACGGTGAATCCCGAAAATCGGTGAATCTCCTAAGTGAATCCCAAATCAATGAATTTAAATGATGAATTTTGATGATGAATCCAAAATTAGTGAATTTCGACGACAATGAATTTTAAAAATTAGTGAATTTAAACGATGAATTTCGCGAAATAATTTGACACAAGTGAATTTCGATAGTGAATAAATAGTTTTATCCTTTATGCAAAAGTTTCAAAAGATTGTCCTTCTACTCAATTGATGAAATATTTCTGTCATTTTTCCTCATTCCCCCTTTATTTAATTGAATGGAAAATTAATTAAATGAAAGTTTAAAAAATAAAATAAAAATGATAAATACTAAGGGTGGCAATCGGGTCGGGACCCGACCCGTAAAATTCCAACCGTCCCGACAATATTCGGTATTCCATTTTTTTTTCCCAAGCCCGTACCCAATAAGCGTCGGGTCCAGACTATCAGGATACCTGAATGTTCGGGATCCCATCGGGTCGGGAATGAATGTCTCGAACATATGATCTTAAAAAATATTCATGTTAATATTAAAAAAAAAATTACTTAAGCAAAACAAAATTTCAGAAGGTGAGGGCGGAGAAATGAGTTAATGGCGACAGAATCGACACCCCGGTAGAGGCGGGTGGCTTTTTCTAAGGAAAAACACTCTGGGATATTAGAGAGGAAAGAGATGTGCAGAGAAAATTAGAAACAATTGAAGAAGATAGCGTAGTAGGTTTATGTTTTTAATATTTAGGATTGTAGGTATATAAAAAAATGTTACACACACACACACACTTATTCTATATATATATATATATATATATATATATATATATATATATATATATATATATATATATATATATATTCGGTCGGTATTAGGAACCTGAAGGGATTGAGTTTTATACCCGATCCCTTTTCCGCATTTTTCGGGTCCGAAAATTTTTCTGATCAGGATTTTTCGACAAGAGATTCGGAGCGGGTCGGGATTATCGGGAAATTTGTCAACCCTGGTAAATATGAAAGTGAAACAAAATTGAAACTTTAAACAGCAGCACAATTGCCCTTTCCTTGTTGGCCTCAAATTTATTTTTCACAACAATTTTAAATGAGTCAATGTGTTTTATCATTTTATTGCATTTGTAAAACCGCTCATCTTTTTGTAATGGTATTTTAGTACATTCATATTTTATTTCTTTCTTTTTTTGTTTTCTTTTAATCCAAGTCTTTGAAAAACCGACGTAAGGTTGTCTAGGACATATAAAAAAGCTCTCGGAAAACCCAGAATACGTAATTAAATTTCGCTTTTTCAGAGTTTTGTAGGAATCTGGTGTTGGAGAAAATGACCATTAATAGCCATACTCTTAGTGGCCATAAAACTTGCCTTAAGTTATACTTAATGTCATAAGTGAAGAGTAGTGGCCATAATTACTATTAGTAGCTATAAAGTCATGAGATAATGGTCATTAGTGGGTAGTTTCTACTACTATTTAACCTCCATTTCTAGAGATATGTTTAATGCCACTGGATGAGGATTTCTTTCATTTTGCCCACGGCTGAACTCGCTGAATCCGCATATCTTGAACTCTTTGATTTGAACTACTCCGAATTCGGCGATGAACTCACATTTCACCCAAGCTCTATGCTGTTGGGGAATCCTGCTTCTGTCTTCCTCTTGACGAGCATTAAATCCTCGCACATAATTAAGGGAGCCATTGAAAGGTGACTAAAACACCAGAAACGGGGACTACCCGAGCTAATGATATAGAAACTAAGAATTTTCACCAAGTATTCTACTACTACATTTTCATCTCATATAGTGAAAGAGTTTGCATTTTTTTGAAGAGAATATCGGGACACCGGAAGTTTGTTCGAAGTTTGAAGTGCTACTACTTCGAACAGGTAAACCGTTGTATCTTGGGAGACAATTGCTAGCACCGTGGGCACTATATCAGAGCAAATTGTCTTAAGGACCGAATGTTCGCACTCGCCTCAGTTTGTGAGTCTTTTATTTTTTGCATTGTTAGAATAAAATCGTTGTTTTTGTTGCGGTGTAATCTCTTTTGGCACAAATTGTACCACGGTAATAACAATCTTAAGACAATTTTGTGAATTATATGGTATGTGTTAAGAAGGATTTAGACGGTAACGTTTGGTTTTTGTTCGATACTGTATTGTTGTTGAGGTGTCATTAATCTTTTGACTACTGTATATGTATATACAACGTAAAGTGACTCATATTTTTTATGCTACTATTGTGCCCAAAAACGGTAATATGTTAAATTTCGAACAATCAAGTAGACTGGAGGAAAGATCAAGAACTGAAAGTATCGAAGAATCTTCTCAATGAAGAAAACAAACTTTCAAATTAACAAAAAAGGCAAGAAAATGGATGAAAGATCAATTACAAAATTCATCAGTTGGAAACTAAATTGGAACTTCTAATTACATTTCTACACTTCTAATTTCTATTTATACTAGATGGATCAGCACAATTTCAATTACAACTAACTTGCATCTAACTTGCCAACTCCTTGCAAAGGTGTTTGATAAAATGCTCCAATGAACAAAACACCATCTATCCTTTTTTAATTTCAACCCCCCCAAGCTGAGCATGGGATGAATAAGAACATGAGCAGCTTGCAAAACAACCATCTATCCTTCTTTAATCTCATATAAGTCTTTGAGAGGAAATGATTGCAACAGTCTGATTAAGGTAGCCTTATTTACAAGTTTTGTAAGGATGTCAGCAGGTTGTTGCTCAGTGTTTATAGGAAGTGGTTTTAGTGTTTTGTCTAGGTATTTTTCTCTGACAAAATGGCAATCTATGTCTATGTGTTTAGTCCTTTCATGAAATACTGGATTTTCAACAATGTGTAGTGCACTATTGATGTCACAGTACAAAGGAACTGTGTGTGTGTGTAATGGATTTAGAAGTCATGTAATAAGTATATGAGCCATTGGATCTCACAGGCTGTGACTTCCATGGCTCTATACTCAACTTCAATGGAGCTTCTTGAGACTGTAGGTTGTTTCTTTGACTTTCAAGATATAAGGGCATCACCTAGGTATACCAAATAGCCTGTGACTGATCTTCTTGTCTTGTCACAAGCAGCCCAATCTGAGTCACTAAAGCTTTGAGTGTTGTTGATCCTGTGCTGGGAAAGAACAGGCCCTTGCCAGGGGATGATTTTAATTACCTAAGAAGCCTGTGTGCTGCTTGCATATGTGCCTCATTAGGTTTGTCTAGGAATTGACTCAACTGTTGAGTAGCAAAAGAGATATCAGGTCTTGTATTTCCTAGATACAACAACTTTCCAGAATCCCAATTAGACTTCTATATTCAGTGTTGGAAGATAATTGTGGAGCTGTAACAGTGGTTAGGTTTTGAGATGAATCCATGGGTGTAGTAGCTGGTTTGCATTCTAGGAAACCAAACTCTCTCAGTAAGTCCAAGCAATAATTCCTCTGATTGATGACAATGCCAGCTTGAGTTCTAGCAACTTCAAAGCCTAGAAAGTATTTGAGGGTGCCTAAGTTTTTGATTGTTAAAGCATCGTGTAGTAGGTCCTTTAGTGCCTTGATTTCTGAAAGATTTATACTTCCTACCACAATGTCATCCACATAGACTAATAATGCAATGAAATCATGACCTGAGCCATTTGTAAATAGGCTGTGATCATTTTGAGATTGTTTGTATCCAGATTCTAGAAGTTGTTGTGTTAGTTTTGCATTCTACTATCTGCTAGCTTGTCTTAAACCATAGAGAGATCTGTTGAGTTTGCATACTAGTCCATTGGTATGTAGACCCTGTGGGGGTTTCATACAGACCACTTCATCCAAATCTCCATGTAGGAAAGCATTGTTAACATCCATTTGATGCAAATGCCAGCCCTTTTGTGCTGCTAAAGCCATAAAAGTCTGATTGTAGTCTGCTTGGCCACTAGTGAAATTTTTTCTAAGAAATCAATTCCTTCCGTTTGAGTGTACACTTTGTCCACTAATCTAGCTTTATATCTTTCAATGGTTCCATCTGACTTTCTTTAATCCTGTAAACCCACTTGCAGCCAATAGGTTTGATTCCTTTTGATGGTTGAACCAATGTCCAAGTGTTGGTTTTGTCTATTGCTTGTAATTCTTGTTGCATGGCATGCTGCCAATTAGGGTTCTGTGCTGCCTGTTGATAACTTGAGGTTTCTGATTCTGAGTTGATATTGTTGATGAAGGCTTGATAGCTAGGAGAGATGTTATCATAAGACACTACATTTGCCAAAGAATGTGGAGAAGTTCTGTTAGCAGGATTATGGTATTCATAATCTTGCAAATATGTTGGAATGGATTTTGTCTGGTGGATCTTCTTTGAACAGGCACCTCTGATGTATTTTGACATTCTGAAATGTTATCATATGATCATGATTGGCCAGTGCCCCAGTAGAAGTGTCAGCAGGTTCACTATATGCCAATGGCAATGGTAGACACAAAGAGTTATCAGTGACATTATTGATATCTGAAAAGGGAAAAGATTGTTCATGAAAAAGGACATCTCTAGAAACAGAAATAGATCTAGTGTTGAGATTTAGGACTTGAAAACTTTTGATATGGGGTTCATATCCTAGGAACACAGATGGATTGCTCCTAGGATCAAATTTACCCCTGCCCTGTACTTGAGTGGACACAAAACACAAACATCCAAAAAAATTCAGACATAAAAGGTTCTTTACTATATAATAAATGATGAGGTGTCTTATTATCAAGTAATGGGGAAGGAGTGATGTTGATCAAATAAACAGCATGTTTGACACAGTGTCCCTAGTAATCTAATGGTACATTTGATTTAAATCTTAAAGCCCTAGCCACATTCAATATGTGTTGATGCTTCCTTTCAATTAAACCATTTTGTTGAGGTGTTCTAACACAAGCTTTCTGATGCACTATACCTTTCAATCTGTAGAAAGCTTTCATGTTAAATTCACCACCTTGATCTAATCTAATTGTTTTAACACATCTATCATGCTGAGTTTGCACAAAATTACAAAACTGTTGCAATAAAGAATTAGCTTCTGATTTTACTTTCATAAGAAACAACCAAGTGAATCTACTATAATCATCAACAATAGAAAGAAAGTAGTATTCACCATTCACAGAAGGCACCCTATTATGGCCCCAAATGTCTACATGATCAATAAGGTTAAAACATAAAGTAGAAGTAGAAGTACTAATAGGAAACTTAGACTTTCTTTGTTTGGCTAAGGGAAAGAGAGTACAAAAATGCTTTGGAGCTGTAATTGTAGCATCTATAGTTCTAAAAGATTTCATTCTATCTAGTGAAGGATGCCCTAGTCTAGCATGCCATAACAAAGAATTTGAACTATTACAAGACTGGCAAACATTATTGATAGTTAAAGGAAATTCTGAGGAATAGCTGTTAAAATGGGCAGTCCATTCTGCAAATCAGCTGTACCAATCTTCCTCAAAGTTTGGGGGTCCTACAACACACATCCATTAGTATCAAAAGTCACAGATATCTTGCTGTCATATAGTAGGTATGGAAAAAACATTGTGCAGGATTATCAAATCATTTAGCTTAAATTTGCCAATATGTGTGACTGATACTGATATGTCATTTGGTAGTTTAACATTAAGGTCAATGACAGGATAGTGCTCAAACATATGTGATGTGGAAAAATTGATATTATCTGTGGCTCTAGAATCAAGAATCCTGTGTTTTAAACTACCAGAAATACCTTGACATTGACTTGTAGCTCCATCTGCCATCACAACTGCATTACATTGATTGTTAGATAGCTGAAGCCCTTGAATGAGGGACATAAGGTGATCATATTATGACTTAGTGATAGGTGCTGAATCATTGGATTGCTTGTCATTGTAAGAAGAACTGTCTTCTGCCAAATCTGCTGCATCATCAATATTGACATTATTGGCCATATGACCACCTGAACCTCTACCATAACCTTTCAAATTTGGTGGAAAACCGAATTTCTTGTAACATTTATCCACAGTATGCCCTTCATTTCCATAAAATGTGCATTGAGGCATTTTTCCACTGGATTGTCCTCTGCCATTACCTCTTCCTTGACCCCTTCCTTGACTATAATTCTGATTTTGATTATGAGTTGAATATCTTGGTTGTGTCACAGCATTGGAATAGCCATTTCCTTGAACATTCTAATTCATTTGAGAAGCAAGAACTAATGAATCTGTATTTGAATCTGTATAGTTCATATGTTGTTCATGATTCAAGGCCATAACAAATGATGTCTTCACATTTGGCAAAGGCATGGTCATTAAGACCTGAGATTTCACATTAATGAAGTTTCCATTCAAGCCTTTAAGAAATCTTGTAGTATATGCATCATCATGGTACTCTCTCATGATATGCAAGGCTGGGCACGTACAGGGTGGGATGGGCCTTAAAACAAGATAGTGATCCCGTAATGACTTCAACTTTGTATAGTAATCAGTGACTGAAAGATTACCTTGCTTGACTTTTTCAATTTCTTCCTCCAGATTTGACAGCCGGTAGGCATTGCCCCTGCCAAATCTATCTTGTAGATCCAACCAGATTTCCCTTGAAATGTCGAAGTACATTACACTCTCAGCAATGGATGGGATCATGGAATTGATCATCCAAGATAGTACAAGATCATTCATCAACATCCAATTAGAATATCCAGGATCTGTAACCTCTGGTTCAGTAGACGAACCATCGACATAGCAAAGTTTTCCTCCATGATAATGCTTTTGTTATCGCTCTTTTCCAATGATTATAGTTATCAACCCCTTTGAGTAAAGGTTGCACAAGAACTAGGCTAGGATTGTCATTATGACTGCCTGAAGTTGCAGGAGCAGGATTGATTGCCGTCATTGCCAAGACTTCGAAGAAATCAGCAAGAAGAAGAACGAAATCGAGAAATCTGAACTAAAGCCGGAAGCGATTTTTCTCTGATACCATGTTAAATTTCGAACAATCAAGTAGAATCCGATCTGGAAAACATCAAGAACTGAAAGTATCGAAGAATCTTCTCAATGAAGAAGATGAAGATAACAAACTTTCAAATTAACAAAAAAGCGGGAAAAGGGAGGAAAGATCAATTACATAATTAATCAGTTGGAAAACTAAATTGGAACTTCTATTTACATTTCTACACTTCTAATTGCTATTTATACTAGATGGATCAGCACAATTTCGGTTACAACTAACTTGCCAACTCCTTGCAAAGGTGTTTGATAAAATGCTTCAATGAACAAAACAACCATCTATCCTTCTTTAATAACAACATAGTAAGTAATTGCCTTGATATACTTCTCTTCAAACAAATCAGGTTAAAGGTGATTATTCAGTGTGTTGCTTCAAATTTTTTTTAGCATGCGCTTAATCCAGCAAGTTACCATGGATATTTGTTAATATCCCTGCAACATAGGGCACTTCATTTTTTACTCAACAAGGCATTTGCTTCTGCTCATTTTCTTTGGTTAGTTCTTTCAGACATTAATGTGTTAGTGCACTGATGCGTGTAGGGCAAGCAAAATTTTATCTGTTAAGGTACCTTGTTTTCTTGCAAATTTCATTGGACAATTGCCTTTTCAATTTCCATTGCAATCACTTTCCTTTTTGCATGGATATGGTGACATCTTTATAATTATATTTTCAGCATTTATACGCTGTAATTAATTGACCTTTGGAGTGCTCTGTTTGTCCAATAGTTAACGTATGAAACGTTGTTGTTGTGTATTACGGGCGGATCCAGAAATGTTTTTTTAGGAGGTCCGTAATTCTTTTTTTAAGTAGAATAATTTTTTTACGGTATCGAAAATATTTTTTTATAGGTAAAATGTAGAGTTTTTATTTATTAATGGGGTCCATGGACCCTCTTATAACACACATAGATCCGTCTCTACTCACAACAAATGTGATTAAGAGTTAATAATGATGTGTATATATTTGTTAGTCTAATAGGATTTAACAAATGTGGGCTACTTTGTGTATGGTACTCCTTCTAATGTAGGTAGTACTAGCCAATTTCATCACGTCTTATTTGTTAGATCTGGTTCCGTGTTGAATTAGATATATATATATATATAATTATCTTGTTGATTAGGCCGTAAACTTTATTTCTTGTGTGAACAAAGTTTTGTCCATGAATTGCATTGCGTTGCCTTCAATGCAAATTAATTCTATGAGCATTTGTTGGCTTTAACATTTTGTTGAGATGTATCTTTGTGTCTTTAATTATTAGGCTCATAATGATATAGTAATGTGAGTTATGGATATAAATTGTTTTGCATAATATACTCATAATTAAATATGGTTGTATGGGTCTTTCAGCCACTTTATTTTATCTAAAATCTAAAAATGTGGTGTAGTGTTGTGGCTGGGACCATAACCTTGGGCTTGTGGTTAATGCTTGGACGTGAGTTATAATTTAGTGGATAGTTTCTACTAATATTTTACCTCCATTGCTAAAGATATATTTAAAATAAGAATTTTCACCAAGTATTGTACTACTACATTTTATCTCATATAGTGAATGAGTTTGCATTTTGTCGAAAAAGAATATCGGGACACTGAAAGATCGACTTCGTCGTTTGTTCGAAGTTTGAAGGGCCACTACATCGAACGGGTAAACCATTGTATCTTGGGAGACAATTGCTAGCACCGTGGACACTATACCAGAGCAAATTGTCTTAAGATTAGAGTGTTCGCACTCGCCTCGGTTTGTGAGTCTTTTATTTTTTGCATTCAAATATGTACCGTTGTGTTGCAATATCTCATTGAATTGTTAGAATAAAATCGTTGTTTTTGTTGCGGTGTAATCTTTTTTGGTATTGGGTCGCTTAACTAAATTATATCAAATTACACAATCAACAAAACAGCCTTTGTCACACCCCGAGTGTGACAACTTCATATCGTAATAGTACTTTAAAGTGGTTTTCCCTATGTTACAAGTATTTCTTTAAACTGTTTGTGAAAGTGGATAAAGCGGATTTATATCGTGTCTCCCGGCTTATGACAACCATGAATCTCCATTTTGATCTTCTTTCTCCTTACTGAGTTTGTGCCGGGCTAACTCTTTTATTTGAAATAAGAAGATATGCAGGTTAAAGACGAGTTGCGTCATGAGCGTGTTAATCAAGCTTATGAATGGAGACATGGGGTTCGCTGTGTTTCAGTTGTTTCCGTATCGATCAAGATGAGTTGTGATAAATATTAGTAGTTATTAATGGTTTAGTGTGACGGCAATTATTTTTTCGTCGAGTTGATAATGGAAGGTCTTAAGTGTCTGTTTTTGAGTCTCATGCGTGTTTCTTTTCTTCCATACTTCCTGATACGACACAAGGCTTACGTGAGATTTAGTGTTTACTCTAAATGTCACATATCAAACGTTCTATTTCTGAATAAAAACTCGATATCCGGGACAAGGGCGTTACAACATTGAAGTCAATTTGTACACAACCATTTACGCATGTGTGATGATATTGAAGTGAGTCGATGTGCATTGTCATTGCATAAATTAATTATTCACACTGATAAGCGAGTCAATGTCTTTTGTCACTGTAATGAAAGAAAATCGATACTCGAATGTAGCGAATTTAAAATTTTTCGATTTTGTAACCGGAACCGTCTTTAGAAAATACAAAATCAAGAAACCATACAATAAACATTTTACCTTATCAAGATATTGCCTTTTTTTTTTTTTTTTTTTTTTTTTTGTTGTTGTGCGACAAAACTTCATTAATTCAAATGTTTGATCTCTTATGAATAGTCCACATGAATTAATATCGGGATTGTCCAAGTATTGTAAACCGGATGTATGGGTCCGTTAGGACACATTTTTCCTTCTAAGATCCAAGTGAAAAATCAAGAAGAAGGGAAAATAATTTTCCTCAACCCCTCCCCCTCCCCCAACAATAGATGTGAAGGCTATGTGGTGATTTGGGAGAGGGAAACTTCACATCATTGTCTAAGGTTTAAGGAAGTCGATTACTATATTTAGGGTTGATCAACAATAGATGTGAAGGCTATGTGGTGATCTCATAACTTTGGGTTGATACCAATTTTGATCCAAATAATTTTGGGATAAAATCAATTTTAGTATCATGCGACTCTAATTTAGCAAACTTTTGTCCGTGGTTGAATTAACTAGAAGGGCGGGATATTTCATCGGAAATTAAATGTGTTCTGAAATTGAGACATTTTAATTTATTTATAAAACCAAAATTGGAGTAAATCATAATCTCACGATATCAAATTGGTATAATGGTAAATTTTCGGTACCAGATTAATTAATTAAATTAGGATCGTATGTGATCAAAATCGATACAATCCTAAAGTTATGAAACAAATATTATAATTTTCCCGATTATCCTTATTAGCAAATTAGGCTGCTGTATCTCATTTCAAATTAAACTTGAGTAATGATATAGGGACAACGGTTGTGTCTCAACGAGTGACACAACGGTGATCTGCACCGTTGATTATGTTAGTTTACATCATGATTAATTTAGACTTATTATAATCAACGGTGCAGATCACCACTGTGTCACTTGTTGTGGCACAACCTTATGTATGTATCATTACTCATTAAACTTTGGCTATTCTATCTCATTTTTCGCTGTCAATCCGATACAGTCGTCTACTCTTTCTGTATATTTGGATTAACTAGGGAACTAAATAAAATTTTCTTCGAAACGTTGGACATCACGTTTCATCGCTATGTCGTTATTTGATTTACATCAATTGATCGTTGAGTCTTTTTCTTGTTTAACACATACAATAACATTGCCTCACTCATGTTATGAAATGAAGAAAAGAAAGAATATAATTGAAGAAGAAGAAGTAAACAAAGTTGCAGAAATCTTATTCATAAAGCTTGAGTACAGAGTGTTGTGCACCAGCTTTATATACTAGCATGGTGACTTGTTTTACAGCTGATAACTAACTTCCTAACTTACAACGGTTACTAACATAACTAACTATCCTTACACCACTCACTTGACATCAAGACCATAACTACCCTATATCACCAACATCCCCCCTTAAGCTGAAATGTAAGACATTGAAAGCTTGACATCAACACCATAACTACCCTATATCACCAGTAGAAGAGGGTGATAAATGTTTTTGATTGGGTAGGATCAGCAAGAATCTGTTTAGAGTAGTGTGATCCACTGGTTTGGTAAGAAGATCAACCAAGTTGTTAGATGAGCTGACTGGTAAAGGTTTCAAAACTCCTTGTTGGTATTTTTCCCTCACATAGTGACAATCAATCTCTATGTGCTTAGTTCTCTCATGGAAAACAGGATTTTCCACAATGTATAGGGCACTTTTACTATCACAGAACAAAGGAACAGACTGAGTATGAGAAATCTGGAAGTCTTTAGAAGATATAAAATCCATTGGATTTCAGTTGCTGTAACAACCATAGCCCTAGATTCAGCTTCTGATGAACTTCTACTGACTGTGTCTTCCTTCTTGCTCTTCCAGGAAATCAGGGATCCTCCTAAAAATATGTTAAAGCCAGTGACAGATTTTCTAGTTATTGAACATCTGCCCCAATCTGAGTCTGTGAAAGCTTTGACCTCTGGTTTGCCCGAAGAAGGGAAGAGCATACATTTTCTGGTGCTGCTTTGAGAAATTTAAGTACTTTGTGAGCTGCATCCAAGTGAATCTCAGTTGGTTTGTCTAGAAATTGGCTTAGTTGTTGGACTGCATCGCCAATATCAGGTCTAGTGTTCTCCAGATAGAAAAGCTTTCCCACCAAACTTCTATAATATGTATTATCAGAGAGCAAGAGTGAATCTTCCTTTTTCAACTTGACTGATGGGCTCATAGGAGTTTTTGAAGGTTTAGCTCCCAAATAGCCAAAATGCTTTAACAAATCCAAGCAATACTTCCTCTGATTAATCACAATACCTTGCTAAGACCTAGCTACTTCAAAACCAAGAAAATACTTCAAGGATCCTAAATCCTTGATGGTAAAGGCAGCATGTAACAAGTCTTTAAGTTCCTGGATCAGTGGTAATGTTGGACTTCATACAATAATGTCATCCACATAAACTAATAAAGCAATAAAGGTGGATCATTGACCTTTAGTGAATAAACTATGATCATTAGGAGATTGAAAATAGCCATTCTGTATTAGGCATTGTGTAAGCTTTGCATTCCATTGTCTACTTGCCTGTTTTAGGCCATACAATGACTTATTTAGTTTGCATACTATGTTGGAATTGATGTTTGTAACCCAAAAGGTGGTTTCATGTAAACTTCCTCATTGAGATCTCCATGGAGGAAGACATTATTTACATCCAACTGATGTAAATGCCAATTCAGTAAGGTCAAAGACTCAAAAACAGTCTGATGGTGGTCATTTTTGCAACAGGAGAGAATGTGTCCAAATAATCAATCCCCTCAGTTTGAGTAAAACCTTTTGCTACAAGCCTAGCCTTATACATTTCTATGCTTCCATCAGATTTCCTTTTGTCTTTATACACCCACTTGCATCCTATGGGTACTTTTCCAGGTGGCAAGGGTACTAAAGACCATGTATACGTTTTGTGGAGTGCATCTAACTCCATCTGCATTGCTTTTACCCATTCCTCACTCTTGACTGCCTGATTATAGGTTGTTGGTTCTTGATCTGCAAAAATGTTGCAAATGAGAGACTCATAAGACTCTAAAATATGATCATGAGACAGAACATCTAAAATATCATGAGTAGTGGTCCCTCTAGCATCAAGATTAACTTGATACTCTTGTAGATATCTTGGCAATTGCCTCACTCTAAGTGGCCTCCTAGGTTGTTCAGGAGATGATGAAGTAGCTTCAGTATGATCTGTGGAAGGCTCAATGTGATCTGTGGAAGTGTTAGTGGTAGGAACCTCAAAACTATACTGCACATTTTGAAGATTAGTCACAGGAATAACAACTGTATCATTAATAAAAGGTTTGAGAAAAGGAAACTTATCCTCATGAAAAATGACATCCCTAGAAATGAAAATTTCTTGGGATTGTACATCTAGCAACATATATCCCTTTGTATGAGCGGGAAGCCCTAGAAACACCGCGCGATTTCCTGCTTCTGGAATCAAACTTTCCTCTCCCTTGACTATTAGTGGCAGCAAAAGCTAAGCAACCAAATACTTTAAGTAAATCATAGTTAGGAGATTTTTTATATAACACATAATATGGACATTCATTAGTAAGAAGAGGGGTAAGAGTGCAATTAATAAGTAGGGCAGCATGTTGCAAACAAAACCCCCAGTAGGGCATAGGCAAATTGGAATGAAATCTTAATGCCCTAGCAGTGTTTATCAAGTGTTGATGTTTCCTCTCCACTATACCATTTTGTTGTGGAGAGTTGACACAACTGGTTTCATGTATTATGCATATCAAACTCAGATCCATTATCAGTCCTATTGACCCTTACAGAAGTACCAAACTGTGTGTTTACTCTACTACAAAAAGTCTGTAAAATAGCTCTAGTTTCATATTTGGCACACATCAGAAAAACCCATAAGAACATGCTATAATCATCCACAATAGACAAAAAATAACATTCATCATTAAGAGTGGGTACCCTATTGGGCCCTTAAATGTCAACATGTAAAAGATCAGATATCTGTTTGGAAACAGTGATGCTATGGGGAAAGGGTAATTTTTTTCTATTTTGCTAAGGGACATATCAAACATTCATGATCCAAAGGAACTTGTACATGAGGAATGGCATGCTTTAATGCCTTAAGCCTAGGGTTAAACAAATGTCCTAGTCTATAATGCCAATTAGAGATTGTGAGACAGCATCACAAGCAGGTGCTTCATGAGAGTCAGCATGTAAAAAATGTAGAGTCCATTAGAAATTCTAGCTGAATCAATCTTCTTCTGTGTACTTTTGTCCTGTACAAAACAACAATCCTCATGAAAAAACACTTGAACATCAGTACCAACAGTGAGTCTCCTCACTGATAACATGTTATAAGAAAAAGTGGGAATGCAAAGAACATTATTCAAGGTAAGATTCTCGTTAATTCTGACTTGCCCTATATGTGAAACATGAATAATAGCACCAGTAGGCAGTGTAACTGTTGGATCGTATATGCGCACTAATATATCCTAGAGGGGGGTGAATAGGATATATACCCTTTTTAAATTTTACTTAATAGTTTTTCAAACTTTATTAAGCCTTTTAAATAAACACGGAGTTCCAACGAAGCTGTTAGACCAAATTAGGCGGAAGAGCTAACCGGTTAACGTCTTGTTCCTAAGATACTAGGTGATCAAGCTATATATATTGCTTATAGCTTAACTTTGAATAATCAAGAAGGGTTTCAAGTATGAACACAAATCACGGATATTGCGAGCAAAAACAGATTCATGTATCAATAGACTTAACTGAATGCTATCCTTTAATGCTGCTTAAATAATCAGTTGTTATTTGAACAATTGTATCAATCATAAATCACAATTACTATTAGCACTTGTTTGATCAGAAAACCTTTTACAGAATGTTAATCAAAACTACAACAAGTCTCAGATAATGCAATTATAAGAAGATGCCGATAAACAACTCGGCCAAATATAGCAGGTTCTTATTAATGGACTGTTATCATACAACTCGACAGCTTGAATGATAGAAATAATAGTCCAGCCAAACAATTGTATTGCAGATTGTTTGGTAAAGGCAGCTTTAAAATGTGCAGCAATATTAATCAGATTATATCCAATGATTAAATAGATTATCAACCTGATAGATTGATATATAGAAAATATGATGTCAACACAGTACCATATATATATATATACCAGGTTGTACCAATTTGCAGGTTGATTATCTTTAACAATTAGAATCAGAATTGCTGTGATTTCTTTCCTTAGATAAGTTCAGCAATGTCACAGGTTATAATAAATAAGGTGATGTTTCTAGTTCAGCTTCAAACACTTATAAATCAGATTTTATCTTGATTTATCTAATCAAGAGCAATCCTAGGTGTATTGCATTCACCACACAGATATTTCACTATTCTTTCAGTTTGTTACAATTACAACAATTTTCAATATTTAGAACTTAGAATGAAGATACAAGAAATAAACGAGTTCTGACTTGTTAAACCTTTAGATCACACTGTAGTGAAAGAATCTTTACCACAACAGTGACACACAGTCACTAAGATTCAATCACAGTTCTTTTTCCAAAGTTTAACACAACATAACAAAATACAACCTTCACTTACTTTTTCTAACAAATTCTAAGTCAAAACACAAATTAAAATAGCAACTTGAAAGCAAAAGTAAATAGCGAATGTATTGATATCGAACCCTAAGGTTCAGGTTGAGAGAAACGAAAGGCTGTACCAGAGACAAGCAAGGATCGCAATCCAGGCTTAAGCTGGGTTTCCAGACTTAATCTTCTCAACCAATTTCAACCTTGAATCGCAGATGGATTCAAGATGAAACACAGCAACAGATTATAAAAACAAGGACAATTTTTTAGTATAAATAAAATGTTTGATCAGCTTCGTTACTAGATCAGTTTGTTGTCTTTGGGTTTATATAGACAGTGTAATGCAGAATGCAGGGGCTGTGTATTAAATGAGATGACTTGGAATACTAAATGACATACATAGTAAGTTGTAATGCATTTACACAAACAGACTCATGACACAATTTCATAGATAAACTTTTCGACTTTTAAGACATTCAATGGTTCAGTTTTTTCAAGCAGGCTGCTAAGTAAATTCGAGGCTCATTTAATGCATAGAATGGACTTTTCGAATTTATATTTTTTTGTTTTAAATGGATTTAATGATTCAGTTTCAAAGCATACATTTAGTAATTTTTCAAGGTTTATTTAATTTAGAAAAATAGCACTAAATGACTTAATCATGAAAATTGATTTTATATATATATCTACTCAAAAATGAGGTATAAGTTATTTAGCAGGAACATTTTATACATTTCAGTCACTGTAATTAAATGTATATGGATGCAGGTAAGTGATGTGAAGTGTCAATATAATCTCAAAGTGATAAGTGTAGTTTTGTACGAGTATGATATAGGCATGGAGGTAGATCTTTATCACACTCTCTGATGGCACATGCAGACTCGATTGATTAATCAAAGATATTACTGATTTCATTAAATTAATAAGTCATTTTCGTCATGTTTGTTAATGTTGTCAAACATTAAACTAATATGAAAATAACACATAATTTAAATCATAAATCAGATAAGCAAATTGACTTCATCAAATATGTGTAGAGAATAGCTGAGTCATTAATTGAATTATGGATTTCGATTTCCTCACTTATTCAGACATAACTTTGGGGATTGGAAGAAAAGAGTCAAACCTATTATACCTTTCAGCAGTAACCGGGTCAGACAAGAAGAAGTCGAACCATTAGCCATTAATGGAGAAACATAGTCAATTCAATCACCAGAGGCTGAGATATGAAGCATCAATCCACACACACCATCATTGACCAGAAAATGTCTCGCCTTTAATGCTTTTATGACAGATCAACTCTCGAACTGTAGTGTATTGTTCATCATCAGCAACATGCATTAGATTCAAGGCATCACCTCGCCATCTAGAGTGGCTGCGTCACCGGTTGAAACCTGAGCTCATCGAAAACATCATTTGATAATATAGAGATGAGATTCAAGGCAAAAGGTCAAGCCTTTGAGTAGATTCAAGATAATCATTTGACTGTAGAGACAAGAAATTTGAACATAAAGGTCAAGTCTTTTCTCGGATTCGAGATAAGAGTTTAACTCGATGTGGATTTCGAAACAATATTCAGTCAAGGTTTGAATTAAGGCTTCATCGAAGACATAAAGTCTTCTCATCATTCAATTGAAGAATAGGTTCGACTGAAATAAAACGATTCATTAGATTGGAGTCGTAATCAAGGTATTCAAGGTGTTGAATCGAGATTGAAGATGTATCGAAGAATGAGTCAAGAAGATCGATTATAGTTTCATGAAATGAGGTAGTCATTCAGTTGGAGAAATTGGAACGGCAGAGTTTATATCTTAAAATATCCAATGGAACATTCATTATATAATAAATTATTATATCTTAAAATATCCAGTTGGAGAAATTGGAACGGCAGAGTTTATTGAAACTAGAGTATTGGATGGATTATTTAGTATCTTAGTGAAACATTCATTATATAATAAATTATTATATCTTAAAATATCCAATGGATCATTTAATACTTGTGAGCTTAAAGTAGATGTCTTATATCAACATATAGTAACATAATGTATCGTATAAGACTCAATGTAGGATAGCATATTATTTTAGAATAATGTAGTTCATAATGCTAGTATTTAATATATCAAGATGTAATACATTGACAGATACTTAAAAGATTTTATTACAATAATATATCATAGTAGTATCATGAATCCAAACACATGTTATATTATTATTATAGTATGGATCACAACATAGTGTTTATGATATGATATTTAATATATTAATGTGTGTTCATTATAAAATGATACATTTAAATATATTAAGATGAAATGTAGCACATTGATAAATAAGGGATACTTAAAAGATTTAATAAAACGGGAGGTATGTGAAAATCAATTAACCATTTCATAACAGTAACAGTGAGATTGTGTGCAGGGACAACATTAGTCATCAAATGCAAAGAATAAGTAATGTGGTCAGGCACCTGAATCCACAATCCACTTGTATAAGTTACCTCCTTGAATTGCGTAATCACTTGAAACATTAGCGAAAAGTGCAAGGCCTGTGGTTGTACAGAAAAAACATTGGAATTTCCAGATTCTTGGTTTGCCTTCAGTAAACTCAAAATTGATACTGCTCTTGAATAGCACTAACTTGAGGATTACATTGTGTATCTCCAGACTCATTCTGAATCCAAGAATCTGAGTTCACACAATTGCCCATCATACCACCTCTGCCTTTTCCTTTAAACCTTAGTGGATAACCCCACTTCTTGTAGCATCTATCAATTGTATGCCCTTCTTTACCACAATGTGTGCATTGAACTTTCTTGTTTTGTGAACCAATAGTGAATTGTCTAGCATTAGAACCTCTACCAAAAGTAGGCTGGGATTGGGTAACTAAAGCTAAAGGACCATAATCTTGGGATACAACAAAGGAATTAGGAGCAAAAACATACAAAGCAATATTGCTACTCCTAGAACTAGAATAGGCTACTTGACTTTTATGCTGAAAGGCATTAGAAAACACAGTCCTAATGTCAGGAATAGGAACAAACATAAGAACCTGAGACTTCATAGTGCTGTATAAATCATTAAGGCCTTTCAAGAAGCTAATCACTATGTCTCTGGCATAGTACTCTCTGTAGATAGCTCTAGCATCACAAGTACATCGAGGGGCAGGCCTGATAATAGTGTATTGATCCCAAAGACTCTTTAATCTGGTAAAATAACTAGTCACACTGAGAGACCCTTGCTTAGTAGTATAAATGTCATCAATCAAAATGGATAAACGATACGCATTACCAGTACTAAATCTATGGATAAAATCTAGCCATACCTCTCTGGCTGTAAGTAACCACATGATACTCCGAACAATCTCATGATCGACAAAATTGATAATCAAAGTATGAACAAGATCATTGCACTGAGTCCAGGCCTCGTAATTTCTATCATCTTCTGGAGATTTAGGAAAACTTCCATCAATAAAACGCATCTTGCCTTTGGTAGAAATCACCATACTAATAGCTCATTTCCAGCAAAGAAAGTTCTCTGCACCTCTAAACACAGGTTGTACAAGAACTGCGGAAGGATTTTCTCCCAGATGAAGAAAGTAAGGATTAACAGTCCTTGTAGCTGTTGCATCTCCTCCTTGTTTCGCCATTGGAAATCAAGAAAAGAAAAAACTGGCAAGAAACCGAAGAGAACTTCAGCAAAGACAAAACGTCGAACACTAAGCGTTCAAAGAAGAAAACAAATCAAACAAGAAGAGAACGCGGAAGCTAAAACGTGCTTTGATACCATGTTCTGAAATGAAGAAAAGAAAGAATAGAATTGAAGAAGAAGAACTAAACAAAGTTGCGAGAAATTTTATTCATAAAGCTTGAGTACAGAGTGTTGTGCACCACTTTTATATACTAACATGGTGACTTGTTTTACAGCTGATAACTCATTTCCTAACTTACAACGGTTACTAACATAACTAACTAACTATCCTTACACCAATCACTTGACATCAACACCATAACTACCCTATATCACCAACACACTTCATTCTTCGCTTTCTTGAATACGCTTTGGTGCCACCATCTTGTTTACACTTGACTCAAACTTTTTTTAGTTGGTGGTTCTTCACCCAGTTCTGTAGCCAACTTGGATGATCATTCTTGCAATTCAAATGTCACTGATGATGAGGGTAATTTTCAAGTTTACTATCAATTGTGAAGATGAATGTTTTGTTGATATTAATGGTTCTGTTAATGGGTGTTCACCTAGTTCATCTGTGATTTCTTGTGATATTTTGTTTGCCCATTGTGGAGATGATTGTGGCAATTTGGATTTGACCAATTATTACCTCACTTCAGATGTATCTGGTGGGCGGATACTGTTTTTAGATTGGATTTGACCAATTCTTACCTCGATTCAGATGTATCTGATGGGCGGAAACTGTTTTTAAATTCAATTCATCAGATTTTGATAGAAATGGATTCGTAACCTTTGATATGATTACACGAAATGTGGTTGATCATCGCCTTAAACAAGGTTGTTATCGTGAAGTTTTTTGGAAGTGGTAATATACTTAGTGTACTTGCATCTTTATTTTTAATGCCTCAGATTTTCTGAATATTACCCCTAAAAAAAGATTTTCTGAATATTGTTTGGTCCAGAGGTGTACTTGCATCTTTATTTTTAATGCCTCAGATTTTCTGAATATTACCCCTAAAAAAAGATTTTTTGAATATTGTTATTACCCCTAAAAAAAGATTTTCTGAATATTGTTTGTCCAAGAGGCAGCGTTTTAGACAGTTAGCAATGGTGAATGTAAAGTCAGGAACCAAAATATTGATTTCCGGAGGAAAGTAAAAGACGAGATAGTATTGCCATTATTGACTGACTTACGCAGCAGTTGTAATTTGGCCTCCCAAGTTGTTTTATAGGGGTTCATAAGGCTTCATAAATTTGAGCTTTTGGGAGAGATAGGAGGCTTTGAGTTCAAATTTCTCTCAAAACACTAAGGTGTAATTTGGCTCTTCGCTCAAAACTGTGTAATTTGGCCCTCCCAAGTTGTTTTATAGGGCTTATTTGAGCTTTTGGGAGAGATAGAGGTCTTGAGTTCAAATTTTGCTCAAAACACTAAAATGCTTAGTTGGTTTATTAAAATTCTTTGTTTCCAACTCAATTTTTTTTTAACAACTTTATAAGAGAAGTTTGGAAGTAGAAATCATGGTAATACATTTTATCCATAGTGTATTAATTTGGAAGTAGAAAACATTTAATTAAAATTCTTTGTTTCCAACTCAATGTTTTTGAACAACTTTATAAGAGAAGGTTTGGAAGAAGAAAACATGGTAATACATTTTATCCATAGTGTATTTGGAGGTAGAAAACATTGTAATACATTTTATCGATAGTGTATTTGATGAATCCATAGTCCACCCTTGCCCATGTGGGTCTGCCCCTACTTCAAGCACCTATCTCTATGTGTCCTCCGACTGTAAAAGTCGGACATCTTGGGCCAGTATGACCTTCAATGAATAGTAACTGGTTCTTTTTTTTTTTTTTGAGGATGGATTGAGAATGGGAGGGCAGGGACAAAAAGGGTGGCGGCGGGTTTTATTGATGGTGGTTAGGTGGAAAATGAAAGAAAAGTTGTGGCTGCAGCGAAGAAGGAGGAGATGTGCCGGTGATGATTGGAGGAAGGAAAAAAAGAGGAAAAAAGATTGAATTACTGTTGCTGGAAAAGAAAAAATGGCTGCTGCAAGGTGAAGGCCGACAACGGCGGGAGGGCAAGAAATTTTGGTGGTGGAGGTCGGATGAAGAGACATATATAGAGACTCGTTATAAAAAACGGTCTTATATCCCAAAAAATTTTAATTGTGGAAAATATTTTCAAAACTGGCGACATGTAGAGTATATTCAAAAATATTTTTTTTAGAGTTTAATATTCTAAAATATAATTACACGTATTATATAATATAATAAAGGTTAAATATTGTGAAAGACTGTTTTTGATCTAAAATGAGGAAAAATGACAAGAAAAAAAGATAATGGTTGAGAAGACAAAACGCAGCGATTATTCTACATGTGTATTCTACGTATTCTTCTGATCACGTGTAATAACACACACGTAGTAACACGCATGCCATTCTTCTCAACCATTTTTTTTTTCGTCTTTTTCCCATTTCATATCTTATTTTGTCATTCTTCCTACCTCGACCCATATAATAATGGAAGGAAAGAGAGAAAAGTCCAAATTTGGACTCAAAATAAATAAGCAGGACATACCTATTTTTTTAATTACAAAAATAATGACGGACAAAAACATCTTTACTTATACGAAAACACAGGTTGCACGTCGTTCATTTCCTTCAGTTTGGTTACTTCCTATCTGCGTCCTTTTTCCTCATTTTTTCTAACAGCAAATCAATTTGTTTTGTTTTGTTTTTAAACAACCGTAACTTTTGATTTATAACTCCGATCATCGAAATTTTTTCATAAAATTTCATATTTTCTTTTGCTCTTTATTTTGAGAACTCATACAATACCCTTCCGACGTAAATTTTGGAAGCCGAAAAAATATTTGCATTAATCGAAGCGTTTTTTCTTATAAACGACCATAACTTTTGATTTAAAACACCGATCATCAAAATTCTATTCACCAAAGTTTATATTTTTTTTCTCTTCATTTTGAGATCTCATACGATACCCTTTCGACGTAGTTTTTGAAAGCCGAATTTATCAGCGTTTACACTAACACAGTATCAATATCACAGTATCAGTATCACAGACACAATAAAACCATTACCATTAATAGTATACGACTAGCCAAAAATCATGGACTCGGCAAATTTTACAATAATACCGACAACCTATAATTCTTTATGGATTAAAACGGAAACAAACCGTAAACTAAAAATCATTTGGACAATAATATAATCACATTAACACCCAAAAAACGTGTGTATTTTGAAAAAACACATTCAATCACAATGAAAAAAAATTACACTATATATGATAAACAACTTTAACATCAACATATATGATAATTAAGTTACATCAAGAAAATGATTATCTAAGACTCAAAAATCTCGACAACGATATCGATTCTTTGCCATCATCTTCTTCTCCAACTCTACACCAAATAGTTTAACATTTTCTAAATAAAATCAACATCTACACCAAATGATTTAACATTAGTACCTATCTCAATTTACAAATCATTATCAGAAAGCATTAGCCTCTTCTTGAAATATTAGCTCGTAGATCTCCGCCTTCGGTTTCAATCGTCGACCTCAAAGACCATAACAATGATCACGATAATAGTATTACGATATGATGATCACAAAGATCACATTAACACATATTATTAACAAACACAATTAGGATGTCTTTTGATCATTGAAGTGTCCTTTTTCAACCTTTAAGAGCTCCACCATATACCCTTCATATCATGCTTGAATTTCCCTTGCAACGCAGCCCTCAAACTGTCTTAAAACAACTCCAAAATAGTCATACCCATTCAGCTCCAAAGCTGGAAATCTGCTCCGTTGTCATCAACTATGCAGCCTGTTTAGCCTCATTTTCAGCTCAATTCAAGGCTACATTATAGCTAAATCCATTCTAAAATATAAATCATATATATAGTAGCAGGATAAATTGTTAATTGCACAACAAAACTCACAGATGCTTCAGATTAAAAGTCGGAGAACAACAGCAGTCCAAGAAATTGGGTATACATATTGTTAACACTTTATATCTAGTGTGAAATTGGGTATAAATTGATCAACAACATTATATCTAGTTCATGGATGCCAAAATGGATTTTCCAAAAAGAAGATACCTTCGCTTCAGAGAAGTCTTTCTCCTAACTTGAAATGTATATATGAAAACTCCGAGACCCTCTTTCACTCAAAATCCCCTGGACCACCGATGTTTGAGGCTGTGAAATCAAGAATCGGTGAAGAAACACCGATGTCAAATCTATCTGGTAGATTCAACTGAAGAATACGTGAGTGAAAAGATCAGTAACCAAAAATGAGTTATATTGCATAATATGCTTACAACAAAATTCAATATTGAAGATTTTACCTGCCATAGGACAGGAGAAAGTGCTGTTGCAACAGGAGCTGAAGGAGCAGACGGTGTTTGTGTGCTCGTTATATACTGCTCGGGTGCAGCATACCTGGAAGAACCCGATAGAAACAAGAAGAGACAGATTTAGGACATATAAAAGAGATCATGATTTATGAATGTATATACAAAATCAGCTATTGTTGATGCTGCTCCGAATTCCCGGAAATCGGACTCGCCGGATCTCCACCCGTTGTCTCCTTTGAGAAGTCAAAGTACAACTTGTGGTAAGAACGGGAATGCTGAATTCGGTTCCGGTGGATTTGATGCAGAATAAGTGTTTTACTCACCGAGAGGAATAAACAGGGGTATATTTGTCCCTACCAATTTATTTTGTCTTTATTTCAACTAAAAATAGTTGTGTGGATTAGAACTCAATAAGTACCTAAAAGGTGGATTTATACCTATTTATTCAAATCAAAATTATGTCATGATTTGTATTATACGACCCAGAATTCACTCTAGGTCGTAAAGAAGAAAATTCCATAAAATAAACATAACGTCCACATGAGGACATTACTCTTAAGTACAAACTTAAACCTTCTTAATAAAAAGAAAAGAAAAAAAAGTAGAAACTTATAAAAATTACTTTATTTCTCCGATCAATTCAAATCAAGTATATATACTCATCATGTTCCACACCTAGCTAAATCATCATCCCTTACCTTTTGATTAAAATGGCCTAACTACAATGCAATGGTATGTCTTTGTGGTTGTTATCCCTGAAGTTCGGATTCGATTTCCAGTAGGAACAGTGTGCGTGCGTAAAAAAAATTTAAAAGAATGGCCTAGTTACCTAATGTATGTTTTTATTCATCCTTTGGAAATCCCAAGCATTGCCATTAATCACGATTATGCCTTTCAAACCGTACATTATAATGTGCAGACGGGCTTTTGGTTTCAAAGATATTGGGTTGAATCTATTACCACGGGCCGGCTCTAGAATTTTTCCACTAGATCAGATATTCTGCTTGAACATAAATGACTAGAGATAAATGAAATTTACTGTGAAACCCTCAATTCTTCACGGGATTTGGCAAAGCTTTTACCTAGTAATGTTGTGTGTTTGTTTTTAGGATTTGGCTTACAACACGGTTTTCCGAATGGATTGGGAAATTGCACGGGACGAGCAAGATCGAGGGCGGTGGAGATCGTTAATGATGAATCACAAAGCCAAGGAGAATTTGGTAAAATACTTGGAGTCCTTGCAAGTACCGTGGGTAAGAAATCCAAATGTCGTCAAAATTTCAAGAACCCAAAAAAATAAATTGAAGAAAATCGTACATTGTCACACATTTCTCAACTAATTATAAGGTCAATTCAGCTTCGTTCTACAACGCATTTACTTGTACACCAACATGTATGTTCAAATTCATATGTGTATCCGGCCCAAAACTACAAATGGTTCTGAAAATTACATATAAACTTCTACAAAACCGCTGAAGAACCGTGAAAACATAACCTATTTGTTAGAGAAAATATGACTTTGGATAGAAAATAATATACCTTACGGTAGTAACCACATGGTAGCGGGCATGACACAGAGTAATGCCCCGGAACACATTACCGTTGCGTAGTACTATATCGTGAAACATATAAAACCAAACCGCAGAATCCACTGAGCCAAAAGATTAATGTAGCTTCTGCTCAACTTAAAACACATTGAACTTGCCCACCTTTACGCACAAAGAGGTATCAAATTTTCAAAATGATAAATTGATAACAAATAGAAATCAGCATAAAAAAATTAACTAAATATGTAAAACACAATAGAACTCTCATTTCAAACATACGAGGGAATTTTTTTTACTTACATTGTTGTTTCAACCATTGCTGCAAAATAAAAAAAAAAAAAAAAAAAAAAATGCATCCCAATTTGGGACAATATAAGAAAATTCAAAGAAATTGTCAAAAAGAAGAAGAAGATACACACGCAGGCTACATACTTTTTGTGAAATGACACTCCATCCATGCTCCCCTGCCCATTTCATCCGAGAAGAATAAAATGATGTGATCGCTATTACTGGATCTTAGAAGGCAAATTTGAATTTTTAAAACTTTCAAAGTTTGAATACAGTAATTATGGTAATATGAGAGGTTTAAGAAGTGTAATTCATGAGATATTTATTGGATTTTAGAAGTCAAATTTGAATATTCAAAATTCGAATGTTTGAATTCAGTTATTATGGTAATATGAGAGATTTATTCACTAATCAATGAGATGTGAAAAAGATTTTGACTTTTTTTTTTTTTAATTTGCGTAAGAGAATGCAATTGTTAATAAATTGGTTGAAATTTGAAATCCGGGTAGGGGTTTCCAATTGGGTAATTGATTTTATAGACTTTAAAAAATATATATATATATATATATATATATATATATATATATATATATATATATATATATATATATATATATATATATATATATATATAGATATATAGATAGATATATTATATAATAAAAAATACTTATTTAATTTTCAAATAAATAATGATATGAAACTATGTAGTTACCATTTTAAAGACTCAAAATATAGTTAATGTGATCAATACAAAAAAGAATATGTGGAGAAATATAAAGATAAAATATATCCATAACTCTTAATTACTTTCTTGATGCATGTTATTTTTTAAAATTTGTACGACGATAGATTTATTGTTTACTTTCTTGATATATGTATGTAATTTTCATTGGCGATACACTAATTGTTGATATAAGAAAAACTGTGACTTGAATTATTTATCAACACGTTAGGTAAAATCTTTTACGAAATTTCTAAGTTATTTTAAGTAAATAAGTACGAATTTGATGTAAATCTATATTCAATAACTAGCAATTTACTCATCTTATGCTTGACTTTATAACTCAACGTAAAATAAAACAGTGAATCTCCATAATTTATAAAATGTTAAATAAATACTCTTCTAAAAAAAAATTAAACAAACCCAATGCATGATAATACGATAAAATGAAATTAAAGTAAAAACTTTATGACATTTTAATCATTAAAGGATGTCAAAAAGATACAGATTACACGAAGCTGGGACAATTGGACCGTGCATCACATAAAGATACAGTATTTTTGAATAACTAGTCAAAAAAGATTAATTAATGATTTGTATCATAGAAAGATTAATTAATGATACAGTATTAGATACAGTATTAAAAAAAATTATGAATGTTGACATGGCATGTTTAAAAATGCACGGGGATATAAATCACGGATGTCAAAAAAGATACAGTATTAGACCGTGCATCACATAAAGATTAATTAATAATTTGTATCATATCGGAAAAACCTTGAGTATTTTTTCCTATTTGAAATTAGTCCTATACGTACATGATTCCTTTTTTTCCTTTAAATTTACATGACCCACTAGTTTAAGCAGAATACACCAAAAAAACCGGTTCAACCGTCGGGTTTACCGGTTTGAACAGGTCGATTCCTTAAAAGGTTTGATGCTTGAATCGACCCGGTTTCATGATCGGGTCACCATGTTGGACGGTCGAACTGCTGGGCCCAACCTGGGGTTTTATAACATGGATATAAGTAAGGATGTGGTGCCAAAATAAAATTGACAAAGTATAATTAAAAGCGTACATCCATTAAAATCCTTAAAAATTTCTGAAAACAATGTGGTGCTATAGTTGTAAATAAATATACATCACTTCTTTTGTCTATATCTTTAGAAGGTAACTTTATTTGTAATTTCAATGAGATATTGGTTATAAAATACTCTCCGTTTATTTATATGTCAGAATAGTTACAAAAATCAAAATTTTCATTTTATATATCGTAGTTATATTTCCAATACATATTTTAATACTATTTCTGCTTTTCAATATTAATTTTCAACTTTCTAGGCTCATTCAATCAATCAAATTTTCATATTCAATACACCACTCATTTTTCAAGATTTTTTTTAGTACTTTGTAAGGAAAGTCAACACAATAAATCACTTTCTTAATCTGTACGTTTTTCTCAAACACGACATATAATTAGAAACGGAGGGAGTACATCAATTCATTTGTCTGTCTATATCTTTACAAAGTAATTTTATTTGTAATTTCAATTCAATAATGGGCCCGGAAGAGTTAGAGCCTAAAAATTGATGACTAGAGAAGTGGGAAGGAGATCTTTAATTATATTAGGGGTGAGTAGGGGCGCAAGTGAACGGGATACTCGTAAATGAGTTTGACTCGGTTTGGTAACTTTTTAGTTCGAGCCTGAGTAGGCTACTCGATTAGATAACCAAGCCGAACTCAAACTTCGAGACATAGTAATCAGGAAATTCATGAGCTAATCAAGCTATATTAAAATTTATTTAATTATTTTTATTTACATAATATATTATTAAATAACATTTTTTTATAAATCATTAATTATTATTCGAGTTGAGTATTCATGGACCGCAATTCACTACGCATTTTCTCGAGTTGAGTATTGGACAAATCGAGCTTGATCTTGCAATATGTTTATAACAATTACATGAATTCTAAAAATAATTGAGCTTACAAGCCGAAACGAGTTATATCGTGTATTAAACGATTCAAGTTTGATGTCGATTCTTATGGCTCGATCGTTCTCGAGACGTGTTTTAAGTCCGAGTTTTTTTAATCAAGTCGAGCTCAAGCCTTAGAGAGTATCGACTTGGCTCGGTTCGATTACATCCCTAGGGGTGAGGATGGAAGTCGAACGTACCCTGATTATCATAGGGACAAATTCAATTCTTATGTAATTAATTCATTTAACTATATTATTATTAAAAAAAAAACTATATTATTACTTGAATTATAATTTTTATATACTAAGCCGGGTGTGTGAATTTGCTATTTAGTTATACACCATCAATCAATTGTATATAAGGAGTGCAAGATTTACTTCATTACCACCAGCCTATTCAAGAAAACCCAACCCAATATCAAGATTTTCGGTATCAATATTTCAAACCCTCCACCCATCATAATCAAGATTTGTTTCCATCCCAGTGTTTGCATGCTTATACAGTTTATCCATGGTGTATATTTCAAGAGAATGGCTTTGTTGGATCAATAAGAAATTTGACAAGTGAAACTAATCCACTTCTTTAATAGGAAAAGGAATATCTCTACCGAGGGGAGTGATATAGCTACTCCCTCAAGTCTACACTATTTTTACACTATTATCATCTTACCATATGTTTTTTATTTGTAAAAGAAATTTTAAAAATTGAAAAATCACAACCACAAGATTATGTTGGAAGTAAAAATGGTGTAGATTTGAAGGAGTAGATCTATCATTACCACTCTACTGATTTGCTAGCCACTAATTTTGGTGAAATTTTTACTCAATGATATTGTACTTCATGCAGATTCAGCTATCTATACTACTATAGCTACTATTGAACTTGAGCCAAGAACAACACATAGGTTGTGTTAGAGATAATGATAATATTATTTAGATAATTATGTTTATATTTGAATAATGATAGAATTGTTAGGATAATTCATTGGTTTAGATAGAGATCTATTTATCATTAATTGGTCTATAAATATTGTATTCCCATTCATTATTATCAATACAATACAATCTCAATCCTATTTCTCTATTAGGTTGTTCTTTTCAGATCATAATTTTTCTACGTCATTTCACACAGCTTTGAGTCTTGACGGTGCCGGTCGGACTGAAACATCTATATCCCAGATTCCCAATGATGTCTCCTTCTCCTTATTTTTTCTTTTCTAATGATGAATCCTCTCCTTCTTCCCTTGGTCTTCCTGGCCACCATTTTTGCCGTAAATGTCGGGTTGTTGTCCCGATATCGGCGTCACGTTTGACCCGCATAACCACAATATTATGTTGCCTAAAGTTGTCAAAGACTTAGAAAAGGTTCACATTTATGTCGTCCGGCTGAAGAATCCGTCGCCGTTGGATCTAGGTGCGTTTGCAGGGCTCCGATCTTATTGTGCAGTTTGCAGGCTCCGATCTTATTGTGCAGATTTGCATTGCCAATGATCTTGTTAGTTCTTTCGCAATTAACAGGTCTCTTGTGAATTCATGGATTACAAATCAGGTTTTACCTCGCTTGCGATTTCAATGGGGAGGATTTTCGCTTGCGATTTCAATGGGAGGATTTTGTGTCGTTGCCCTCATATGTATTCCTGGCTCAGCCCGGCCGGTATCTAATCATGGCTATGAGGAACCTAAAATTAGGGTTGATTGTTTTCGGATTTCGGATTAGGCGAGATTAGGGTATCTAGGGGATTTGATTTTGAAATTGATTTGGCATTTACCAGTTCCCTCCTATGCCCAATTTAGACCCGCAATGTTTGAAAGGGTTTTAGGGTAAATTTTAGAATTGAAAGGTTTTTAGAGGAAGTTTTATTATTTTTAGGGGAGGAGGATGATGGATTGCTTATTTTTCTTTGACAGACAAAGGCACGGGCGTATCCTATTCTAGTCTCTACCAGAATATGATAGATTGTGTATTCTATGCCTTATGAAGACATTACCGTCAAAAAATTTACCAGATAATTTTTCTAGGTCTTTTCACACAGCTTTGAGTCTTGACGGTGCCGGTCGGACCGAAACATCTATATCCCAATGATGTCTCCTTCTTCTTATTTTTTTTATTATTTTATTTTATTTTTTTGGTTTTGAAGGAAAGGATTAAGAATATTGGGATTATTTTATTTTATTTTTTTGGTTTTGAAGGAAAGGATTAAGAATATTGGGAGGGGGCAGGGAGCAGAAATGGAGTTTTATTGATGGAGGTAGTTTGCTGCAGCGAAGAAGATGTGTCGGGAAGATGGGAGGAAGAAAAAAAAAACAAAAGGAGAAGAGATCGGAGGGAGGGCGAGAAATTTTGGTGGTGGAGGTGGGAAGAAGAGATATATATATAGAGACTCACTTATCAAAAAGGCTTTTATATCATAAGAGAAAAAATTGTAATTGTAGAAAATATTTTCAAAACTGGCGCAACATTCTAAATTTTCTACAATATTCTAAAATATTATTTTTTAGAGTTTAATATTCTAAAATATTTTTTTCAAAAAAAATATTCTAAAATATTTCTAATTTATAATTCCACGTATATTATACAATTACAATATAATATAGCTAATAATAATATGTAAATCAAAATTCTATCATGATTTGTCGTATAAAATGCACAAACAAGGAAATTAAATTCATAAAGGAGAATTCAATCTTCGTCTTAAAGAAGAAAATTCCATAAAATAAACATAACGTCCATATGAGGACTACAAAGTTAAAAATTGCTTTAATATTCCAATCGATTCAAATCCGATATATAATCATCATCATGCTCCACACCTAGCTAAATCATCATCCCTTAATTTCGATTAAAATGGCTTACCTACTGTACGTTTTTATTCAACCCTTGGAAATCCCAAGTAATGCCATTCATCATGATTAAGTGATACTAACTCGGACATATTAAAAACTTTAATCTCCTTTCAAAAAAAATGATTTTTTTATTTTATTCGAGGCGATCTTAAAAGTATCGAGACATAGCATGAGATTTATTCATTTTTTATAAGTATTCCTGAAATTTCTTTTTTAGCAGATATAATTATTATAGATTTCATTATGTAGATGGTTGTCACCGAAGCCCGTACGTAGATGCGGCCATACATTCGTGACAATCCACTAAACCTTTGGCGAGAAATATTTATGCTTGTCATTGATTAATAAATTATTAGTGACATTGTAATAATTAGTGACAAACAATTTTATTGTCACTCGAAAAGGCTATTTGTGATAAATCTATTATTTGTCATCAGAAGTTTGTCACGAATACATTTTTTTTTTTTTTTTTGTAGTGTTGGTTTCAAAGATATTGGGTCGAATCTATTACCACGGGCCGGTTCGATCCAGGATTTTTCTAATGGGGTCAGTTATCCGGCGTGAACTTAAATGACTAGAGATAGATAAATGAAATTTACCTATTGGGAAAACTTCGATTCTGCAGGGGATTTGGCAAAGTTTTTACCTAGTAACGTTGTGTGTTTGTTTTTTAGGATTTGGATTACAACGCCGTTTTTGGAATGTATTGGGAAATTGCACGGGACGAGCAATATTGAGGTCGGAGGAGATCATTAATGATGATGATAATGTTCCAACAATATTAGAGGAGGACCCGAACCAAGATTTTACTCCGGTTTGGATTATCTTTTATAATTATTTGTTACAAGTGTAAATATATATATTATGATATTTTGAGTTGATACATCAATCTGGTCAATACGTGTACTACTATCAAAATTGGTTCGGGATATTACACCAATTTACCTCGTGATCTTGGTTACATCTCCATTTCTCGTAGTTTATTTTTGTGAGAATGTTGGTGCTAGTCAACTATGTGCTAATCTCGATTTCCGCTCTCGTATGAAATATGTGGTTATTGACTATCATTTTATTCGAGATCAAATTCAACAGGACATCTTACGTGTTTCCCATTTTCTAGTTCTGATCAACTTGATGATGCATTGACGAAGCCTTTACTGTGTGCCTCCTTTGGTAGATTTAAGTTCAAACTGAGACTTCTCTCTAGCCGTCCCGCTTGAGGAGCGTATTAGGCAATCATAGATTCTGTATGACATTGTATCTATTTTAGGATCCCTTCTTTCCATGTACGATGATTGTTTCTAGACGATTGGTGTATAAAATATTTTGTAATACACATTATTTGATCAATGAAAAACATTTTTCATCAATTACGTCTAATAATTAATCTATTAATCTTTTCTTCGTGAAAGCTAAACCGTTGTTGTTTCTTATTTTCTCCCCCTCTTCCTTATTGAGGCCTCAAATGGGGCTTAAATTTTGAGGTATAAGCAAGCGGAATACGCAAGCTGCAAGCATGTTTTATATACATCCTCTTCCATTTTCATTAACATCCAAATGGCTCAAGAGCTCAACTCTAACGTGAAAAGGCTCGAGCCCCTCGAATTTTATTTTTTTTTCTTTCTTGAGTTAACTCGGATCATAGTGATAGTTGTTTCACAACATTAGGTGACGTGTTGTCAATTATTAAAAATAAAAATAAAAAAGACGATTTTATGTGTCGAATACGGTGTTTTAGAGACATATCTTAATTTTAAATTAAAAAATATCATTATATGTTTACATGTCATTGATCTCTTTAATCGTTATTTTAAACTGATGGTAAAAATACTAAAAGTGCCATTTTCTCAACCGAATAATATTATTGTTAAAAAATAATTTGTATTACTAAAAATAAAAAATACGATATTTAATTATTTGCGTAATAGGTAAAAAATAAAAAATAAACAGTTATGAACTTAAATTTGTGTTCACTTTAATATACATATATGTGCCGAGCCCTCGGGAATTCTCTCTGTTTTCGAAATTCTAGTTTACAATTGAAATTGTTCTCTTTTCTGTGCCTCGATCTTCCACCATTTCTTCTTTCAAGAAATTGTTCTCTCTTCTCTGCCTCGGTCTTCCACCATTTCTTCTTTCACGAAACAATCTTTCAAGAAACAATCTTTCACCTTCACCGTTGGCTTCTTTCAAGAAAGAATCTTCCAGGTTCCACCCAGTGATGGATCCAAAAAAAATTTCTAACAACCTTTCACCTTCACCGTTGGCAGAAATTTTTTCTAGTGGGGTCACCAGACCGTAAAACTACAATTTTTTATACAAAAATGTTTCAGTTGGGCGAGCCTAAAACTAAAACTTTTAACAACAAAATGATATTTTTTAACAACAAAACTATATTGTTTTAATAAAGTAAAATCAGAATCTCGGTGAAGTGTACTCCACCTTGGGAGACACACAGATCCGCCCCTGCTAAGAGACTGGAAAAGTCGGACAACATTGGGCAATATGACCTTGCACACGCCGTGAGAATTAGAGAACCGATGGTTGAATCCATGAAGGCTGCAATTATTTTCAATGAACGGTAACTGCGTTTTTTTTTTTTTTGGTTTTGAAGAAAGAGGATTGAGAATGGGGAGCAGCATGGAGCCAAAAAGGTGGTGGCTGTTGGGGTTTTCAAATCCGGTATATAATCATATCATGTTCCACACCTGGCTAAATCATCAATCAAAATGGCCTACGTGCTTGTTTTTATTCAACCCTTGGAAATCCCAAGCAATACCAATCACGATTCCTTTCAAACCCTAAATTATGTGCAAGCAGGCTTTTAATTTCAAAGATATTGGGTTGAATGTTGCATCTACGTACTTGCGTTTCATTCATAAGGCCGGTTGGGAGAGAGGACTCCAGCTTGAAGGATAAGGGATATCCTGCTTAGTGTAAATTATGATGCACTTACCCTAAACGGGAGCTTGCATAGAATAGAAACTAAGTCCAAGCACCGGAATGTCTCCCTATATTTTGATGATGCTAAACAACAAATATCTGGAATCAGATCATCAATGTGTGGCTAAATCTCTACTCGCATAACCCTCCACAACATCATTTTGCATTTTGTGGAGGGGATCTGAAATCCAAAATTCAAAAACAATCTTCCGCAAATACATAAATAAACAGCAGCGGAACCATAGCTTCATTCATTTACAGATCCACGATGCTTTATAGACTATAGGACTTATCTTTGTACAAACGATAAATATTTCAAAATTAAAATGAAAAAAAAAAAAAAAAAAAAAAAAAAAAAAAAAAAAAAAGGTTCAAGATGCATATTGCCCTCAACCGATAAAGGAAAGACGCGATGAAATAAAACCTATAATTTATAGTCACACCCCGTTTGATTATCGATTATCAAAACACGAAGGATAAAAAGGAATGTCAACTTGTCTATGAGCAAATTCAGGACAACCAGAATCAGATGCTTACCTGAAAATAACCGCTAAAAAGGGTATAAGTGTAAAATCATGTAACAATTAACGAGATTCAAATAATTATCTGCACTTTTCTTAAACAATATGAAAAGTCTAATTGAACACTTAAAATAGGACAAAAAGAGTATATACTAACCTCAACGAACTGTACAGCTTCAACACGTCCAACCTCCACACGAGCCATGTTTCGGTTTTTTCATTTAAAATATCAGAAATCCAAACATATTTCAAATGTTAGGAAAACCAAATGTGAACACTCAGCACCATTTTAGCCAGTTGACTAGAGGATTGAACTTTGCCTGCACTTTGGAATCCCAAAAGCAATTAAAAAAACAGCTATCTACATAAAGAAGATGTAGGGGGGCCAAAATGAGGAATCAAAACACGGTAACAGACCTTCAGTAACATAATATCCATATTACAGAACCTCGATCTAAAGCATGAAAAATGAACCAATGGTCGTCTGACGAAGCACCTTAGAACTCCGATCAAGGCCATGAGAGGCAACCTATAAAACATGTGAAATAGTTAGTATTGTATCAAGGAACGAGGAAAAAAATACAAGGACCAAATCAGTTTCCTTCTTCAACAAAATGAAAACTGGACGCTACCTACCTTTTTTATTTTTTATTTTTATTTTTTTGTTTTTGTCTAAGACCCTGATGTCCTAAACCACAACAGACCCTGGTGTCATATCAGATACGTATCGGATACCGATACTTGACGGATACTCCAGATACTCCCTTGGATACGTATTTGGGGCGAATTGTAACTTTCAAAAGTTGGATACTTTACCGGATACACGTATCTTGAGTACATATACGTGTATCCGACGAACTTGATACTTAAAGAATGAGTTTAACCTTAATATGTGTACACACACATACACACACACACATGTATATATATATATATATATATATATATATATATATATATATATATATATATATATATAAAATTTATTTTATTATTTACAGTTTAGCCCTTATATTTTTATTATTTACAAATACATCCTTGTATCCGTATTCTATATTTTTGTAAAATCACGTGATGCACAGATTCCGTATCCACAGATCCCGCATCCACGTATCCGTATCCGTGCATCCTAGCTCCGTGTTATTATTCCTTTGCTCCTCCTAATATTGGCACATGGAAATGAACTTGGAATTGGAAATTGACTTACCATACGAGCAAGAGTTGCATATCGTTCCTCATTCAAATACAAAGGTTTCCCACGATGCATCTCACTATCCTGCAAAGATTTAAGAGTAGTTATAAATGCCACTTGACATCGTTTGAGAAAAGCATCAAAACCATTTGCAAGTCAGCGAAGAAAAGTACGTAGACTTGGTGGATAGCCAAGTAAACAGGATTGAGTTGACAAACTATAGTATATTTAAGATGTAGCACTCTTCACGATTTATTTCCCAACTCTTTCAATCTGACAAGCATACGACACTAGTTTATCCTTTCAGCCCCACCACCAACCTCACCCGCTAATTTCCCCACCATCCGTGGTTTGTATTGTCGAGCAACATTCTGCAACTTCAACTCAAAGGGTTGCTCTTGCTCCGGTGCCTTATAAGTCTACATATGAGGGGGAGACAGACATATTTGCATTTTAAGACTACAAGCTGTGGGAACACAGGTCTTTCACAAGCCAAGACTATACATAAATGCAATTGAAGTAACTTCTGCTGAGATTAGTGACATTGAGGAATTTAAGGAAATGACAGTTTATAACAGAGTGTACCAGTGAAGTATGTCAGCGGGAAGAAAATTTGAAGCAAGAAGCAGCAAAAGAAAATGACAAACATATAACCGTAACCCTAGTATCAGGGACACAAATTCATCTCCGCCCCTAAGATATAGCTTTTTCGCACAGCCGGCAGCCGTCGTCTGATCACCGCCCAGTCTTCTGTGAACGCTGAATGTTTGCGCAATATGTATTGATGAAATTGAATGAAGAATGGTGTATGATGACGGACTGGCTGGTGGAGGGTGATAAATGTGACTTTTGCCAGATAGAGAAAACAAATGAAGAGGAACATTTGTCGTATTCACTTTATATCAATGAAGGACTGTATATTTGAACGCATTCTACATCCATGGTTTTACATAGCATGCCAGTAGGAGAAGATGTTTTCTTGATCAGTACATTAAGGACGTAGACTAAGAAGTGGACGCGAGTAGTTCTGCTTGCATATTTGCTAAACTTACTGTGGATGACCGAGGAAAGAAGATACAAAATAGGAGCAATGACATTGGTCGAGATCACTATTTGATGGATACTCTAAAGGAAAATTTAATGACATGGCTGGAGTTATGGGTTTTAATAAATTTAGAAGTACACTACTCAATGATTGTATTCTTGGCGGAAGTAGTTAATGAACAATTGTAATTTATTTGTGATTCGGTTTAATTTTTGGGATTTTTGTCTTGTTAGAAATAATATATAAATATATATATGTAACCACAACCCTCCTTTCGTTTGATACTTGATTCCAGAACAGAAGTTTAATCTTGGGCTTCGGATGTGCAATAGTCGTCATATGGGTCGCATATCTCACGTGTCAACAAGAATCAACGCAAGTCTGGTCCTAAAAGCACGCAGAACTGCTAGAATTGCAACAATATAAAGCTTACCTCTTCACCAAATGCATCCAAGTAGGGAGAAGGCCAAGGAGCCTGACGAGCACATCTTTGAAGCAAGATTGAAGTTTTCTGCAGAATGGAATGCATATTAGCCATCCAAGAATTCTAAGACAGTTTCAAAGTGATAAAAGCATGTCAATGCAATGAACTGAGAGCTCAAACATGAAATGGCATTGTAAATTTGAGAAAACGGAAACATACTCTGATCAATAAGAAGACACCGATTCCAGCACCACACTCCATCGCATGTGTTTGACAGCCACTCTCCCTTCAAGAACAAGGATGTGTAAACAAGAAACATCATAAAGTTCGGTTACAATTAGAGATAAAGAAACAGTAAGGATGCCAACCTGCAGCATGTTTTCCAATTTGGCGAGCACAATTTACCGCATAATAAGCATACTATAGGCTCCTCTTGAACAGTTCCACAATCAGGGCATTGCTGCTTAATGTACCTACCAAACATAAAAAAATAAGACATAAATGATAAATATCTCATTCGAAAAATCAAATTCTCAAAATATGTTGGTTCAACTAACCTCTGCAAAAGATCCTGATAGAGATTAGGCAATAGCATCAATCTCAGAGGTACTGCAGGAGTAGAATGCAAAACAGACAGTCGATTATGAGTTTTGAACACCGTAGAAAAATGACGGAGCCATCTCAAAACCATTGAGCGACACATCATCCCTAAAGATGATATCTACTGGAGGAATCTTGAACATCTTCTCGAGCTCTTCGATCTCCACATTCTCCTCTAAATTATGATCAGCACATCCCATCATGGCATCATTGTCTTCAGGCAAATGATTCCCGTAATTGAATGGAACTGCTGATGAGGAGTTTATCAGCCTCCACAAGAGAGCACATCTGCGTAAGTATGGAAAGCTCAAGCTGCGTATAGCATCCTCGATATCAACATAAGAATCAACATAATTGGACTGAAAGTAATGTGATATGTCCCGCTCTTCCTTCATGACATTGTAAACGTCAGTAATAAGGCTATCGTTGTAAGCAACCTCAGCACTATCACCTAGCTTTTTCCCGTAATATGTAACAATCACCTGCTAAAAAAGACCAGTAAGTCCAAATGTTCACAATGAACATGCAAATTAAACATTGGTTATTGCAAGATACTAATTCAGACCTGAGTGACGCTGACAACATAAAAAATATGCACAAGGCACAAGAACGCGTCCTCGCTAAACAGGAATGGGACTGGAAGACAGAAGAGTGTCCACATCAAGGATGAAAAAGCATCTCGTGCAAGAATAGGATCGGAAACCCGCTTCCAAAATTGGATGTCAGGATAATGTACATTTGGTTCCATACTTTCTAGTATGTGCTGTATATTACCTGTCAATCATCAAATTAAGGCCACAAATATTACTTCCATGTAGAGTACGAAAGAAATCAAAACTTAATATTCACAAAAGACACTCTAATTGTAGGGGCTTCTTTTAGCATAACTAACATGGTAATTTTGCCATCAAAGTTTAAGGTTGTCTCGATTCAAAAGCAAAAACTGTGTTTTGCAGTCAAGTTTAAGTGTTATTAATATTGAACACGACATCAATTTAAAGCAAATTCAAACTAAAGGCTCAAAGAGAGATTTCAGGAGGGTAATATTCGTATGCTGCCTTTTAGTTACAGGTGAAAGGCAAACCATCAATCGGAAGGGAAGTGAAACTACATTTAAAAGAAGCCCAAACTCAAAGCCTCAAGGTGTAATGGAGGTACTATGTCCAAAGCGAGTAGCAACTCACTTTTACTAAAATGCTTGCTTTGACTAATCAACTCCCGAAATGCTTCACTCGAAAAAAAAATCTTTTTTTTCTTGCCGAGTACCGAAATTAAAAACATCCGAAGTAACTTGTTACAAAAAGTAAAAAACAAAGTACCACAATACCAAAGATATCTTACCTTCATGCTGGTCCCCATCTCCGGATGCTTTGTCATAAGAAATGCCAAAGCATATGGAGTCTGCAAGGAGCTGAATGCCTTTTAATCTTAGAAAGATGCTAAGTGAATTCTTTGTACGAGTCGCTTGAACAGTATTTAGCAACAATGATAGTATAAATCCACTGGAAGATTTGAGTTCTTTGTACAAGGCATCAAGACTATAATTTGGAGTTAAAAATTCTTTCCGAGAACGAGCAGCAATCTCTGTTGATATGAGTGAGTACTTGAGCATGTCCCACATAATCAATGAGTAGTTAACTCTACCAGTCTCGGAGCTTTTATCTTTGCCAGGCAAGTACAGCAAACGAACTACGCGAAAAACAGATTCAAGATTAAGTCCTTGCCTGCCTAATTGATGCAAGGGAATAGACTTCAGGAACTCATCATTTCTAACATCTACTGCACTTCGAAGCAAAGACAATGCTTGAGGAACTCTCAACCAATACACCTCTTGGTTTTGTGAAGATAGGTGAGAAACTGCATCTGAAGCAATAGTTGGAATGAGCGACCTAGGAATAGGGTTGAATTCTCTAGGCAATGCTGGAAGCGTCGAGTTTGCAAGTCCCCGACACACAGGGCAGAGGAATTCCCCCTGTTGATAAAACATGAAACACATACAAATGATATCATACCAATATTAAAACAGAAACACCAATACTGCAAACAAAACTGAAAAATGACAACTTTACCTGATCAGGGTCAACGATGTGTCCTCCTTCAAAAACAATTCTTCTAAAGTATCTGCACAGAGCAAGTATAATGCTTCAGTCCTATAAAGATGTAAATCGTTGCAAAATATGATCCCATAGAATGACATTCAAATTCTTTGACCAACTAAAATAGTAGGCTACAATTTAACATCAAATAGGCAGAAGAACAAATAAAGAATATGTATTATGTGCTTCAAATACATGGTGAATTAAAGTTGCGTGAGGAAACATTATACCAATCATGTGAAAGGCCGTCAGATGACAGAATAGTTCACATTCAGCCATACACCAATCATTGGTTTTATTTAATTGAACTCCATTTCCCTTGCAAATGAGTGTGGATGAAAATTATAGCCTTCATTAGCTATAAGCCACTTTTTTAGTTCATGTACAATGAGGTTCTACTTCAAGCAATTGCTAAAATCAGAAAGATATTTTATTACAGGAGACAAATGGTCTTTCCTTTTTCTACATGATTGTAAGTTGCCAAGCTGCTGTACAAACAAAAACATCCCTACATTGCAAAAGATCTCAAAAACGCCAAGTACCTTTCCTTGAGAGATGACAAATAGCGGTCAAGACATCCCTGATGCACGGCATGTCCACATGATGAAAGGTAAATTCCATCACAATTAGAGGGCCCAAACCCATCATAACTTGGAAGTGAAAAACTTGAATCAGAAGGTGGGATTCTACTATGAGAACGGTTATTTTCTGATATCGATGGATCCGCTGTTTCTTTAGATACAGAACCAAGGTACTTCCCGAGCATAATAGATTCAGCATGGCTGCTTGAATGTTGTACATCTGCAGGAATCAAATTGTCCTGATTTCCCATTTTTTCTTGAATCAGCGAATACATATGTTCTTCCACCATGTCAATGGAAGATAATCTATTTCCCCCTCCTTCACAAGTTTTGGGCAAGGTTGGCTGATTCCTTAAATTAGGAAAATGGGTTCCAACAAAATCAAGAAAGGCGTCCATCTCAGTAGGATGCCCATCAAATGAAAAATCATCAACAGCCTTTTGAATCAAATGTTTCAGCTCAGATTGTGAAATAGGTGATGAGGCTCTCGAGTCACCATGGTTTCTAAATGAGATGCCATTCACACTTCTGCCGGCTGACGTATACTCTTTCTTAACAAAGTTAACATGCTCCCATGACGGGGGACTTCGGTCAACAAAACTGGCAAGCCTGGATTTCTAATTTAAAAAAATGACAGGAGTCAGATTTCAATGTGAATTTTGGCAAAAGAAAATAAGTATAGATAAACATTTTGTAATCAACTACCTGTAGAAGAACCAAGTAGGACACAGGACTTTTAGAATTAAGGTCATGACAGAGAGAGCATATGACACGCTCATCCTTAGAATCATCTTTAAGATTAGAACTAGACACTTCTTTGCCAAACTCTGATTCGTTTGCTCCCTCCTCTTTACTATCATCCAAGCTTTCCAAGAACTTAGATTGCTGAACTCTCATTTTCTCCTGCACGATTGCGCATAACTAAGAGATTAAAACTAGAAAAGACATGAGTATTTAAGACAAATTTTCATCACCAGATGAGTTTTCATAAAGATCCTAAAACAACATATGTCAAAAACTCAGCTCCAATACACATTTTTTTAAGGAAATCAAGAAGAGGGACTCCTGTAATCGTATGCCAACCATTTCAACTGGAAGGCCAGGAAGGGTGAGATGGTGCTGCGACAGTAGTTTGCATCATACCAAAGGACAGACATTATTATTTCAACAAATTAGGCAGCCAAAAGCAGACAGAGGGTTGTGATTGAACTTGGCAAATATTCATTCAACCAGCTAGCAACACGTGTAGCAGCAAAAGCCTCACCAAAATTGCAGCTTGTCTCGCTCGAGCTTTAGCCTTGCGCTTATCGCTATCCGATAGCAGCCCGCCAGAATTAGCCGCAGAATCATAATTAGACTGTGACAGAAGATTGACCAATTCAGGTGCCATTTGTTGTAATTTCATCATGCATCCTGAATCAAGCTCCGACAACTTTTTCAGTAGGTTTTCAATCAAAGATGAGAGATTGACATTGGCAACCTCAAGAAAATTGTTGCCCTTTTCTTTTTCGTGAATCCTCATCAATAAAACGAAGGGATAACAAACTGTTATCACCTTGCCTTGGAGTATATATTTCTTCACAAGCAAATTTCAAAATTGGAATCGCATCACCATCATAGCAAGTGCGCTCACCAGATACTCTGTGTGCCCAACAGATATCTAGCGCCAGCGACAGCAAGTGCAAAGCAGTCAGAAGCACACTATCAGGAGCACGTGACATTGTTGGTTTATCAGAGAAAACAGCATAAAATATAACTGCTCGGACAATCTGGAGAGCTGTTTTACAAGTAGCTACACATGCTACACTGCGGAGGGGATAAAAAATCTTTAACCATTTGGGTAGCTGAGCAGTCAAAGCTGAAGTATTGCAGAACCGCAGATATCTTTCTTCAGCTATTTGGGAATCCCTCGAGTTCCAGCGAGGATGATAAAGATCCAGTTCCTTCCAAAACTCCAACCGCAATTTATACATGCCCTGATACAGAGATAGGCATCAACAAAAAAGACAATGTCAAATCTACTTGAGCATACATAGACCCCAAAGTTCAGGAGGTTTTGCAGCACGTGTCAGAAAGTTGCAAGGACCGAAGGCATTTCATGTCGGAAGCGCACCTGATTCATGCCTGAGGGATTGGAATATACAGCTATTGTATCTAAGATCTCTTGAAGTTTATCAACTTTTGACAGGTCACGAGGAAGAGACTTCACAAGTTGACTACGAGTGGCATCCGCAAGGGAGAGCTTATAGATCAACTCTCTTTGTAGACATTCAGTTGTTGTTAATCCACAAAACCGTCTTTCTTTGACTAATTGAATTATAAGCGTCAACATTTCATGCACCAATGTTGGCTCATACCTGAAAAATAATGACAATTGAGAGGAAAATGCAAATAAGATAAACATAGAATGGTTACACTTTCCATCAAATCCCTAAGGCAAGAACATAACACTATTTTCTTCATACTAAGCATTCAATAAATAAACTGGTCAATCAGAAAATATAGCCCCTACCTTCAGAACCAGATTTACCTTTGTGAAGAAGAAAAAAAGAAGAAAAAAAACAACGAGCACTTCACTTAGCATTACTCAAGATTTCCCGTTGAAACTGCATGGTCCAGAAACTAAACTCGCACCACCCACAAAAACCTGGTAGAACTACATAAGTAGAGAATGCATCATTTACATACCTACTGGACGTATAAGGGATCTGATGCAAGACAAGGTAGGGATGCAGCTAAGTTATTATTGGTGTGACGCTTGACCGCCATATAGGCCAACTGGATGCTAATTGCAGTATTACGACATAAAAAGTGCTCAGGATTGGGATAAGATGCTGAAGAAGCTGAACTTATGGTGAAAGAACACCTAAACTGGCTTCATGATCAAAGGAAGCATGCAAAATCCCTATGTATGATTACAGAAGTTGGAGCAGGATGACAGATTTCTGGAAATGGACAACTTCCAAGCTCAAGTGACAGCTGGAAATGATGTCAGATGGCACGATTTCATCTGGACAAAGCTTAGGATCATTTAGTGGCTAAAATGTCATTGAAGCTCGCTACCCTTGAGAGGCAGTTGGGGGTGGTCTTGATGGACGAACACAAATTTGCTTATGCCAGGACTGTGGAATTCACTTGCACCTGTTTTTTGCTTGCTCTTACCCAAGAAAAGCGTGGGGAGCTGGGCTGATGACTATTCTGATGCAGCAAAGAATGTGAATGAGATAGAGTTGTCAAATAAACATTGAAGGACACTGGAGGAGCAACTTTCATGGGACAGTTATGGCTAAGTTTTACTGCAACAGGTTATATCTAGTGGCAATAAAGGAATCAAATGATGAGACCCTATACATTTGTAGTCAGAGATATTAGCTAATCAAATAATGAGACCCTTTACAATCGTAATCAGAGATATTAGCTAATATAGGACTATATTTTAGCCACAGATGCATGCAAAGAAGCCAAGGCCAGTTGTCTGGTAAGAACCAGCGGTAATTTTTATTGGTATAGCTTTACTTTTACCTGATCAAGTGTTTGAATCTGCCTTGTCACGGTTGCTAAGTACTAGGTGGTAGCTACAGTGTGTCTTTCCCATGCGGGCCCATGCATTTTCAGATTGGTAAGCCTGGTATTTATTCTTGGCAATATCTAAATCACAACTTTTTTAATTTTACCAGGTAGAATAAACACATCTACTTAAGAACTTATGCCTTTGAGTGTGATAATAACTATGGTATTAGAGAAAGAAGACATGACATAAACTAAAATCACACCCCATTTATTAAAGAAAACTATAGATACTGCTGCGTTGCTTGTCTACTCTACTAAGACTGCATCTTGTCCCCATTTTGGGAATGCAAGCGCTACGCGAGGGGGCATGTTAGAATATATAACTACATTCATACATTTATCGTTAATAACATAAGTTTTGTGTGAGAGTGTAAGTCATCATTACCAAGCAAACAAATTGCGATTACTATGATGATGATGACAATGAGGCAAGTCAAAGAGAAAATATAGACACCCATGAGGACCTGAGTAATGGTCTGAAGCCAAAATTCACCTGATCATCCTAGAACACCCCGCCCCTTCCTTAAAAAAATAAAGAACCCAAAGCTTCTCTCGCATAGTTGCTACTTTTTAAAACATGTTGTGAACATCGTCTAAAGAAATTTCACTTCAAAGTATCAGTCATCAGAGGAAATCAAGAAAGTATTTATGACTTTCAACTTTATATTTGCCTTCTATTACTTTATCAAACAATTGTCACCCCCACCAGTCTAAACCACTATGGTATAGAAGTTGGTTTTTTAAACTTTCAAGATGATTCAAGAGCGTCCAATAGGATAATCAGACTATTCACTAAAACTTAATAAGTTCATTAATCCACCTGCTAAAATTCAAACACCTGTTATTTTGAGACAATGTGAAATAAACAGCAGCTTCACATTCACAAGATTTTAAGGTTGATGCCCATTGAGTTCACAATGCATCGCTGAAACTTTTACTGCAATGAACAAGGTTAATGCAAACCACACTCAAAAATTAACTGCAGCCCAAGCCTACAACTACTAAAATCAATCCAAAAAACAGGAACCACTTGAAAATATCTAGCTCTGGTTTACCCAACTGTCATTGCAACCAACCCTTCAATCCCTCCCCTGATCAGATCAGGGTTTTTCATTTCTTTTAAAGTGACCAGATCAGAGGTTATGACATCAAACAATCAGGTGTCATTTGGAAATATCCCAAGTTGGTGGATGCAAGAAAGAGAAAAAAGAAAGAAAAAAAAAAAACACGCAAGATCTCAGCCTAAAGGGGTGAAAATAGACCCTTACTGAAACATCCACCGGTATAATACACAGAACATTAACATGAATAATGGTGATTGCCTTTAGATTGCTATCAACAGATAACCAACAACCATGAGCTGTTTTATGAAGTAGATATATTTCATTCTTGAAATAGGTTGTAGGCCCCATGGTGCCTGGAAAACAACTAAGGCTGCCGATTACAAGAACATGAACAATGGAAACAAAGAAGAGGGGAAGACGAAATTTTCTACTCTTATACAACACCTGTTCCTGTTATCTAGCATTAGAGCAATATCTATGAACCCCTTAAAAATCTAAAGACTGAACTACAGCAACACACACTTAAACCTAATTATCAGTGAAATATATAATGCTCATTTATACTCCAACAATGTCAAGAAACCATGGAAGAAATACCATACTGATCAGATAAATTTAAAAGAAAAATCCAATTAAAAAGGCCATTCAAACTGTGTAATGGAAAAGAGAACCAAGGTGATCGATCACATACTCACTAGACCGCTCAACATTCAATGAGAGATAGCTTAATAACCCAAAGCGCTCCAAAATTCTTTCGACACAAAGATCTGCTGGAGCCAGTGCAGCACAACATTGCAGCAAAAAGAGATCAAGCTCCAAGCCCTGTTCGGACCTGCACCAGGAAAACTCTATCAAAATTTTCTCCAAAGGCCAAATGCTGCCTTTAGAGATGTGAATTTTGAGAATCGTGATTTGAATTAAATAGATTCCTACTCAGTCATCAAAACGCTTATGCGACACCAAGGCGACAAGCCATCGCCTAGCGCTTGAGGGACAAAAGGCAAGCAGCAAAACGATAAAATCAAACTAAATCTTTATTTTGCAACATAGGCAGGTGAAAAAAGCTGAAATCATCGAGCATGTTAGCTTGATGTTCACATCATCTCACAACAAGTTGATAGCTGGCTTATGACTTTACGAATCACTTGTGCATATTGAACATCAAAAGATGAAACCAAATAAAATAATAAAACATAAACCATAGAAAATTATGAGGCTATGCATGAAAAGGCGACAGAAATGGTCCTCGAGACGCAAGACCATCGCCTTTCGCCTAGGCACGCCTTTGACAGCTATGTTCCTACTCACCAGCGAACTGAGCGGTACCATTCACAGGACAGGATGGCCGCATCTCCATTTTTACGCCACATTCCAGCATGTACCTCTGCACAGAACACCCTGATACGCAGAGCATGCTCCATTACATAAGCAGAAAATCCAAAAGGGTGACACCCTCCTAAAATATGGCCAAAAAAGTCATGGTAGATATCAGACGAAGGATCGCCAGAAGTAGCACCAGAAATATTTGACAATGCAGGATCACCGTAACACTTCCTCAAGGTTCTTTGCAATAGCATTGAAAGTAATCGGTGTAGTGGAATGTGAACAGATATATCTTGAGAACTGACATCATATACTATATCTGGCCAATCAGACAAACTCAGAATTCGGGGAACTTCCAACTCGGTGACACATCCTACCTCAACAATACGGTCATCGGAATCACCATGCACGGCGTCCTGTGCCAAAACTTGTCCAGATTCCAAGTCAGCACTTATTCTGAAAGCAGCACGAGAAGGTGAAGAGCAATGCTTAGGACTTGCCACTTTGGAATCAGAAGATGAAGTGTTAAGTGATTTGAAAATATATCTCCCACTCCGGAACCTAGATAATGTCCTCTTAAAAGCAAAGAAACTGTTACCAGAACTATCACTAAGTTTCGGAGTTAAGGGACCCGATGTGTTATCAACTCCCAGCCAGTTCTCAATGGCTCTCAAGCACTCATACATTAACAACAAAACAGATGACGCAACAGGAATATTATCAGCTTTAACATCAGCAACTTTGCAAGAATGATCCAACAAACTCCTCCCGCTAGCACTGCTCACAGAGCTTTCCTGCGATGTTCTCCCAACTTTGGCATGTCTTAGACAATCTTGATCTTCGGACTCATGCAGACATGCGGTTTTGGAATCTTAAATCCCCCATATCCTCGCTGCCGGTCGAGGAAAATGCCCCACCAACTAAAAGAGAATTAATGTTTGCAATTGCATGCCCCAAGACAAAAGGTAAGTGGATGTTCTCATTTTCTTCTTCTACATGAATTCCTGTTTCTCGCTTTTGTGGGTTCATCCCTTGCACAAATGCCAAAAGTCTCATCCATGTTCTAGTAATATCTTGCCGATCACGAGTAACATACCTGGGTACAACTGTGTGGCTCATGACAAATCGAACATCTTCAACAACACGAAAGAGTAGCTTCATATAAATTTGCCCACTTATTAACCTGCAGAAGAGTTTAACATTAAACAGAGGAAAAGAGTCCATGTTCTCCCTACACAACAGCCTGGATGCCTAGAATAGAAATCTGAGGAGAGAAAGAGGCAACAATCCCATTACTACTGCTCTTACTTCAGTATGTCCCTCAGAAGACCAGAAATGGAAAATATTACAATAATCTTCAAAAGAGTTTTATTCAGTATCGAAATTTGAAGTCTGTTCATGGCACAAACACGGTGATACACAGGCATTGATGCAGGAGACATTCAAAATTGGCATGTGTTAACAATGTCATAAGTAGAGGCCAAAACACAACAACAAGAGGCTAGGATATATAGAAAGGGACATAAGTGAGATAAAAATATAGAAGAGAAGAAACGTATTTCTAAATTACAATGTCTTCAACTTGAAAGAAAAAAAGTACTTCAGGAAAGAAAAAAAATTGCAGTTAGTTTGGTGCATCTTAATTGTATCCGAGGGCCTCTGGTTCAAAAGAAGTCACAAAAGCCTTGAAACATTTTATCAGGGATTGTATCCGAGGGCCTCTGGTTCAAAAGAAGTCACAAAAGCCTTGAAACATTTTATCAGGGCCGTCCCTTGGGGAAGGCCAACAAGGCCATGCCTAGGGCCTCCCCCAAAATGTAAAATTTAAGGGGCCCAATTTATATAGATAATAGTATACTATGTATCTTATTTTAATTAAAGTAAATGGTTTTTACGGCACACATTGAGTCATGCCATTACGACTGTATCATAATTAGTTATTGTGCATGACTCATTGATTGATATTTATTCCACCATAATCAATGAAGACAAAGTATGTAGTGACTAGATTTTTGTGGCCAGTTAAATTCTACGGCATAATTACAAATAAAAATATTTTTCATTCCCCCAAATTGAAGATTTCATACTCTTCAACGATCATAGTATGTATATCACCTATACTGGCCGGCGGTTGGGACAAAATTGAAGTTTTCTTACAATTTTCATTTTATTGAAAAACAATTTTGTCAAATATGCTCTTATGATATACTATTTTTTATTGCATTCGTTTCTTCATACCGAAAGAGCGTAAGACCCCTGTAATTTTTTTGGCCTAGGGCCCTGGTTTACTCAGGTATGGTCCTGCATTTGAGGATAGCATTTAACACTACCATGTAAAGCACATGGGGGAAGAACCACTGTAAGATAATCAAGACAATGGAACACAAACTCGTATCATCGTTTTATTTGCAAAATAAGGTAGGCAGCAGAAAACAATCAGACCCTAAAACCAACAGTAGTTAACTACCACTCAAACCACCAGAAAAATAAGAATTACAAGACACACACATACATACATACATACATACATATATGTATATATATGGGGGGTCCAGAAACTGAGTTCGGGTAAATAATAAAGCAAAATTGAAGCAAATAAAATAAACTACCTGTAGTTTCCCATCTTCCCCGGCGCAAGAAACGAATATGTCATCTAAACATTCCAAAAGCATGGCCAAAAGGTCTATTTCCTTCACAAGACGTGGAGTTAGGGTAGGAACAGTAAAAATTTGCACAGAGAATGTTGAAAGCAATGGGTATTTTTTGAAAATGTTATCATTGGACTCTTTTATGGCTACTTGTATAACAGTTGGATAGTAGCTCAGAAACACTTTTGCAAACTCGTACTTGAATTGAGGTTCGCCCAGTAATTTCAAAAGCAGCTCATGCAGCTTCTTCACAACATTACCACTTAGGAAACTCTCCGCCCTCACTATGACATCCAATAAACCAGCTGAAGAGAAAACCCTCCCTGATATGAAACTAAGAAGACTTTCACTGTAGTTACAAAAGGCCAACAGCATATTCACAACTTCAAATGTAAGTGCATCAGCAAACTTCCTCGCCCCAGCAAGATGATCCTCAAACCTAGGACTTCCCACATGGATACCCTCCAAGAAGACCAGCTTCTCTTTCCATCTAGCAAGCACCAAATCCAAGACAGGCTTGATGGTGTTGGCAAACTCATCCGGTAGGGGCTGTATCTGCTCAGCACCTTTATGCTTTGAGCAGAAGCCTTCACGTTTCCATGCTGTAATATCACCACAATCGCAGCAACCACCCCCTGTGTATATGATGGAGTAGTCATGATTTTTGTGGTTACCATTCTGGAAGCAAGGAACACAAATTGCACATGTTGGATCATGCTCGCATGTACGGCATCGGTATGCAATATCATTATTACCCCAAACAGCTCCACATACACCTCGTTGACCAACACTCATCTCTGACAGGTGTTCCAGTGCACTCCTTGGATCACCCCCAAACATCAGCCACTGCAACCAACTCATACTCTCGCTGAACAGTTCTTCCAAGGTAGGACCGGTTTTTGTTTCAGCCTCGTCTTCTGAAACCACCTCAACAGCCTCATCATCCAATGGCAAGATAGCCGATGCTATTTCTTCAATTTGCGACTGATTATTTTTCAGATAAGAAACTAAACCAGGCTGTTGTTGGTCTACATAGTCTTTAGGAACTCCAATGCCAGCAAGCCTCTGAAACAGGTCCAATCAAAGAATATGAGGGGAAGAAAAATTCATGCCTACTATGTATACCAGAAATAGCTTCAATTCACAATGGCTAACAGTTGACAAAAGGGTCTCAATTCAAAACTGAAATTTTTTCAATACACAAATTAAAACATTTGGGAGTTTTCACCTCGGTCACATAAGCAGCAAGGCAAAAGGAAAGCTAGGAAGTAAGCAGAACAAATATTCAACCAAAAATAGAGTGAAAAACAGCAATTTTGAATACAATCAACAATTATTAAAATATAACATCTGTTCCAGCTGAAAATAGTACTATAAGAATCAATCTCATGTTTTCTAGCAAAGAGATGTAAAATCGAGCTCAATACTTGAACAATCCGCTCTCGAGGAGATAGAGCCGTCGGATGCAGCGGCTGGTCAATCTCCATCCCGAACATCAGTCGTATCCAATCGACGCAGTAACACTTCTGCGTTCCACAGCTTTCACTCCCCAGGTCTACACGCCACAGCTCACTCCCACCTGAAATTTACACAGTACCACGAAATTGAGGTAGAAAAACACTTCCTCTGATTTACTGTTTGCTTAAGATCGTCTGATTTCCGAATTTCATGAATACTGTGAAATCTTTGAGCGCATACCTGTCTGCAGCGAAATGGATGAAAAGCTTCGAATCCCTTCTATTTTACGGTGGGGTTTTATTATTATATGATGTTCTGCCTATTGAATCGTAAATGACTGAGCATGTTTTCTCATTTTAGGAAGGTAAAACTCTTTTGACAACTTAAAAAAAAATGTTTTACCGTAAGTGACGTGGTTATTAATCCGGATGTTTCGGATTCGAATTTCAGTAGGAACAAAAAAAACTGTAATCAACTGTGCTTTCTGATCGATGGGTCTAGAAAAAACCAACATCGAATTTGAGTCGGGACGTTTATTAGTTTACGGACCGAATAATTGAGTCTAGAAAAAACCAACATCATGACTCAAATTCGGTCAGAGTCAGATGTTGATTAGTTCACGGACCGAACAATTGAGTCTAGAAAAAACCGACATCATGACTCAAATTCGGTCAGGATAATGCCTAGGTGTGAAAAGATATGATGTTGATTAGTTTACGGACCGAATTATTACATCCAGAAAAAACTGACACCATGACTCGAATTTGGTCAGGATAATACCTAGGTGTGAAAAGATTCTCCCAAGAGAGAGAGAGAAAAACCAACATCCCGACTCAAATTCGAATTTGAGTCAGGATGTTGATTAGTTTATGGACCGAATTTGAGTCAGGATGTTAATTAGTTTATGGACCGAATTATTGAGTTTATAAAAAACCAACATCATGATTCATATTTGGTCAGGACAACATCTAGGTGTGAAAAGATTCTCCCGAGAGTAATATATTCTCCATGTTTCAATTTATCTGATGCAGTTGTCAAAATCATACATGATTTGAGTCAGGATGTTGATTAATTTACGGACCAAATTTCAGTCAGGAAGTATCAATTGTTCTTTCTGACCAATACTGAGTCTTGAGTCTAGAAAAAACCAAAATTATGACCCAAAATCGGTCACGATAACATCTAGGTGTGAAAAGATTCTCCCAAGAGAAATATATTCAATCTATTCCGATTTATCTGATACAGTTGTCAAAATCATACATATTAAGGATGTGGCGACTACATTTTTTTTTAGCAGTGGCGACTACATTAACTTTTATAATGAAATGACTAGATAGTTTTTAGATATAATTAATGTAACCTTATTTTTTATATTTTTTTGTTGTAATAAATAGGGGTAAAAAGACAATAAATATAGCATTGTAAATGATACCGCATCATATAAAATGAAACAAAATATTTTGACAATTGAATCAATTATTTTAGAAGGGAGAAAGTACGTAATTAGACCTGGATATCTCTTGTTTTATTTATTGAACGTCTTTTAACACGGCAAAGATCTTAGCATAAATTTTTTTTCTAATTTTATTCTTTAATTTAATTTTATTTTGTTTATTTTTCTGCCCAAACTTTGGTCGTAATGCATTAAATGTGCTTTTCCGACTAATATGTGATCTACAAAACACTCGACATCTTACTCAAATTAAGTCACAATAGAGGGAATTTATACAATTGAAGGTGCAATCAATTAAACCAGAATAGGCAATGGTGTGGTCTATAGCCGTGAAGAGGACATGCAGCAATTGACAAATGAATATTTTGTAAGTCTCTTTACTACTCAGCTTGGCTCAAATTTGGACATTAGTGAACTTCATTTCAATAAATTATCAATCTCCATGAAGCAAAGATTGGCAGAACTTTTTTTGAAGAAGCTTAAACAAATGCAAGCCAAAAAATCCCAGGGCCAGACGGCATGCATCTGATGAATGGATCCGTAAAATTATCTTGAAATGTCAGTAAATATTTTACAAAGTAAATAATGTTTTTTACGGGGTTCGAAATATTTTTTTATAGGTAAAATGTAGAGTATTCTTATTTTTAGCGAGATCCGCGGACCCCATTTACTTCAATGTGCATCCGCCCCTGGGTGCCCCTTGGCGTATTCCCCTTGTGGAGCTGAAAGATGGTGCCGGTTCTCTGTTAATCAATACCTGAAAAGACACTTGAGAGACAATTTAAAACAAGGTCAATAATGTTGGAGGGAAAGTTCATCGCTTCCGTTTTGGATTTAATGAATCCCCACTCTACTCAATCAAAGGCCTTGATCATGTCCAATTTTAATGCCATATGTTCAGAACAACCAGTTACTCCCGTTCGCATTGAATGGAAAACCTCAAACGCTGCTATAATGTTATCAGAAATTAACCTTCCGGGAGTAAAGGCCGACTGATTTTCAGAAATGAGCTCGTTCAAGAACATTTTTATTCGGTTGGCTAGTGCTTTTGAGAGTACTTTATATACCGAATTACATTAAATACCGAATTACACAGATGATATAGCCGAGAGTCTTTCATAGTCTCGGCTTTTTCACTTTTGGAATGATAGAAATGAATGTTCCATTGATGTCCGCCATGTCTTTCCCCTCGTTTGGACATCCTAGGATAACTTTCATCATATCGGCTTCGAAAATGTGCCAATATTTCTACGAAAATAGCATATGACCCGCACTCGCCATTTATTTTTGCCCTTTGTGCCGAAGGTCTGACAGCCTTATTGAATAAAGAGCAGGATGAATGCCTCATTGAAGAAGTATCGTTTGGACGTGGATCATTAACATTGACGCACCTTCTTTTTGCCCATGACAATATCCTATTCTTAAAAGCAAGTGAGGAAGCTGCACTTAATCTTACCTTGTTCTTACTATAAAATCTTCAACCTAAGGGACGACGAAACCACGAACTCCCCGCCTCTGCCTTCTCCAATATCCAACCTCCACGTTTGTAGTTCCACTAACTATTTTGCACCGCCTTGAGCTCGGTTCTTCTTTCCACCGCCTTCTTCTCCAATGCCCACACTCCACGTTTAACGTTCCACTAGCGTTTTTTTGGCACCGCCCTCAGCTCGTTGGATATGAATAGGAGGTTTTTAGTCGGTCATGGATCATTTCCCACTTCCATCGTTGTTGCTTTCAAAGTTCGGTGAGACCCGATCCTTTGCGACAATTTGCTTTGATTTTCCATGGTACATCGTTGTTGATTTTCGTTTTCATTCTGCGCAGTTTGTTACCGCTTGTATCGCGTCTGTGGAGTTCTCGCTTTGCAAATCGGGCGGTGGCGCGGTGGTGTGGCGAGTATCGGTGGCCTTCTATTGCTTGGCTTTTGCTTCAATTTGCCGCTTGGGCTTAGAAGCGATTCGTTGATTTTTCATTTGAATTCATCGGTGACTATCAAATACCTATTTACGTAATAGGGTTTTTGGTTTAAATCATGATTTAGCAATCAACCATTATCCTCCAAATTTCAAAGGAATTTTCTTGAGGATAGATTGAACTGCAATTTTTCTTTTTGGTGGTTTATTTTTCCTCCGTGAATGCATTGTGTTATGATGCTCGATTATTCATGGCCTCAGGAGGAATACATGGCCCGATTATAAAAAAAAAGCGGGAAATTCATGGCCTCAAATTCGGGATATAGGCCTTTAGCAGGTCAATTGACATTTGCCTTTCGATGAGGATGATGATTTCAAAGAGAGGAAAACCTCGGGGGCGAATAATAATTTGCTAATGATTCTTGATCAATTAGAGTTCGTAAAATTCTTTCTATTATTGTGTTACTTAGGAAGGTCGGTAAAAACTTAAAATTGCATCATGTTGTTGTTCGATTATGGATTATGGATTATGCAAACTTTGAGTTTGATCAATTTTTCATTCTGCAGGCACAAATTGGAAGAGATTCTAAACCTCAATGATGCTCAGAGCATTGCAAAGATGAAAGATATTCCTATGTCTGAGTTTGAACCTCGTATTTGGAGGGAGTATGGAACTCGTTTTCTTAAAGCAGAGGATAGACTACAGGTTCCTTGTGCTTCTGAGCTTCTTTACCATAGCTTGTATATTTTTGTTCTCCATTGATTATGTATTATGCACTGAATTTGGCATACAATTGATGAGCTTGTTTGCCCCTTTCATTTCGGTGCACTGTGCCCAATGGGATTCCGGGAAAACTCATCTTTACTATTGTGATGTTTATCAAGATGGAAGCTTTACTCTCAAGGTTAGTCTTTAGTAATGACTAATGGAATCACACAATTTCTTGTTGTCCGTTTATTTTCGAGCTTTGCGTCATTACGTACAATTCCTTGCTGTTCGTATTTCATATTTATTTTTGTGTTGTCTAATCTTGAATGTATAATGACAAGATTCTGACTGGCCTTGTATTGCATCATTCAGGGCCCGTGTCTGACCATGACCAGGACTCACTTGCAAAGGTCATTGGGAGATCACAATGTTTTGATTGTCAAGTTCATCGCAGGGTCAAGAAAAATAAGTAATTTCTGCTGGGCCTTTACCCTTTTTTTGCTTTTGGATAGAATACTTGCCAGGTACTTCACGTTTGTCCGTTTGGTGTTCTTGCTTGTTTAATGAGTATTGGATATAGTGTGTTGTTCCCTTGGAGTTTTACAGGAGTTCTTGTGTTACCAGGGGTGGAAAATACACCGAAGATGATGCAAAGATCGTGTTGATACAAATACTCAATGCCGTTTCATATTGCCATCTTCAAGGTGTGGTTCATCGAGATCTTAAACCCGAGGTAATGAAACATTGAGCTGAACATAGCTATACAAAGCATTTCTATGCTGATAAATTGGCGAAGTATCAATTGTATCTATGTTCTTTATTGGTAATTTTGTCTGTCCGAGCTGATTTTATTGGTAAATTTGTTGTGGCATTTCGTATCGGTGTAAGTGTCTATAGATTTTTTTTTTATATTTGTTTACCTGTGGTTTAGTATCTCCTGATGATATTCGAGTAAACACACACACAACATTGCCGAGAGAAATTTCATGCGGTTTCAAACCATTTTCTCTAACCGCTTTATCTCCATCACGGAGAGGCGAGTGAGTCACGATTTACTATTTCATCTGATTCACAAAAGTTTTTGAAACCTATGTGGTAATCCTGAATTGTGGGTTTTTTATTCATAAATGGAAATACTATTATTAATTGGGAATTCACATTTGCTTGCGAGCTGCCATCCTTGAGTATTAGCATCTTATTGCCATGATTTATTGAAGATACTCATTTTACACTCTTCCTGTTGCTGTTACATGTCCTTTTGGTTTTCTCACCGTACAATAATTTACTTGTCGTTAAATGTCATTAGTGCATCCTTCAATTTTCAGTTTCTTATTCGTCTTTGTGATGCCGTTGATCTGTAGGCAACAAGGAATTTCAAGAGTTTTAAGCAGACTATGAAGAGATTGGAAGAAACTTCTATATCGTGTAGGGGACCAAAGAGAGTCCAACTGATGCAAAGATGGTTGGTTGCTCTTAGAGATGTATCTGGTGTGCCCTTTGATGAAAAAAAGAAAAACAGTGAGGTGCATCATCTGTCCGGCTAAACAAATGGGAGTCCAAAGGCTCATGCTGTGAGTAATCAAATATTTAATTTTTGGTTTTTTTTTTTGGATGGTAGAATGGAACATTACCAGTTATTGGCAGCAGTCGGCGTCTTCTCATGTTTATCAGTTGTTCTATTTATTGGGCCTGCATTGTCTTACAGACTCTGATATGCTATTCCAGCATGGTCATGTTCTATTTAAGGGTTCTGTATGTAATTGAAACCTTTTATCTCTGAGGATGCTCCTGTGATGTTTAGCCACACTTGTCAGTGACCTGATGATGTAGTTGGGTGAAGTATATGAACCGTAGTTTGTAATTGCTCTTGCTTCTTTTGGCTTTGAACAGAACATCGTGGTACAAAGACAAAGGAATAGAACAATTCAGATTTGGTTTGGGTCAACCGAAAAGTGGAAAGAAAAGGGGGTGAGGAGTAAATGTTTACCCTTTTTTGATTGGCGAGTTAAGAAGAAGGAAATAAAATAAGAGGAAGAGTTTTTCCTGAGCGTAGGATCTTTGCCCCTCCAATGTTGAACTTGTTTCATTGAAAGTAAAAGAGGCGGGGAGTATCGAGGCGTGGGAAAGAGGTTTTCTTACGTCATGATTTCATCCCTCCATACTTGGGAGGAATCGGGTATACATTCCGTGATTTTACTTGTTTTATCATTACATAAACATCATACCAGATACGAGAATGGACAGCATTTACTTCCACTAGAGGAAGTAAAATGCTTTTCTTTGCCCTACGCTTCTTATTTTGAGAACCATACCAAGCCCTTGTTTTTTTCTCTATATGGCTATAAGCTCGAGTAATGTCTGAGCCCTTAGTTCTGATTGTTTCTCTATCCAGTCATCTATAAGCATTGGTGTCATTTGTTCATGTTAATTTGATTTCTGCCATATATTTTAGTTACTCAACTCTATCTACTTTCTGTGATATATCACCAATCATGAATTATTTCTTGTTTTTATGCAAATTAATTATATTCTTATCAGCTTTTTATTCTAGAATCTGATGTTTTGCTGTCTTTTATCAGATTATCAGGCCCAAGACTTTGACCAGACCAAACAAAACAGATAAGCACAATACAAAGCGAGACATTAACAACACGTAATGACCTCTCGAACAAAACACGAACAAACACGACCAAGTGGGGGCAACACCGTGCATAGCACGGTCACGCCCCCAAGTTAATATGAAAAATCTTCTTATAATGATTATGAAATGTTATATGGGCAAGCAATTCATTTCAGCAAAAGTAGTGTTTACTTTGCGAAACAAGTCTCGGCCTTGGACCGCCAGCTGATATACGACTAACTCGGAATAGAAAACAATGAAGGAAATGAGAAATACTTAGTATCAAGGTTTAGAATAATCGTATTATTTTCACTGATTCAACTGAATGGAATGTGTACAATTATATAGGCCTTTATAACTTAGGCTCCAAGTAATAATTAAATAAATACAAATAATAAGATAAATATTCAAACATCTAGATTATTCTCGACACGCCCTCGCAATCCCGTGGGAAGTGGCTGAACACGGAGATTGGACTTCAAACTGGCAAAATGAGGTTGCGCCAACGGTTTGGTGAGGACATCGGCTAACTGATCCTTTGAGGAGGTAAAAGAGATTCCGAGCTTGCGAACTGCAACTAAGTCGCAAACATGGTGGAAGTCGATCTCTATGTTCTTCGTGCGGGCATTGAACACCGGATTGTGAGCAAGATAGGTGGCGCCAATATTATCACACCAAAGAGTAGGTGGGGAAGATAACGAAACATGCATCTCATGAAGAAGACTGCAAAGCCACTGAAGTTCAGCAGTGGTGTTAGAAAGAGTCTTGTACTAGGCCTCAGTGCTGCTCTTTGAAACCGTCAAGTGTTGCTTACTACGCCAAGTAATGAGATTCTCACCAAGGAAAATACAATATGCCCCAACAGATTGGCGATTATCACTGTCAGCAGCCCAATCAGAGTCAGAATAAGCCCGGAGTGAAACAGACAACCGGCTGGAGAAGAAGAGCCTATTAGATATGGTGTGCTTAAGATAGCGAAGGATACATTTAACGGCAACCCAGTGAGCTTCGGTAGGCGAATGCATGTACTTACTAACCTTGTGGACCGCGAAGGCAATATCAAGACGAGTAAAACTGAGATAATGTAGACCGCCAACAATAGTACGGTAAAGCGACGGGTCGGCGCAGGGGGGCCATCGTCAAGTGTAAGACGGGTAGAGGCCGACATAGGTGTCTAACAAGGCTTGGCCTTGTCCAGAGAGGCACGCTGCAGAAGCTGAAAGATATACTTGCGCTGAGTGAGGAACAACCCGTCGGAGGTAGGAATCACCTCATCCAAGAAAATATGATAGAGAACCAAGGTCCTTAACCGGAAAGTGCCGACCAAGATAAGAGATAATCTGCTCAACAAGAGAAGACGACGAGCCAGTAATAATAATATCATCCACATAAATCAGAATATAAACACGAACACCATCACGAGAATAAATATATAATGAGGCGTCGACTGTGGAGCAGACAAAGCCAAACCGAGTCAAGACATCGGTGAAGCGAGAGAACCAAGCATGGAGAGCCTGACGAAGGCCATAAAGGCTGCGGCGAAGACGGCAAACATAATCCGGGTAATCAAGGTGAACAAATCCCTGGGGCTGCTGCATATAAACGGGCTCAAATAAATGCCCATGGAGAAAGGCATTTGAATATCTACCTGGCGAAGCGACCAACCCTACGAAACGGCAAGGGACAGAAGAAGACGAATAGTGACCGGTTTAACGACCGGACTAAATGTGTCGGTGAAATCAACCATTCGGCCTGATGAAAACCCTTGTCCACAAGGCGGGCCTTATGACGCTCAAAATGCCCATCAGCATGACGCTTAGTGCGATAAACTCATTGCCAACAATATTCATATGAGGATACGGAGGAACAAGATCCCAGGTCTAGTTGCGCAACAACGCGTCAATTTTCTCTCTCATATCATTACGCCAATTCGGGTGTTTGGAGAGTATAAGAAGTAGGGTCCAGGGATTCGGTAGAAGCAACAACGGCTTTAGGAAGCGGGTAACGAATAAAGTCAGGCCGAGAGATAGATTTGAGGGAGTTGGTTTTGGTTCGAGTAACCATGGTATGAGTGGGAGGATGTGGGGGAGGAGACGAGTGTGAAGAGGCCAAGGCCGAAGTGGAAGCAGTGGAGGTGAGTGGGGAAGGCTTGGGAGCGGGAGCCGGAGGGGGTGGGGCCGTTGGATGGAGCCGGTATGGGAGGTGGATTTTGTGTAGGTGCTGGCAAAAAGACAGAAAGCGGGACATTGAGATTATCAGGCATGGGTTTGGTGGGCGAAGGTGTATAAGGGAAGACAGATTCATCGAAAACCACATGGCGAGCAATATAGAGACGGCCAGAGGCAAGGTCCAGGGTTTAGGTAAGAATTGACATAACGAAAGAGAGAGAAAATTGAGATGCTCTGATACCATATCAAGGTTTAGAATAATCGTATTTTTTTCATTGATTCAACCGAATGGAATGTGTACAATTATATAGGCCTTTATAACTTAGGCTACAAGTAATAATTAAATAAATACAAATAATAAGATAAATATTCAAACATCGATCTAGATTATTCTCGACATTTAGGACTGCCATTTCTTATCAGGAGATCAAAAGCCGAAATCTTCAATTTCTTGAAGGATAAGGTGTGGAAAAAATTGAGTGGATGGAAAGAATAATTTCTTACGCAGACACGGAAGGAAGTGCTAATCAAGGCGGTCATTCAAGCTATACCAAATTATGCAATGCAATGTTTTTTATTGCCCAAATATTTGATAAATGAAATCGAAAGAATGATCAGACGATTCTTCTGGGGAGCTAAAGATGGAGAGCGGTAAATTCATCGGAAAATTTGGGAAGACTATTGCAAAAAGAAAGATCAAGGCGGCTTGGGATTCCGAGATTTGGCTAGCTTTAACTTGGCCATGCTCGCAAAATAAGCATGGAGGATTCTTAAGAAGCTAGACACACTGTCCAACCGACTTCTACATGCAAATTATCTCCTAAACGGGGACTTTCTTGATGCTAAATCTAGTTCGGGATCTTCCTTTATTTGGCGAAGTATCATGACTGACTGAGGTATGCTACAGGGAGGCTTAAGATGGAGAATAGTAAATGGAGAAGCTGTTAACGTTTTTCAAGATCCTTGATTTCCTAATCTTACTAGTTTCACGAGAATTTTGGAAAGTACGGATGAAGAAACAAAAAAAAACATAAAAAAGAAACGGATAAAAAAGAAGAGAACAAACGACAAGAGCAAATCCGGGCACATATAGCTGAAGCATGGAATAGTATTCCAATTGTAAGAAAAACAAGAAGTTTGATGCTAATAACTCAATCGAATTAGAGAAAATATATTCTATTGCCTTCATTGATAATAGCAAAAAATATTGGACGTATGGTTTTATTGCAAATTCCGTCATTGACGAAAGTTTAGATGAAATGAAGGTAAAATAGTTGCTAAGCCCGGGACCGAGATGGAATGCGGAACTAGTAACAGTAATTTTCCCGCAATATATAGCGGAAAATATTCTCTAAATTACTCTCTCGCCACGGCCGAGACCCGATAATTTAATTTGGCACTTCACTTCCAATGGGACTTACACAGTTAAATTTGGCTACCAACAGTAACACTTAGCCTACGCCCCAAGGCGTAATGATGTGTAGCGCCCCAACTCCTCTCCCAATGCACGTACAACAGCTTGCTAGAACAAATTATGGTCCCTAAAAATCCATCCGAAGGTATGTGGTGTGCGTGCAACAACAACCATGTTCATTTGAAGCTTTATAAGCGAGGAATCACTGATGGAAAATGTGGCATTTGCAAGGACGCCCAGGAGACGACAGAGCACTGCATAATGCACTGTTTATTAGTCAACCGTGTTTGGGTGCATAGTAAGCAAGTCAAAAGGACGATGTTGAGAGGATCTATGATGGACTTATCAATGGATTATTCACAACATAGGAAGAAAATGATAGCAGTAAAGTGATCTACAACCTTTGGTACATATGGAAATTAAAGCAAGGTGCAATGCCATATTTTAAGGAGAAAACATTTATGTGTCAAGACTTATCAACCAATCTGAAAGTCTTGCTTCCGATTCCGAAATGAGTTCCCAGCTCAATAAACATGAGAACAGAGCTGGACCTGTGAAATCTGGGACCCAAGATCATTTTACCGGATGGGTAGATTTGAAGAACATTTTTTTTGAAGTAGAGAAACATAAATAATATCATTGCGGGCCCATTCAAACAATCTTGCGACATTGTGCTTTGGAGCTTCAATTTCAGAAAACTTATTTCTCCAGATACAACGATAACCTGAATAGTCAACAAAATTTGGTAAGCGATCTCCGTGTTTGGAAAACAACCATTGTGATGTTTTAAATAATTCAAGACTTGAATGGGTTATTTATTATCCCTTCAAAAAGAAAATCGTGGGTGAATTAAAAAAAAAAAAAAAAAAAAACAACAACAACAGTGTGAATTTGTATAAAAGTGAGCTAGTGGACTATGGGTTAAGCAATTGTGTAACTAGGTTTTGTTCCAATAGTTAAAATTGGGCTTAAAACGAGTTTTTTTAACAACTAGTATATAAGGATAAAAAATTCATTGGGTTTATAGTATACCGGGGGGCCAAGCCTTCTCAACCTTTTCTCAAGCACCTCTGCATGGAAATGAGATGACACCTTCTTGGACGACTTCTTGGACGAAGCCGGAAGCAGGGAAATTTAAAATGAACTTTGATGCTTCTGTTGTGGAAAACAAACTATCTGTTGGAGGTATTCGCAAAGTGATGGATGGAAGTATTATAGCAGCATTCTCATATCCTTTAAAAGGCTGTCACAGTCCTATTCTGGCAGAGGCCTTAGCTTTATATCATTCTCTAATTAACGGTAGCCTTGGCTTATCGATGCAATAACTGCATTGTTGAAGGAGACTGCCTTCTTCTGTTTCAATGTCTTAGATTGCCAACGGAGGACCTTTCTGAGTTTGTAGAAATACTAAAGTCGTGCGAAGATCTTTTTGTTTTATTTAGTTCCATCTCATTCTCTTTTGCAAAGAGAAATGACAATGTGCCAGCTCATCTGCTTGTTCTTTACGGTTTTGATTTTCTTTCTTTCACAGTACAAGATAATAACACTTAAGCACATATAAGTTTATATGAAAATTAATCGAACATAAAAGGATAGGGTAGGCTTCTCGGTTATTTGGAAAAGTATCTTTGATGCCAATCCAACCATACCCTGAGATCATTCGTTGCTCCACCCTTGAAACTTAACAAACTAGTCAATGTGATCTTAAATTCTTGTAAAGAGATACGAAAGAATGAAAGAAAAGTGAAAGTACAGAAAAAGTATGGTTTATGGTTAATTACTGGGATTATGAAAGGATAGTAGACTCTCAAGGGTCCCCCGCGCATCCCAGCATCAGACACCGCTCTCGAAAAAGAATAGGGATAAAGGTTGAAGCCACTTAAGCCATGTCCGTTGGATAAAATAGTAGACATTATGGTTTGTCAATAAAGTAATGTTCAGGCCCTCCACATTGGGATAACATAAATGTGGCGTAATACTAATGAACTGTTTTGATACATAAACGATGTAACATGAAAAGTAACTTGCAGTATACGGTAAGAAATTACTTATTGCTTATTTGTTGTTAAATTATATGATCAATATCTGCTTGACAAACTTGAATGTTGCTAGTTTTCTTATGCGAGAACTTGGAAACTTATCATGATCCTAGTACATGGTATAGTCCCTTTGATGCTGTGTTTTCTTAATGAGTTTCAAAACTCACTCCTTAAACGAATTTTCCAAATGAGAAACAGTGTACTAAACCTAATGAGGAGGAGAGCCGGACCATCTCGTACTGCTTTAAAGGATTTCCGTTATCATAAAGGAGCTAGCTAAATCTGAAAATTCCTCGGGTTTTTCAGATCAGGTCGTTACACATGTTCGAAAACGAACAGCACTGTGTATCATCTTCTGGAATCTTCTAAGAATTCAGAGACAGCATTGTCCTGAAAACGATAGATGAAGAACTCCTTCACAAACAGGAGACTTTTTCCATAGAATGTGCAAGACAAAAATTCAGTCAACTGTTGACCACAGTAAGTATATTATAGCGATTGTGGTTGGAACCTGTATTCATTGATCTTTACCTTCTAATTCTAATTAATTTACTGTTTGAATGCTTGAGGATATGACAACATTGGAACAGGAAGTGACAGACATCCTGGTACGTAGTCGATTTAGGTACTACAGTGCCATAGTTGGGCTAAACAATTTATAAAATTGCAGTGTTATTGGTATCTGTAAAGTCACCCACCCACGTCTAAGTAATGTCATGTTCACTCTCATATAAGTGTGAGACATAAATATCTTGTCAACTCGGATTAATCCTTTTAGACCAAACGAGAGACGACGGTCTAAGCAGTTGACCGGTTCAACTCATTTAGCGCCACCAGGCCTCTGGGGTCGCGTTTCAGAATGGTATTCAGGTCCGACCTAAGTGCCACACCGTGAGAGACCATGGGGGTCAGCTCTAGAAATCATCTGGTAGGGGACGAGACTGGGACATGTCCTGGCCAGATCTGGGGGCGTTGCCACACTTCGGGGCAATGTTACATCTATTGAGTTTAACTTCGACTTTCAGAGATTGAATGACAATATGATGCTCTGAAATATTGAGTTTAACTTCGACTTTCAGAGATTGAATGACAATATGATGCTCTGAAAATAGATTTGATGCACTGTGATTAACAAACCCTCATATATATATTATCTGTTTGTTTCAACCTGGATATATATGATTGACAGAGAGATTCATGCTAATATATATGCTTACTCCAATATTAGAAAATCAAGGAATAAGTACAGACTCAAAACACTCATATCATAAATTGCTGTTGAGCGTAGACTTTATATAGACTTTTGGGGTAAACGTATCATTTTGGATCAAAATATGCAAAGAACAATCACCAATTAAGTAGCAGAAGATGGATGCATGATTTAGGTAGCCATTAATTAAGGTCATGTGTTCTTGGTGGTTGGCATCCAATCTGGTGGACAAAGTCCATTAAACGGCGGTGTTTAACAGCCCACTGCTCAGCCAATTTCTGCTCCTTTATTTCTGCATCTCTCCTTAAACCACTCAATTGTTCCTTATATTCTGCTTCAATTCTATCCATGATAACCTGCTGTTCTTGCCTTAAAGCTTTGATCTTTGCTTCTGTTTCTTCCATCTTCTCTCTCCTCTTACCTGCTTTCTCTGATTCAAGTTGCGATTCTACCCTTTTCAACCTCCATGCTGATTCTTTCTTATGAACTGCCCAAGCTCTTTGCTTTTCTTCTAATTCATTGCAGCACTGCAACACTTCAGATACTAAACCGTTTTCTCCGTGAGTTTCGATTCCGTAAGGTGGATAGCTACTTGAGGCAAAGGAAGGATCAGGAAACGGTCGTCGTTCTAACGATTGCAACCACGGGATGGCGGTGGCGGTGGATGATGGCGGCGGTGGTGGGACTGTTGAAGGTGAAAGAGTTAAGGTCACAGAAGGCGATGATGATGGCACTGTCATTGGTTTAGAAAGCCATGGAGGCAATAAATTTGGTGGTGTAGAAGATGGATCACCATGAATGAAATCTCTATTGGAAATATCCATGACAAATTTCTTGAAAAAGCTAATTTTATTTAAAAATTTCAGGGATTCTCTCTTTTTATTTCCTCTTTGAGCCCTGCTGCAGGTCACAACTCACAAGCAAGAAAAACAAAGAGAAGTAAAAGATTATAAGCAATTAGTACATGAAAGAAAAGATACACCTCAGAAGTATGAATTGAAGGAATCCCAGAAAATTTTTAACCAAAAGAAAAGGAGCCCCTTTGAATTTATTTCAGAGCAAGATCGAAGAGCATTTGTGAGAAAAAGGAAGTGCATGGCTTCAATCTTAATTCACACTAATTTATAAAACAAGGGAACTACAACAACAGTAGGATGCAAGTGTAAAAAAATAATACTTATACAGTATAAAGAAAGGAAAAAAAAAAGTTGGGAACAAAAAAAGGCATAAAAAAGCAGGTGGGCGAAGACTAAACTTGGAGATAAATACCCGGCTTTTTAGCTTCGTGTAATAATTAATCAGTGGTCTGGGGTGGGACTGGGTACTGTTAATACAGTAGGAGGAGGTGGAAATGGAATAGTAAACGATGCTAAAATGCAGCACAGCATCAATTCTCCTGTTAAAAGACTACTGCCTTTATTTAAAATAGCGTTAATGATTTTATTTATTGATTGGTACAAGATAATGTCATATGACTAGAAATCTTCAGTCATTCTTTGCTTTTCCCCATGATACTCTAAACCTCTTATACTCATTCCTATGTCCTCCTATGTCTTCGGTAAATGGCGTACTGGTAAATGGCTTGAGTGTTATAGTGACAGTCGGACCAGGAGCTGGAGGTTGGAGGTTGGAGGTTGGAGGTTTGATTTCCTATATGATGACTTCTTTCCAAAGATTCGTGATATAATGGCGATCCTCGACTACTGAGCACTGGAGATTCTGATTAACATCTCCACTTCATTCCAGTGGGATAGGGAGTGGGGGCCTTTTGGTTAGAGTTTAACTGCTTTTCTTATTCTCATTCCTATTTAAATAAAAATATAAATTCATTTAGTTTTTTCTCTTTGTCGTAATATAAGTGTAACGTCATATTTCCAACATCGAGTCATTATTCGATTAAAACCCCCGTCATGCATATATTTTTATTAAAAGAATATATATAAATAGCGCTGTATGATGACGTTATCGAGTTTAAAGAGGAAATAATAAAGACGACTTGGGAATTTCAAACGACAAAACTAGAGACCGAACAATTTCAATCCAAGTCTAAAAGAAAATCAAAAGACAAACAACAAAATTTGAATGTTGTTTACAATCACGTCGAGAATCCCAAATGGACTTAAAAGAGAAGTACTTAAAATAAAAGATGTCAAATTCTAAGAGTCGCTCAAACAATAATGTTTACAATTCCCAACAAGATGACAATTAATGTTAAAGTGATAACGACAAGATAATAGCTTCCTACATTCCAAAACTTATTCACCCGCTTCCTCAGAGCCATCATCCTCAACTTGCCAATCTTCTCAAGAGGGGAACAATATAAAGGGGTAAGTACTACGTATTTAGTAATGAGTAGAAAAATCGGCACAACAATATATACAACCATATATTGAACTACTAACCCTACCAATTACGTTTAAAGTGCTCACTCCCATCTAGCAAAACCTCGACCAATCAAGGTTTATTTGCACATTGATCAAATGACACTTTGCATGGTGATCGTATGCACCGTGACATATTCTTGAGTACCTCATATGGCACACTTGTTTGTGTGGGCTGGCCCATAAAGCGAAATTGAAATGTGCCTCACTAGAGACCGAGTGCTTTAGCTTTTAGGCACATCAAGTATGTTTATTATGGAGTTAATATAGCTACCTATATTCATACACATAAACGGCTCTATGGGACTTCTAGCCCTAGACAGTCCTACATTAACTACCCATCACATAAAAATAAGAAACGATGACTCATAAGTCAACGTCCCGCAAGACCCAGACAAACGCCTACCGGTGCTCCCACCATCTTTCCGCAAAGGGTCTCAGTTGTGATGGAGAACCGAGGTTACCAATAGTCGTAAGCTAGACTTTTCCAAGTTCCAATTAATGTTCCAAACGAACATACAATACACATAAAAGCATGTTGTAACACTTAAACACTTTTTCTCAAACATTCTAGGTCATGCTTTCTATCCAATAAAATATGTTCAAGTCTTAGATGCCAAAAGATATGTGTTATCGTAATGAGAAACCTTTTGTTTTTAACAGAGTTTTGATGTCTATCTTGAACATTTCAGTTTTAAACAATGGAGTTTCTGTCAGTTTAATAAAGTACAATCCATTCCAAAATCACAAAACAAATTTCGCGTCCATTCAGCAGAAATTAGGAATATAATAAACACGGTTTAATACCAAGAATTTATTTCCAAAACATAAACTAAATACTCACACTGCTTTAGCTGAAACCACCGCACCGTTGCCAACTCTCATTGATTCTCCTCTAGCTCCTCATAAGAACTGTTACAATATATATAGAGAGGATGCTGATACAAGAGGATGTGCTCCACTGAATAGCTTAGCTCAATAGCAGCAGTCAGCTCCGCTCAAAAGCAGCAGTCATCTAAACTCAACTGAGGCAGTCAACCCAGTTGAATATGCAGCATGGGTCAGCTCAGCTAAGTAGTGTAGCTATGCAGTTATGCTGTTGTAACATTGTTGTAACTTCCTTTTAACTGACTCATAAGGTGTATGCTCTATAAATACCCCATGATCAACTGCATTAGAATTGAACTCATTCATTATTCCGAGTAATAAGAATACCACATTATATTTTGTGTTGTGTTTTCACTTTTACAATTTCAACTTTGGTACGAACATGAAACTCGAGAGTTTATATTGCTCTTATGTGTTTACTCGATTCGAAAGAAACTTGAGAGTTTTCTTGTGTTTTTCACAGAATATTGAGAGATTTTCGGGCAACTTTTTCTTTTTGGAATTAGAATCTAGTTCTTGATTAGTTTCTTCGATCATTTTTTTCTATATTGTTATATTCTTACATGGGATCATATGTTCTTGTGAAAGATGGCAACAAAGAAGCAAGAGTTGAGCACTTCAAGTCCATTTTGTGTTCATCCCAATGAAAATCATTTTTAGTTTTGGTTCAACCATTGATGAATGGCAACAAATCTAATCCCTGGAAAATGTCAATTGAGTGTTGGATCTAGACACATAAGAAATTACTATAGAGAGGAGGGGATGAATTGAATAATTACCGATTTTTCGATTTTTTTCTTCGATTAAGCAAAGATTACAGAGTTTCAACTTAGTTTCATTTATTTAAACATGCGGAAGACTATTTAATTGAACTATACAAAACTAAGTTATCCTAGTTTTCTAAGTGGTCTATGTTGTACCTAGCATGTTTGCAAAACAAAACATATTTTAGTTCAGTAGGTGTATTAAACTAGCATGCATATTTGCCCAAGTGTTTAAGTTGATTAGGTGAGAGAAACACTTTACAGATTTTATCTTGTTTTAACTAGCATGCACAACCTAAGTGAGACAAACAACCAGTCCAAGCAAACAAACCACAGGTGGAAATTTTCACTTGAATCAATATCAAGTGTTAATCCAAGCCAAGCTTAGAACAACACTTGAACAGTAGATTCAAGTATAACTAAACCAAGTTACACTAAATCTATAATAGTACAAGGTTTATACAAATGTTACCCAACCGGAGCCTATTGCTCAGTTGTGACAAGCAAATGTGCAGACGCGTCCAGCTTAAGTCCTTGAAAGACATTCCCAACACACAAAACCTTATCGTTAAACCACCAAGTTAGGAGCACCCCCTCATAGGATTGGTAAACCCGACTTGTAAAAAAATCAATGTAATTGTGACTTAAACTATCCTACTGAGTTTGGTTAGCTGAGTGTAATACTCTTCTGAGTCTGGTGTGGAAGCTATGGTTTGATGTTCAGCTGGGGCAGATCAGCAGGGTTGATCAACCTGCTGAAGTAAAGGTTGCTGAAGTTGAGTATGCTGATGCTCAGCAGACTTAAGGAACCGTCTGATGCATGGTTTTCCAATTTGGTTAAGTTATTTTTGGGGTATTTTAGTCATTATCTGTTTTGACTGTTTAGTCAGTTAGGGTTGGATTCCTAAGGCTATAAATACCGTCTGTAACTTGATGTAACTTTCTCGTGATAATAAAATATCCTCGTTTGTCCGTGGAGTAGTCGGCACATTGCCGGAAACCATGTTAAATCTGTGTTCTTGTTTCTGTGTTTGTTTACTTGTTAATTGCTTATCTTACTCACAATCACCATCACTTCTTGATCGATCCGTCATAACAAACTGGTAACAGAGAGTCTAGGTTCATCAAGGAATCTGTTTATCTGTTTTAAGCAAGGTAGATTGGCACCAAGGTCATAATTGACGCTGGGATCTGGGATCTACGCAAGCTTTTCTGATGAGAAATATGTCTGCTTTAAATGTTAAAATTGACAAGTTTATAGGGAGAAACAGTTTTAGTCTGTGGCAGATCAAGATGCGTGCTTTGTTGAAGCAACATGGATTATGGGGTCCATTGTCTAAATCAACAGAAGAAAGCACTGCTAAGAGAGAGCCAGTCTGAAGGAGAAAGCACATTCAAAAATTATGTTGTGCTTGTCAGATGATATTATCACGAGAGGTTCTTGAAGAGGACCAACAGAGAAGGCTGTGGTCCAAGCTTGAGAGTCTCAGATATGACAAAGTCTCTAACCAACAAGTTGTTCTTGGAAACAACGTATGTTCAGTTTAAGGATGAATGAGGGTACTCAACTGAGGGATCATCTAGATCAACTGAACACAATATTGCTTGACCTAAGGAATATTGATGTGAAGATTGAAGATGAGGATGCAGCATTGATTCTATTTGTGTCATTGCCTGCATCATATGAGAACTTTGTGCAGTCCTTTATTGTTGGGAAGGACTCAGGTGTCACCTTTGAAGGATGTGAGATCATCACTTCATGCTCGAGGAGTTACGTCATAAGGCATCCAGTTGCAGGACAAACAATCGATCTGCTAGATTGGTGGGCAGTGGAATCGGCAGGAGGCTAGAAATTCGGAAAGAAGAAATCCAAGAGAACTTGAAGGACCTAAAGCTAAGGATGTCTCAGAATTACGCAAGGAGCGAGGCATTGGAAAAATGAATGTCCAAAAGGAAGAAGGCATAGGTACCCAACAAGGTACAATTGCTTTGGCGAAACAAGACACCAACTCGTGTAAGGAAATCAATCGAGTAGTGCATCGAATTTCAAAATTGATTTCCCAATCAGAGGATCGACTTCGTTTAAACAATAAACATATAAGAGAGGGGACGGTAATACTACCTTGGTTGATCTAAAAGATCGACGCTTTGACCGTCTGGTAGGAGTAGATGTGCATGAGCCATCCACGTGTCCGGCCTCTACCAGTCATCCACCACGAGCACCTGCGCCGAATCCCGCAAAGGATTGCTACTTGAAAAACTCATTGCTAGGTCGACCTTTTTCTCTCTCTCTCTGAAGCTCTTTTATTTTTCACAAGGCTATTAGCTCTTGGAATTATGGTGTACAAAAGAGCTAGCCAAGCCTCATTTATATAGAGCATTGGGGCGCCTCTTATGTCTCCCAATCTGATTGGAAGAAGCTTCCTAGTAGATTGAGGAGAGAGAAAACATTTTTCTAATAAAATAAGGAAAATCCTTTTGATTGGTTTATCTCTTTTATTTAATATCTTATATTAAATAAATTTAGGTATTGGCAATATCTTATATTGAATATCTTTATCTTATTACCATAAATCTATTTTTCCAAAATTAATTAATATCCATTATTAATATTATGGTAATCTTATTAATTAAATTACACAATCCAAGTGTATCATAATACACTAGAACTTACGCCACATGCATATATGAAAATACCCATATTTAATTAACATAATAACATGATTAGACCAGATATATAATATATATATATATATATATATATATATATATATATATATATATATATATTAATCAACACAATTAATATCTTATGTTTGATTAATTCATAATAAATAAATACTACAATATTAATTTACCACTATAACCTTTATAGTATGAGATAAATTCTTTCCTTATTTGGTTATCAACTATAACCACATTTTAATCTGACTTGATGTTCATATGTGTGTGACCCGATAGGCTTTCGAATATGTTGGCCGTAGACATAAGGCGCAATTACGAAAATGCCCTTCATATCTAACGATCACGGATAGCGTCTAGCAACACGTCCATGACCCCCGATAATCGGAAGAGTCAATATGCAATAACTACTACCTTTCATGTGCTCGGTTAGTGTGTAAATAGAATCTTATCGCTGTAGTAATATCCATACGATCGTATATTGATCGTATCTCATAATCTGGATATCAAGCTCTCTCGGACTAACTCATTTACTCCCACTTTGCAAAGATTCACGAGTACTAGACATTCTTTATGGGACGGCCCTTTCGGATATTCAATCCTACTCATAGGGTACGCGATTCCTAGACGACCTAATATGTATACTCCGCATGCTTCAGTATCACACCCAATCACTACCGCATGATCGCCCCATGGCTAAGGAAAACCTCAATAGTGTCAAAGCATGACAATCCACACCGTGATGCCATGTAGACTCCGATCTTAAAGATAATTACACAACCGTCACATAGTGTGACACTTAACAGTGTAAGTGGGTCGGTCTAACGTACGCATTCTCTAATACACGTCCACATACAATCCAAGTGTCACTACACTTCGATAGAAGACATCTAATACGTGCTAGCCTGTTTGTACTATCAATGCCATGTTTAATAGTACATAAGCCTAGAGACATTTAAGTATCATACTTATTAAAGTGATTAGAGATCCATCAACCATAATCGCCTATCATGGTTTCTCTATCACAGTTTAATACTAAGGACGTTATCATATAACAATTCATATTTGGTTTTCTAAAAGAACAAATATATTACAACAGAAAAGCTATTTATTATATATGTATAATCCTTAAGAAATAGTAGAAATGATCCGACCTGGTCGGATCCAGTCCAACCCGATTGGGTTTAGGACACTATTTCAACACTCTGAAGATGATATGGCCTTAGCAGTTTCAGAGTCAACAGGGCACAGAGATGTATGTATTCTAGACACTGAGGCATCTTCTCATGTGTGTCCAAACAGAGAGTGGTTTTCAACTTATTAGCAGGTGGATGGAGGCCATATTGCAATGGCTAAAAACAAGGTCTACAAAATAATTGGGATTGGATCTGTTCAATCGAGGACACATGATGGTAAATTCTGCACACTGAATGAGGTTATGTATGTTCCACATATGACCAAGAATTTGATATCACTTAGTCTACTAGACAACAAAGGGTTCAAGTTCAGGGGTGAAGGTAGAGTGGTGAATGTCTATAAGGGTTCAAGTGTGATTCTGAAGGGTATCAGGCAAAGGACATTGTACATACTACAAGGGTCTATTGTATCAGGTTCTGCTGCTGTTGCATCACCAGAGGTTCACTAGTCACAGCTGACCAAGCTATGGCATATGAGATTAGGTCATATGGTGAAAGAGGGATGCAAATTCTTTCCAAGTCTGATCTACTTGGGGGACATAAGGTCAAGGAGCTGGATTTTTGTGAACACTGTGTGTTTGGGAAGCTACATAGGAGCAAGTTCCCAAAAGCAATTCACATCACAAAAGAGACACTTGATTATGTCCATTCTGATTGTTGGGGACCTTTAAGGGTGGAATAACTAGGTGGTCACAGGTATTTTATGTCTTTTATAGATGATTACTCAATGATGGTTTGGGTAATTATGATGAAACACAAGAGTGAGGCAATCAAGCACTTCAAGCAGTGGAAGGCTTTGGTTGAGAATCAGGCAGGGAAGAAGATCAAGAGACATAGAGCTGATAATGGATTGGAATTATATTGGTCTAAGTTTGATGAATTTTGTAAGAATATAGGCATTGCTAGGCACCATACTGTCAGAGATACTCCACAAAAGAATGGTGTTGCAGAAAGAATTAATCAAACTCTTCTGGAGAGGGCAATGTGCATGCTCTCTAATTCCGGTCTAGCAAGGAGATTTTGGGCAAAGGCTGTTAGCACATGATGCTACTTAATCAATATGGGGCCTTACACTGGGATCAAGCTCAAAACACCACTTGAGGTTTGGTCAGGAAAATCAGCAAACTACTCAGGTCTAAGGGTTTTTGGAAGAACAGTATACTATCATGTCAGTGAAGGTAAACTATAGCCTAGAGCCAAGAATGGAGTGTTTGTTGGATATGAAGATAGAGTTAATGGGTATAGAATCTGGTCATCAGTTGAAAATAGGGTTATACTCAGCAGGAGTGTAGTCTTTGATGAAAACTCTATGCTCAACTCATCTGTGAGGGCCACATCTGACTCTGAAATTGGATTTGAGACTGAGAAGGTTGACAAACAGGTGGAGCTTCAAGTAGAGTCTGGTGAATTAAAAGACTCAGCAGGGGACAGTCAGAACTTAGTAGATCCAGCCGATCAAGCCATTCTCACGAACAAGGGTCGTGAGATACTCAAACAACTGATGTTGGTCAGCAGGGTATAGCTCTCAGTAGAGCTAGGAGGACCAATATCATACCCCCAAGAAGATATGTGTTTGAGGAAGATATGGTTGAATATGCACTACAGGCATCTGAAGAAGTGGATGGTTTTGAACCAAACACTTACATGGAAGCTGTGACATGTTCTGAGGCATCCCAATGGCTTGTTGCTATAGGAGAAGAAATGGAGTCACTTGAAAAAATGAGACTTGGGACTGGTCAAACAACCACATGATAGAATGGTGGTCAGCTGCAAATGGATCTTTAAGAAAAAGGAAGGAATGACATCTGCTGAGGATATCAGATATAAGGCACGTTTGGTTTCGAAGGGTTCAATCGAAAAGAGGGTAGACTATGAAGAGATATTTTCTCTGTGGTCGAGACATACTTCCATCGGGTGTTATTAGAAATAGTGGCACATCGATTCTTGAACTTGAGCAATTAGATTTGAAGACAACCTTTCTACACGGAGATGTAGATAAGGAAATCTATATCACTCGGCCCGAGGGTTTCCACGTTCTGGCAAGGAAAGATATGTTTGCAAGTTGAAGAAGTTCTTGTATGGACTTAAGCGAGCCCCAAGACAGTGGTATAAGAAGTTTGACACTATATGGTACAACGAGGGTTATAGCGAGGAGTTCATATGATTGATGTGTATATCACAACAAGTTGAAGGATGATTCAATCATCTATTTGGTTTTGTATGTGGATGATATCTTTGATAGCTTTTGTGAACAAGTCGATATTCAAGATCTGAAAAATCTACTCAAAATGAATTTGAGATGAAGGATTTGGGGAATGCAAAGAAAATTCAGGGATAGAGATCTATAGAGATAGGAAGCGGGGAAGTTGTTCTTGTCTCAAAGAGGGGTATATTGCAAAGATATTATCCAAGTTTGGCATGTCACCAGCCAAACCTGTGGATACTCCAATGGCACCAAATCTACATCAGTCTGCTGTGTTTGCTCCACAGTCAGCTGAAGAGGAAGAATTCATGTCAAGGGTTCCATATGCTAGTGCAGTGGGCCGTTTAATGTATGCCATGGTCTGTACTAGATCTGATTTGGCTCAGGAAATCAGTGTTGTCAGCGGGTTTATGTCCCAACCTGAAAAAAAAACACTGAAAGGCAGTGAAAAGGATATTTAGGTACTCAGGGGTACATCAGATATTGGACTCATTTGTGGAAGTGGTACTCAATGTTTTGTCACAGGGTACTGTGATTTTGATTATGCTGCTGATGTGGATAGCAGGAGATCTATGATTGGGTATGTGTTTACTTTGGATGGTTCTGTAGTAAGTTAGAAGGCAACTTTACAGGGTACAATGACATTATCTACTCATCAAGCGCGAATCGTGGCAGCGGCGAAGCAACAAATGAGGCAATCTGGTTAAAAGGGCTAGTCAATGATCTGAGTCTGCATCAAGATCAAGCCAGGGTGTATTGTGACAGTCTTAATGTAATATGTTTGGCTAAGGATCAGGTTCACCATGAGAGAACCAAGCACATTGATGTTATGTATCATTTTCTGAGGAATGACATGAGGGTCAAAGTGGAGAAGATCAACACTGATGTTAATCCTGCTGATATGTTCACTAAACCAGTTCCAAGAGGCAAGTTTCAATGTGGTCGGACTTCTTTGAATATCAAAGCCGTTAATCTGAATGCAGGAATACTCACCAAGAAGGTGAAGTCTGCTGAGGCATTCAAACCTGAAGACAAAGAGGATTTATGGCACTTGGTTGTGCATCTGGTCAGTTTGCATGAAGTTGAAGTCAAGGTGAAGATTTGTAATGGTGACTTAGACTATGCTACTGAGTTTGGTCAGCTGAGTGTAATACTCTGCTGAGTCTGGTGTGGAAGCTATGGTCTGGTGTTCAGCTGTGGCAGATCAGCAGGGTTGATCAACCTGCTGAAGTAAAGGCTGCTGAAGTTGAGTCTGCTGATGCTCAGCAGATTTAAGGAACACGTCTACTGCATGGTTTTCCAATTTGGTTAAGTTACTTCTAGGTATTTCAGTCATTATCTTTTTTTGACTGTTTAGTCGGTTAGGGTTGGATTCCCAAGGCTATAAATACCGTCTGTATTAATTGTAACTTGATGTAACTTTCTGGTGATAATAAAATATTCTCGTTTGTCCGTGAAGTAGTCGGCAACATTCTTGGGAAACCACGTTAAATCTGTGTTCTTCTTGTTTCGTGTTTGTGTACTTGTTAATTCTTATCTTTCTTCACAATCACCATCACTTGATCGGTCAAAGTCATAACAATCAACACCCTTGAAACACTCTTCTTCACTTATACAAGTGTAGCACACTCAAGTAAAATGTTTACAATGTCTATCCTCACTTACAAATTCGTACCTCACAAATCATACTCCGAAACAAGTCTCAAACACTCAAACCCAACTCCTAATCTCTACAACTTCCTGCAACCCCTGGAACTTCATTTTATATACAATACGAACAAAGAAAAATCCATAAAAAAAAACATGAGTGAAACATAATTGTTGTATTCTATTTTTTTCACTTGTTGGTTCGCTTTCATTTAAATTATCAATAAAAATATTTGTCTTGTATCGTTTTTACTGAATTAGATTTCAATAACAAAATAGAAATGCTGTCAGATCTGATAACTTGGCACCCTATTTGTAGCTTTTCAAGATTAAAGGCCTGGTCCTAGTGGTGGTGATGGTAATGGTAGGTACCAGTCATGACAATGGCGGTGAGATATTAATGTTTATTTGTGAGAAAAATTCTTATTCAGAGCATATCTGATATAAAAAAAGTAGGTATTTGTTCATTTGTGTATAAATTAATGATATTTGATTGCTTTATAAACTTTAAATGATATTGCAGAGCGTAATGATATAATATTTGTTTGATATTCATTCGTCGGTGCAATGCTAATAACTCCGGCCATATCCTAATATCTTTTAGGGTAAGGAGTAGTGTTGTTAGTTATTGTTAGAAAATGTGATTTGATCTTTTATATAGAGCTAAGTATTAAGCGGTGATGACTACTAAGCAGAGCAAAGTCAGATGAGCAATGTCAGCTTTGAGCAAAGTCGTCAGTGTAAAAGTCAGCAGGTTACGTCTGGTGAAGTCAATGCCAAATCGAGTTCGCGTCAGAGATATTTTAGTCAATCTGCTAAGTATGTCGTTATGGCGTCTCGATGCAGGGTTTTGTAACTATAAGTACTCATCTATTGTAACATGGAACAATTGCGTGATGGCGAGAGCAATTGTGTGTAAGCAATTCTGAGTCTGTAAAATCTCCAAGAATAATATATTCTCTTTTTACGCCCGTGGAGTAGTCGGCATATTGCCGGAAACCACGTTAAATCCCGTGTTATTGTTTTTTGTGTGATTTATGCTTTCTCGTTTATTCTTGATTATTGCAATCGAAAGTATTAATAGAAGAAAATCGTTTAGTGACGTGGCCTGCAATGGTAAGGCGTGCGTCTTGTAAATCTGGTGGGCCAGGAATTTGGAGTGTGGAGGTTCGAATCCCATAAATAGACGATTTCTTTCAGTATCTTGGTATAATGACAACTCATGACTCTGAGCCACTAGATTACCTGATTAATATCTCCACTCATCTTATAGGACATGAGAGTGGGGACCCTTTCGGTTAGGATTTAACCGTTTGTTTTATGAATAGAAGAAAATCCGTGAAAATTGTAAGGAGAGAGGTAATCGATCAACGGTTAACTTACCACTCCACTGCAGATGCGCTCGCGCACACCCATGGGCATACAAACACAATCTTCCCTTACAATTTGCCAAAAGAATTCTAATATATTATCAGTGCAAGACAATTATAAAAACCTTAAATTTAGCAATTATTTAATTTTTTTTAGGAAAGAATCAAATCCGTAAAACCGGTGGATATAATATCCGCTGGGCGAGGTACCCGAGAGACGACATCAAGAATCGAGAGTGTGTGTGTTAAAAGATCGTGAGCATTCTTATCATCAGATGCCAAACAAAGGCGAAATGAGCAGAAGAAAAAACTAGAAATGCGAAATTAAAACAATCTTATCTGCAAATGATCAAACGGGATGACATCCTCCATGACCGAAAAAAGACGCTGAGAAGCCAAACAATCATTTTCCAATATCAAAAATTGGATGCCTAGACCTTTGCATCCTCAAAGGGCCAAAAAGATTGCTCTAACAATTATTTAATCTTTTGAGATTAATTTAATAACAACGAGGATCTTACTTACTTGTACTATAAAAAAGGCAGGCAAATATTTGGTTACGGGAGGAGACTGTAGTCCGGATTTCACGGCACAAAGGGACGAGAGTGAAAAGGACCGGACGTTACTGGCACAACCCCAGCTCCAGCAAAAGGCCAGGGCCACCACCCCTCCACCCCTGCTCTGCCATTGTTACGTTACATCTGTTTTTTTTTCCCACTGCCCTATTTCTTTTCCCTTCCCCACCACCACCCCTTTTAATTTCATCACATCCTTCTACCTTTTTCCATTCACTTCCACTCACCCTTCCTTGTCTTTATAATCACAATTCCTCCTCTTTTTTAAAAAGAAAAGAAGGTGATATATAATTGAACGTCCGTCCGGCCTTGAAACTTTTTGGGCATTCCACGCATTTAAGTTCGGAGTTTGTTTGTTTTTTTGTTTTTTTTCTCCCCGAAAACATATCTATAAAATATTATTTTAACATCGCGTTTCTAAAATCTGTAGTTATAAAATTCAAATTCATTCATATTATATATTTTTCATATATTGTTATTGTTTGTATTTAGAAATTTGTCAGAATAAAAAAGAGGGTTCGGCGAGCAGCTCACTTCATGGTCGAGGAGTCGATCTGCCTACTCGTGGATCTTTGAAGCACGCCCTAAAAGCTAAACACCCCTAAAAAAATTAAACACCCTGATCGAACAGATCTGCTTTTATGAAAAATTTCGAATTAATGCAGCTGATTTATTTTAAATTTGGACCTATAATTTGTTCTTTATTAATTCAAGTAATTTTTTTAACACGTTATATTAATGGACGTATAATTTGAGCATTTATCAATCAATGTAATTTTCTTAACACATTATATTAGGTGGTTGTGATTGGTTCTATATAATTATTTATATTATTTTTTTGCGAAACATGTAATTGCGGGCTGGCTATATATATATGGAATAACGAAATTGTCCCTTATCTATACGAAAAATCTACGACTTACTCCTCATTTCTAATTTTGGTTTGACTCGTCTCTTATCTTTCATTTTTTCTTACATATTTAGTCCACCTTTTCATTATTAGTCCCTTATCTTTAAAAATATGGTGTAGGTTAGTCCTTTACGTTTTAAACTTTTTTAAATTCATCCATTATCTTCACAGTTTTAAAGAAAAATTATGCAAAAGATTTAAAATTAAGGGATTAAACTGCAAAATAGTTAAAAGATAAGGGAGAAATTACTCAAACACGGACTAAATCCGTAGAAAAAGAAAAGAAAAGAAAAGAAAAGAAAAGAAAAGATAAGAGATGAGAGCTAGATCACAGCTTTTCTGTATAGAATATAGATATGAGATTATTTCCGCTATTCCCTCTATTTTTTTAAGCAAGAACGTATAATTGTTCGGTTTTTTATTTATTTAAACGATACGAAATAAACACACGCACACAATTTTATCTCCATTAAGACTTGACGATGCTGGATATCGTACGTCGAGTATGTAATTCGGGTCTGAAATACTCTAGAACGACTTATCAAGAACCTTTGGCAATGGAGGTGGTGAATATGATGTGATTTTGACTGAGCCTGAGAGTTGGTTTCTCTCAAGTTGCCTACGTATCCAATGTGTGTAATTGGAATCAAGTCTTTCGTAATTCCTTAGGGTAGTTTATATGTAGAGGCGTCTCGCCCCCTTTTCTTGTTGGACAAGTATAGGATTCTTAAACCCTAAGGATCATTACATGTAAATCTTTGATAAGAGATAACTACGACTGCATTTAAACTATAAGATCTATGTCCTATAATCAAGGGATTCTTCCCTTCGTTATCTAATCATATAGGCACGTGCATGTGTTATCCTTATAAGGAAAGGTCCTGAAGTCCTGCGTCAGGATCCTCAGACTGTCTCGACCAGGCTTGCCCGACCATCATGACCGAGCCGCCCTGCGGTAGTCTAGTCTGGAAGAGCCAGGACAGACCTCCCACCTGGGGTAAGGTTTGATTAACATGGGGCCCTTGGCCCTAATACTTTTCCATCTAGCTATTGTGAATCCACTCCCTGAGCGACACGTGGTGAGGTCTACTCTGGCCCTCATCATAAGCCCCCCCAGGTCTGATCCGACCATGTTAGGGCGCAGCTCTGCTACTCTATAGAGTCAAGGTTAGCCTTGCCACGTGTCTGCGATGCTGTCATTAGTTAGCTATGACAGGCACATGAAACGAAGCATTTTTCTACACACTTTAATGATGGAGCGGTTTTCCCCATATTACTTTTTGGGGTTTATAACCCCTAAGTCTTGTCACTTCTCTTCAGGCATTACACAAGGTTCATTTAAACCCGAGATAGAAGCTGCCGGTTGCCATTCCAACTTTCAACTTCCTTGAGTCAAGTAAGCTTCTTGTGCTCTTTTAATACTTTGACAAGTTCTTCTTTTTGCTGCTCTGGGATCCATGATCCTACATTCACAGTTAAATCCTTGTGATCTTCCCATAAGCTCACTGTTTCGACTTTATCTTCCAAAGACCAGCTTTCTTCTTCTTTCGGGAGTAGTTCCTCAATAAAGACCTATTGTACCATCGTCTTTCTGATAACGGTGGCTGTGTAACAGCTCCTGGCTGTTTCCAGGTCACCCTTGATTTCAACGGACCTCTGTAGTGTGGGAAACTCATGCTTATATGGGCTGGAGAGATTACATTCGTAAAATCTATCGGTCTTGGGGGTCTTCCCATAATAACATTGTAAGTGAGGTGCTTTGACTACAACATAATCTACCATAAGGGTCCTGCCCCGAGGTTCTAGTCTGAAGGATGTCGGCAATCTTATCATGTCCATGGGATGGATTGGGGGCCCAGCAAACCCGAATAACGGAGCTGAGACAGGTGTCAGCTCGGTATCCTTCCTCTTCATTGATTGAAAAACAATGTAGTACATCACATTGACCGCACTACCCGTATCGACACATATACGCTTCACCGTGAACTTGTAAATTACAACTTCAATCACTAGCCCTACGTTATTAGTGACTAAGGGCAAGGGGTCCCGAGGTCCGTAAATTACCTCTCCGGAAAACCTTTGTCTTTTGTTGGAGTCTGGGGGAGTGGCTGACCTGCTACTGTTCTTTTCCTCAAGTCGGGCAGAGGTGCTCGGGCCACCTGAGATCGTGTTGATTGTGTTGATGGGACAGTTATCGACCTGCCCATCAGGACCCGAGGACTGATCCCTTCTACGGCGGTAGTCATCACGTCGGCCTCGTTCCTGACCGAAGTTCCCTCTCTTGAACTCTCTTCTCCCTCTGGGTTCTGCATTCTGTGATCGATCTATAACCTCATCCAACTTCCCCTCCATGACAGCCGCATCAATATCTCTTTTCAAGTCTCTGCAATGCTCTGCATCGTGACCGATATCTTCATGATACTTGCACTTGGTCTGATCTCTTTTCTCCCGAGGACCCCTCAGGGGAGGAGGGACCCGGGCAATGCCTTTTCTTTGCATTATAGCGAGGACCTGCTCACGTGACCTGTTTAGAGGGATGAAATCCCGTTCCTGAAGTGCACCTTTCTTTCCTAGCCGATCTGATACCGGTGTTGCAACTCGATCCCACACTGCCTTGCGCTTTCTGTCAGATCTGTCATCCGAATTCTTTTTTTTGGAGCTTTCTGATTCCCTCTTTAAACGGTTGGTGATGTGAATCAAGATCCATCATATATCTCACTTTTAAGTATTCTTATATATATTATTATCTAAGTATTAATATAATATATTAATTATAAAATAAGGCTGATTTTGAGGATAGTATTATCATACTATAATATATATATATTATGATGCAATATTACTTAAAAAATTGTGACATATATTTGGCTGAAAATCAAGAGGCTTGACTCGATGAATAATTTGGTCCTACAACATTTTGAACACTTGGAGACTAAGTGTTCGTCACATTTTGAAGTTTTGAAGACCGCCATTTATTCGACGGAATCCCGGATTAATTAAGTAATTAGTCGCATTATATTACTACTATATTTGCACTATCATACGACTATAATTAATCAAGTATCAAGGTTGGAAATTAAGGGAAATAGGCGCCACTTTTTGTTGGAAGAAATTTCTTGAAGAACTAGATGCATTGGACTTGGACAATTGGAGATACATTACATTATTTTGGAAGCATGGAATGAACTCACCTTGGACTCTCCAAACATCACAAATGGCGCCACCTTTTGAGGATTTTTAGAAGTCTTTTAGCTTACCAATACTAGTCTTATTCATGTACTTAGCTTATTCAAGTAGCCTATAAATAGCCATCCATTTGTAACTTGTAATTCAGCTTTTTGCTCAATATAAAATATATTTTCTTCACTTGGATTAGTGTTGTGTGAATTCTCTGGATAGAGTATTCAAAACCGGATTATCAAGGGCCCGAGCAACCCTTGTGGGTATCCAATATACCAAGGTGCTTAGAGACAAGTTTTCTAAGTGTCGAGGTGCTATTCCAAGGTGCCTTCTCATGAGTTGAGATTGTGTCGAGGAGCTCATTATTCCAAGGTGCTTTCACACAGGTTGTGACTGTGTCGAGGAGCTTATTGATTCCAAAGTGCCTCCACACAGGTTGTGGTTGTGTCAAGGACCTATTCCAAATACCTCAAATGCACGATCCTAAGTAATTCATTATATCTGAAGCCTTCCTCTGGGCGGTTTCTTATCAGTTGGCTTCCTCCCATTGGCATTACTTGTAGGCCAGGTCCATGCATTCTTCCATGGACTTCGGGAGTCGGCTATTTAATTTAGTGTATAACCTACCTTCCCGCAGACCTGCTACGAAAGAGGTAATCAAGAGGTGCTCTTCTGCGTTCTTGACCTACCTGGACTCTTCATTAAACCTCTTCAGGTATTACAGCGCGGTCTCCTCCTTTCTCTGCCTGATGGTGAGAAGGTACGTAGCATTGCCCTGGAATGGTTTGGCCGTGACGAAATCCTGTAGGAACCTTCTTGCCAAAGTTTCAAAGTTGCCGATTGACTGAGGCGGTAACTTCCTAAACCACTCACGGGCCCTGCCCGTAAGTAGGGCAGGAAAGGCCTTACACTTCATCTCTTCTGCTGCACAATCTAAGTTCATGTGTGTCAAGTATTGAAACAGGTGATCCTGAGGATCTTTCATGCCGTCATAGGGTTCTAACTTTCGAACCTTGAACCGTTCGGGACGCGGGTAGTTCAAGATCTGTTCGGAAAATGGTGACTCGAACGACAGGTCATCCGATCTCCGACCTAGAATTCCATCTAGCTCTGCTCGGGCAGCCTCCTGGGCTTGGATGTTGACCTGTCTTTTCACGACGTTGGAGGTAGAGGATAGGGTATCTCCCCTATCATCTTTACGTAGTTGGTTGTTCTGAGGAGCGTTATTTCCTGGAGCCTCTTCCTCTTGCCCCTGTAGGGCTAGACCCAGCACACTTTTAAACGCAGCCATATCGAGATGTCGTAAGGCCTTCAATAAGGCTTGTTGGGCAGGATCTGCCAGGACTTCTTCTTGATGAGTTTGGGCCTGGCTGGTAGTTGCGTTTGGATCTATTTCTCCAGTACCTGTTTGGCCAGCCGCAGTTGCGGTGGGATCAACCTCATGCGTCTAGGTCTTTTTTCACTGCCCTTTGGGGGTGCCATTGCTTGTTCTTGATGAGATCGCTGAGAGAAGGCCCTTCTTCTAGCCCTAATTGACGATGCTGGATATCGTCGAGTATGTAATCCGGGTCTAAAATACTCTAGAACGACTTATCAAGAACCTTTGGCGCGTGGAGGTGGTGAATATGATGTGATTTTACTGAGCCTGAGAGTTGGTTTCTCTCAAGTTCCCTACGTATCCAATGTGTGTAATTGGAATCAAGACTTTCGTAGTTCCTTATGGTAGTTTATATATGGAGGCGTCTCGGCCCTTTTTCTTGTTGGACAAGTATATGATTCTTAAACCCTAAGGATCATTACGTGTAAATCTTTGATAAGAGATAACTACATTGCATTTAAACTATAAGATATGTGTCCTATAATCAAGGATTCTTCCTTCGTTATCTAATCATATAGGCACGTCGCGTGTTATCCTTATAAGAAAGGTCCCGACGTCCCAAGCGTCGGGATCCTCAGATCTTGTCTCGACCAGGCTTGCCCGACCACCATGACCGAGCCGCCCTGCGGTGGTCGAGTTTGGAAGAGCCAGGACAGACCTCCCACCTGGGGTAAGGTTTGATTAACATGGGGCCCCTTGCCCTAATACTTTTCCATCTAGCTATTGTGAAGCCACTCCCTGAACGACACGTGACGATGTCTACTCTGACCTTCATCAAGACTCAAACCCGAAACATTCCACTAACAACCTCAGTGATTACTATTGGACTAATATCTTATTGGCAAAATGTAATTGTTAGTTGACCTAAAAAAAAAGATATTTTTCACTTTTTGGTATAATGGAGTTAATATATGTTATTCCTCATAGCTGTGTATCTAGCTACTAAATTGATCGATCCCCCCCTACTGAAAATTGATTACGATTGTGATGGGGTAAGCATCAAAGGTATGTAGGGAATAGGAGAGGTTGATATTGATGTAACAACGATATTGTAAAATTGAGGAGATCCTCCCCAATCACTCCTCTGAAAAAGCACAAACAATTCTTGTGGCTCAAAACTAGTGCACCTGCTGCAACTTTGATTTCCCCCTGTCCTGCTATGCTATCCCTGTTATATTCACCTTTGTTTTTTTTTTTTCCCTGGGTCTTATTGTCGTCTCGTATTTACTTGAGAGAACGCAATTGCTTAAGACACTCAATAAATTATTTCGGGTTAACTATATATGGACAGTATTAATGGTACAACGGTCAATCCATTCGGGCATTATATTTCATGCAAATTTCGAATTTAAAGAGGCAAAAACCAAGGACGGAGGTAGATTATGGGCTATGAATGCTAAGCACCCACCCAAGCCAGTTTATTTTTTTCTATGTAGTATATATATCCAAATCACAACTCATCACCATCAGATAATTGATAATTATGCTTCACCTAACAACGAGCCATTAAAAGTATATGTTACAACAAAAATGATTCTATTGGCGTCACACTCTTATTTTCGACACCACGATTATTTCAAACAATCAAAAATTACTTCAAGTACAATGATAATTTTAATGAAAATAACGTAAGTGAGTACGTGACGTTTAAAAAGCAAATTAGTAAATGACAATCGACGTTATAGTTTTAGAAATGTCAATGTCACTTGTTAAGAACGCCGATCCATTGAATTATTACTTGGAGTTAACGTTTGTAGTTTGGGAAGTAAAAAAAAAAATACATCATAAAGTATAAATAAATTTTAGTATTTTTCCAGAATTATGCTGTATAAATAACAATGAAAAAGAAAATCTCACCACCAGCATTTAAAAATTCCCGCCCGCCTCGTTGGCGAAAAATATTTTCAACTCATATCCAGAATCAAATTTTGTGCATAAATTGGATTATGAAGAGATTGAAAACAAATTTAGAACTCTGTAAAGTCGAAATATACACAAACTATGGTGTCTAGATCGATTATAGTGCCATTAACAATATCCACCAGAAAATTGATTTAAATTTAACTCGCTTTTTTCTCCCGCAACATGATAAACTATCTTTATCGTGAAATCATAAAAGAAAACTATATTTTTCACATTTTCTTCCACGCTCAAAGAACACATTACTTAATGCATGGTTGGTGCTTGAGAAAACACCTACTTTGCGTTCCGATGAATCCCAAAACGAATTTGAGTCATGAAATGAATGGCGTTTCACTTGAATAAATTCCGTTTTCTACTCCATTTCAAGAAAATGCGGTGAGTTTTTAAAGTTTGAAAAAATCATTGTTAACGTCCCGCTTTCAGGTACTGAGTCCTTATCTGAAAGAGAACGTTCGGCACGTATAACATTAAATAAATTCAATATGGTACGTAAGTCTCTACGTCATCGTATCGAGTTAAGTAAAGTAGTGAATTAGTTGAATTACAATGTGGCTGATAATGAAGTATTTATAGATGATACCCCTCATGGGTCGAAGTTACAAGTAGTTAAAACATAAAACTGTCTAAGTTCAGCTTCACGTCCTTCAGCTTGAGAATTCTCTCCCAAAGTCTGTTTCCTCAGCTAAACTCTTCACTTAGGTGAGTGAGCACATCAGCACAACTGAATCTTATCAGTTGACTATTCTGGATTTTGAGTGTGTGCACATCCTCTTGCATCCATCAGTTCTTTATCCATATATTGTAACACCCATCTCAAGTTGAGAGTAATGAAGGAATCAACTTGCACATCCTTCTTGCTCCAACACTTCTTTATCTACAAGAACTTGGTTTAAATACTTTGGAAATGCCTATCTTACCTAGCAAGTAACAGAATATGGGTGCATCCAAGGCCTTAGTGAGAATATCAACGAGTTGCTCCTTGTTATGAACATGTAGAAGTTTGATCAAGCATGATTTGACTTTATTTCTGACAATATGACATTCATTCTCAATGTGTTTTGTTATTTCATTAAAAACAAGATTCTACAATGTGAAGTGCACATGCATTTTCACAAAATAGAAATCAGAAAGCTGTACTGGAATCTTTAAATCTTGCAAGATGTAAATAAGCCATTGAATTCCACAAGTTGTATTGGTTATTGCTATGTATTCAATTTTAGAAGAACATCTGGAAACTGTCTGTTTCTTTGCCTTACATGATACATGAGCATAACCTGAGAACATCATATATCCTGAAATAGATTTCCTGGTCTCAAGATCCTGCCCAGTCAGTGACTCCTTTCATGATGAGGTTGTTCTCAGTCGGAAAGAAAATTCTTTGTCCTGGATTGGCCTTTAAGTATCTCAGAAGACTATGAGCTGCCTTCATGTGATTTTTAGTTGGGGTATCTAAAAACAGACTCAACTGTTGAACAACAAAAGCAATACCAAGTCTGGTAAAAGTTACATAAATTAGTTTACCAACCATAGATCTGTAGGCAGTATTGTCATCTAATAAAGGTGAATCCACATGCTGCAATGTTTGTTTGGATTCCATTGGAGTTTTGGCAAGTTTAGCACCTAAAAACTTATACTCTTGCAAAAATATTGGGAGTATATTTCTTTTGTGACTTAGAAATTTCATTAGATGTTCTAGAAATTTAAATTCCTAAGAAATATCTGAGTTTACCAAGATCCTTGATAGTAATCTGTTTTGGAGATGATCATTGACTTAATGAATCTGATTCAATTCAAATTGGCTATAATACTATTATCTATATAAACGAGTAAGGAAATGAGCAAGACTATGTCAGCTTGCAATTCCTTTGTCTGCTGGCTTACTTCAACCCATACCGAACTGCCTATAAGACCCCCATGGTCACATCACCCTACCAGATGGTGTATGGAAAATCATGCCACTTGCCAGTCGAATTAGAGCATAGAGCGTATTGGGCCATTAAGTTCTTAAACTTTGATGCCAAATCATGTGGTGAACACCGACTGCAGCAGTTGCATGAGTTAGATGAGTTTAGACTCCAAGCCTACAAAAATGCCAGGATTAGTAAGGATAAGATGAAACTCCTTCATGACGCAAAAATCAAGCGAGAATTTCAAGTTGGGGAGCAAGTTTTATTGTACAATTCGGAGTTACATCTGCTTCTGGAAAGTTGAGGACACGTTGGTCCGGCCCTTTGAAATTCTACAAATCATTCTGGAGGTGTTTTAGAACTAAGAGGTCATGGTGACCAGCCCGTTCGAGTGAATGGTCACAGTGTAAGCATTATATCGGTCAAACCAAAGAGAAGCCTTTGATTGTTCACTTCCTCGACATCCTCGGGTGTGGTACTCCCGAAAGTCAATGAGTTTGACGAGTTTTCGCCCGATTTGTTTTCTAAGGATGACGGCAGGTTGTCCAAAGAGAGAAGTTCTGGTGGTAGTTGGGATATGGAAGAGCTTGAAAGGGGAGCGGCAGTTGAAGAAAAGACGAGAGAAGAAGAAGTCTACAATGGGAGGATTTGGAAAGCGGTCGAAACTTGACCCCATGTGTTGAATCTTGTTTTTACACTGCGCCTACTCACCGACCGTGAGCTTACGAGGATGTAGTGGGTGGGAGAAAGGTTAAGTGGCTTTGATCCAGCCGAATTGAAAGATTGTCGAGCTAACGACATAAACCAAAGCGCCACTTAGGAGGCATCCTAGATATCCTTTTCTATTTTAGTTACTTTCGTTTTTGTTCTTTTCTTTGATTCATTTATTTTAAGCCTAATTAGGTTTTTGTTTGAATATGCCTCGATTTAGCTTTGTTTTTAAATGGATTATGGAGTTCACCATACGAGTTCCCATACATTAGTAGGATTCCAATTATCACTTTAGATGACGGACTGGAGGGACAATCATTCTCGGATGTAGATTATGACATTAGCACCGCATCGGGACCGTTACCTATGTTATCATTGTACCCCAAGCTATGAGAGGTGGATAGTTTAGTACAGAGGACCTGCAGAGCGCTTTAGGACGACCGTACACAATCCTTAATGACCCGATCTTGATCGACTTGATGCTAGTCTTTGCGTCTTTGCATTTTTCGAAGTGGATGTTCTTTGGAGAGGACTGGGCTTTACAGGATGAGTACGATTTTCCTCCGCGATTGATATGCTCCGTCGTCTGATCCGGATTGTGGATTGGGCGGAGATTTATGAGGACTAGCTTCATTAGGGTTTTCGTCGAGCAACCGACGTTAAACAAAAGCGCTTGGTGGGAGGCAACCCACTATTTTCTATTTGTTCTTATTCATTTTTGAGTTTTTGTATTTGTTTTATGTTGAAATAAAAGGTTCAAATTGGAATTAATGAAAAAATTTATGTCTTTGCTTGATTTTTGCCTTTGGACGTACGTCCATCCTTTAGAACGCCCGTTTGAGCTTTGTTGTCCTTGGACGAGCGTCCACCCTTCTTGAACGCCCGTCTGCTAATTTCCCTCCAACTCTGTTATCTTTTTGAAAAGTTGGACGAGCGTCTGAATATCTGGACGCCCATCCAGTTCATACTCAACCCAGTGGACGTCCGTCCATGTAACTGAACGTTCGTCCAACCCTGCATCTATATATACCCCTGCTTCCAAACTTCTTTCGAATCAGAAGGTTTCAAATTGCAAGCCCGACTTTTGAGCCCCCTTTCCCCTAAAATCCTTGATTCTAAACCATTTTTGGCGATTCAACGTCCTACAAACAGCTCCCAATCCCCTCTTTTCAATTCTTAAACCTAAATCGTCCAACAAACAACCGTTATTTCAATTCAATGACCTAGCTTGCGCGAGTCTTTTGGAGAAAAAAATCCAATCTTTGGGTTCGTTTTTGCACTGTTAGGGCTCCTAATCATCATCATCATCATCCCTTCAACGTACTTGGTTAGATTTTATAAACTTTTCTTAGATTATTTCATGTTTTTTTTGAGTTCGATCTTCGAGTCGACTCTTTTATGTGAAATTCATCTTATTGTTTTTTTTCTTCTTGTTTTGTTTATCTTTCTTCCTTTGTTGGTGATCTGGGATGGTAATGGATGATAATGGATGGTTTGCATTGTGGTTTTGATGTTGGTTTGGTGTTGAATTGTTTGGGAAATCCCGTTTGGACGATAAACGGGTGGTTTTGAATTGGATTGTGGTTTGGGATTGTTGTTTGTTTAGCCTGAGTTTACAATGGTACGTAAAGAGGTACAGAAGAGGGATGGTAAACATATTGCTAAGGAACCGAGTAAAAAGAAAAAGGTCGTAGATCCTACCTTAGTTAACCCTAACCAAGGTGTTCATATAAGAGAACGTCTTCCTAGAGCTGCTCAAGGTCAGTCTGAGTCTGGGTCAGACACTGATGATGATGTACCCCTAGTGAGACTGCCTAGGGTTGAAGGGAGTGGAGACGCGCCTAGGTTTAGAGCTGAGTAAGCCGAAGACGAAACTGAGAGAAGGGAGCCAACTAGACGAAATGTTCGGGCCCCTATCCCTATTCCATTGGCTCGTAGGTTCATTAATCCTAAGGCTTTCGAGGTGTATAATAAGCATTATGTTACGAGGACTATGTTGATCGAGAGAGCCGTTCTAGAGACGAAGGTTGACCCCTCTTTTGTGAAACTGCTTACGGATAGGAAGTGGGGAGCATTGTTGAGGACTCCGAGGATTCCAGTCAATGCTACGTTAGTCCGAGAGTTTTATGCAAATTGTTCGGAAGCGAATTTGGAAACCGGAGTTGTTATGGTTAGAGGAGTAAAGGTGCCGTTTACGCCTAAGGTTATTAATGATAAATATCAGTTGGCATCTTTTGAGGGGTTAGACTATAAAGAAGCGATCAAAGCTAAGCAGGATGCCGGTGAGGATCCATTGGAGGAACTGAGATTAAAAGTGTGCCCGGAGGTACCGTGGACACTTAGACCGGGCGGGGATAGGAAAGAATTGGTCACGACGAGTTGGACGGAAGATTGGAAAGTCCAATGTCGCTTTATTCAGAATAGGTTGTTACCTAAGAACAACCTTACCCACTTTCACATTGGCGATTTAGGGATGCTTTATGCCTTGAACTATAAGTTGAATGTAGATGTTGGACATGCAATTTTTGATGAGATTGCGATGAATCAGAAGACATATGCTAGGTGTTTGATTTGCCCCCATCTGATCCACAGTTTATGCATTGATGCTGGAGGTGCCGAGTTTAAGACGGATCACAAGCCTAAGAATCCGCGGTACCTGCAGCATGAGAAAGTGAAGTCTACAGGTCAGTCTGAGGAGGAGGCAGCACATGAGCCCGGTTCATCTTCGGCACCGCCTCCGGTATCTTCCCTTCCTTCTCTCTCTCCCTCAGTCCGGATGAGGTTGAGCATGGCTAATAGTTTAAGGAACTGGTTGGAGGACATCAGAACGACACCGAACAACGTCCTGACTATTCTAAAGTGTATGAGTGAGAACCGTCCTCCGAGGGACCGGGGCATCTTCACCCCAAGCACTATAGATTACGTTTATTCTGACGAGATTGAGCAGGCCATTGCGGATGTTATTCAGGATCCGTCGTCTTCTGATGAGGAGCAGATCGACACGTGAGAGAGACTCTGGCGCCCTGCCACCAGATCGGACCTCCTCATCGACACTCCTACGGGTGGAGCACCTCCTGCTGGTGATTCTTCAGCGCCGGGGCAGCCTTGACATTCTGATTCTATCTTTTGTATTTTTATCCTTGATGATTTGATTGTACTTGATATCACACTTTTCCTTACTTGATTCATTGCACTTTTTATGTTAGCTACCGTCGGTTCTCGTTGCTTATCTTTTATCGATGAATCATGTAAGCCTTAAGGCAATTCGTACTTACAATTGTATTTGGATGTGGCTGTTTGACATTGCTATGATTTTTACTTTCTTTTGTCATTTGATTTGATTTCACCTTATCCTTATCTTTATCTTTCATTTTTGCGATACGATATAATCCCCGTTTTCCCCGAGATTTTTCCGCATTTGTCGAGTAGTGCAGGCATATTTCTAGCTGTTTTGTCGAGCTAGCTTTTACATCGTGCTGACACAAGTTATATACGCCATTGAGAGCGTTGGCCTTTTCATGCTCCGGCCTGACCAACGGTTCGAGTATCTATACGAATCAGCTAAGTATTTTGTTTCTTTTTACGTTCTGCACAACCTGAGGACATATTGTGGTTTAACTGTGGGGGAGGGGAATAGTTATGTGTATCTATCATTTGCTTAATTTATTATGATTCTATGCTGGGAAATGAGCTAAAATTTTCAATTTTTTTTTGTCCCGAGTAAGCGAATGCAGATTTTTGTTCGGTTTTTATAGTCATTGATGTTGTATACCGTATGTTTAGTAAGTTAGTTGTTTCACCCGACATACATTTCACGAGCCATACTGAATGATGAGCTAAATTATAAAGCTATACCCATTTGGATTAGTGATTTTTTGATTATCTTATAAGTATCTTGTGCTTAGTGCTAACGTCGTTATCATGAGAATTATAATAGTTTGTATTTATAGCCGTGAGTATGACATCTTGTGAATATCTTAGGTTTGAATGTGATAAGTGAAACGTAACTACTGTGCTTTAGAAGTTGTTTTAAATGAATGAATAAATAGGGTGTGTCGGCAGCTGGTCGATGATTTGAGTACGGTAGGTCATATCTCGAATGTCCTATACCACCATGATGACCAAAAGCTCACGACAGTCAGAAAAAGCTGCTTTATGATTTGAGTAAGGTAGGGTATATCTCGAATATCCTATTCTGCTATGAGAGGGCAATAGCTCATTCTGATGTGTGTGTGTGTATATGGAAATTATTGAATCAACTTATAAGGAATCTGGTATGAATGAGTAAAAGACTTAGTTATCGTCTACCTTATCCCCAGTATAAACTAACAGATATGTTGTAGGGATTATCCTCTGAGTATGTCAGAAAGATCCTAAATGTATCATATCATCCTTTTCAGGATATGTTACGTTTTGTAGGGTGCATGTTATAAGTGTCAATTATTTCTAGTTTGAATGGGGTATTTGCTAGTTGCTTGGAATGAATTTCAAGTTTGGACTTAGTGGAAGTTTGCTATGGCTTTGCACACACACCGGGGTGAACCTTTAATTTATTGACTATGCGTTATATTTGCTGAAGTATCTATCTTTTCCGAGCCTTTATCTTGTCTTGTTTTGATCGGGACGAGCAAAAGCTAAGTGTGGGGGAGTTGTTTAGGGTGATTTTATATGATTTATATTGTTATATTTTGTAACAATTCTCTCCATATTCGTATAATTTGCATAGAAATTGAGTGTTTAATTGGTTTATTGAGCAAGTGAGGTTTTAAATGATTTATTCGCAAAGTTGGTTGAATTATGTGTTTTATTGATGATTTTCTATTTATTTGAATGTTATTACACTTTGCAATGTTTTTAATGTCTTGTAGATACACAATTTCGATCTGAAAGAGGATTAAAAGAGGTTCAAGATCGGATTTCTATGGAGCAGAAGTGATAAGGAAGAAATCGGATAAAGGATTAGAAGAGATAAAGATGAAAAAATCGAATTTGATACATCCTGAACGTGCGTTTAGAAGTGGACGAGCGTCCAGAGGAGCTGTTGGATTCAGAGTTTTGAGAAATTTGTTGAACGAGCGTCCGATTTTACATAGGACGGGCGTCTGATCCAGCTCGGCCCGACTCGAAGATTTTTACACAGCTTGGACGGGCGTGCAAAGATCTGGACGGGCGTCCATAAGCCGCCTTTGCTGAACCGACTTAAACATCTATATAAGGCTGGGTTTTCTCACACATAAGGAGACAATTCGAACCCTAAATTTTGTCTAGGCGGATTAGCCTAGTTTTACACCTCTATTACTCAAATTCCATGCTTTTTATTTCCTAGATAAACCTCTTTTATTTTATGTACTTCTATCAAGCAATTCGAGCCTTCCAAGTGATGTTTAGAGGCTAGATCTTGTTGAACAAGCGTTGTGAAGCCATCCCGTCAATATATTGATTTCGTTTCCGGATTATCTTGTGAGTTTTTAATTAAAGTTGCATCTCTATTATGCTCATGTTGAATTTATGCAATTATATCGATGGATTGTTGCATGTGTGATTGTTTGATTTTGATGAGAATCATGTTAAACCCTAGATCGTCATAGTAAAGATTAGATCTTTAATCTAATTAACGAGAGTTGTTAGGTTAGATTTCTAGGTTAGAAATTGATAAATTTCGCACCTCTGATTTGAAAGCGTTAGTCTTTGGATCGAAAGATGAAAGATTGATAGGCGAACTTTTCTAAGAGATTAGGAGTTCATACTTTTGTTAGGTGAATCACAACTTTATTAAAAACCGCGAGATAATTTAGATAGAAATTGATTGTTATAGGATTGGTGGATCAATAGCTTGTTCGTTCTTTAAATTATTGATTAATCACTTGTGATCGTTTTGCTTAGTGACGTTACAGTTTTTATTGCATATTAGGTTTAGAAAAAAAGTAGTTTAGTTATCTTGTTCGCAACCCTATTTTCCTGGCTTTAGGTTTTGATCTTCTGTCCAGTTTACTTTCGTTATTTTCATTGTTAGTTTCGTTTTATGTTATAGTTCTTAACTGTTTTCTTATCTTTTTAGTAGTAGTAGTCGTGACATATTTAGGTTAATTAAATAAAAACTAGAATAAACAACCCCGATTCCTGTGAGATCGACCGGTATTATAGGTTGCTATACTACGATCCCTGCACTTGGGGTATACCGGATTTATAATTTATTACTTGTTGTTTTTCCGTTGATAAAATCCGAGACAATAGCCCCCTTGAAAGTGTTTGAGTTTCCAAGATACACACAGAGTCATGCATATAGAATCAAACTTAATTTTAAATTGTTGCAGAGTACATGAAAAACTAAACCATGAAAAAATTTAAACACAGGATAATTTGGCTTAGTGCCATACAACACCCCAAAAGAAGTGCTTTCCTTAACAAGGGTGTGGGTGTAGAATTGATAAGTTTAACAACATGTATCAAACAATAACCCGAATATTCAATAGGTAGGTTACTCTGCAATCTCAAACCTCTGGCTACATTTAATAGATGCTGATGTATTCTTTCAACAATGCCATTCTATTCAGGTGTACTTACACATGAGCTTTGATGAATAATACCATACTCTTCATAAAAGCACGTCATCTGAAACTCAACACCATAAGATCTAACAACCTTGACAACCTTATTAAACTGAGTTGAAACAAACTTAACAAAATATTTAACTAATTCATAAGCTTCAGACTTCTGTCTCAGGAGAAAAACTTAGGTAAATCTAGAATAATCATCAACAATAGTTAAAAAATATTGTTGGCCTTCACTATGGGATGCCTCAGAGGTCCTAAAATATCCACACACACAAGAGCAAAACAAGAATTAACAACAGTTTTGATCAGTGGAAAATGTTTTTTCTTCAGCATATCCATAGGACAGACAAAGCAAAAGTCATGTTCACAAAAATTGACATCATATGAATGAGAACTAATGACTTGCAATCTTTTATCAGGGAGATGACCTAGTCTATAATGCCAAAATATATTATCATCTACCCTATCAGACAAGGTTTTATTTTCTACTGTGTTACAAATAGATCTAGCAAAAAATTTCTGCATTGGTTGATGTAACAAAATGTAAAATCCTCTGTGTAGCTCAGCTGAACCAATCATGTTCTTCTTGTTGTCCTGCAAAACACACTTGTTAGTAGTGAAGACAGCTGCACAACCATAGTGATTAATCAAAGCTGCTAAAGATAACATATTATATTTAAAACCAAGAATGTACAACACATTGTGCAAGGTCAGATGAGGATTGATCATCACTTGTCCCATATGTGTTACTTGTACATTATCGCATTAGGTAATCCCACTTTAATGTTAGACACAAGTTTATGATTACTTAGTTGCTCAAGAGAATACACAATGTGATCTGTGCCACCAGAGTGCACGATCCATTGGATAGGTTTTACCAAACAAATGTCATATGATCCTTGAACATGTGAAAATGGTATTGATCTGATTGACTGCATGCTCTCAAGAGTTGGAATTTAGCAGGGCCACCATATTCTCTAGTTGTTGTGCAGTAACACCTTGAAACCATGATTTAGTTGACCTAGGATCTTAATACTCCCCATTAACAGACTGGTCCATACCTGCTTGATCCACCATATTTTCTCTCTTGGGATTAAATCCAGGTGGCTTATAGCAATTATCCTTACTATGGCCATTAAATCCACAAAAGGTGCACTGAAATTTCATAATGTTCTTAGGCTTAAAATCTTTTGCAGGAAAACTCTTTGACTGCTCTACTGAACTGACTGGATTTGGCCCCCCAAGGTGATCAACTCTGTCGTTCCTAGCCTGTCTGGTCTTTTGGGCCATCAAGATTGTAGAATCTTGATTTCTCGCATTGTTAGCTACATAAGTTTTCTGCCTCTCAAACTTGATAGCCATTGCAAAGACATATTGGATATTAGGAAATGACACCATTGACATGGCTTGCGACACCATTGGCTCAAATTCATTCCCTTATCCTTTTAGAAACTTCATCACATGTTATGCTTCCATGTGATCTAACATAGTTTTCATAGCGTCACAATGACATTGAGGCTCATAGGTGCAAGTAGGAATCGGCCTGATAGTCTTGACCTCTTCCCAAGAACCATCAACTTTGTTAGGTACTGATTCATGAATCATCAACCTATTTCAGCGAGTGCATTTCTTCAAGAATACCAGAAAGTCTAAAAGCATGAACACTGGCATCGATCTACAAGATTATTCCGTACATCATGAGCGCTCTTGAAATACATCGAACTTTGTGCAACAATATTCTCTACTGAGTTCAAAATCCAAGTTCTCACCATTGTGTCGCATTGCCTCTAGACTTGAAATTCAGCTGAACTCACCTCTGGTTTCTTGATTGTACCAACAAACCCATACTTATTATTTGTGATCAACACCATCTCCATTGACATCTTCTATAGATGATAGTCATTACCATTCATCAATGATTGGACTCATATCAATGAAGGATTTTCATTGGGATGAACATGAAATGGACTAGAAGGACTCAGTTCATTCTTCTTCCCTGCCGTGGCCGCCAAGAACTGTATCCATCAATACAATTTTGCTGAAAATGACCAAGAATCGACCAAGATCTGGATTCTAATTCTTGAACAATGAATAAAATCATAGAAAACTCTCAAGTATCTATGATAACAACATAAATCTTGAAGAAAACTCTCAAGTTTCTTCTGCTAAACATTAGAGTTAACACAAACTGAGCAAGAAATGCGCTGATACCATACAAAAATTGATGAAATTTAAAACACAAGAAAAATAAAATTTGTTGGAGAAAAATTGAGGAAAAGAGAAAATGATTTTTATTCATTTTTTACAACCACTTTAAGAGCCGGTTTCGATTACACTCTTGTATAATTTATCAAGAGTTTATGATGACTTTGAAATCTACGTATGACGTAGATGAAGATAGGTCTTTGAATCATTCAATTCGGATATCGGGTGAATAAGAAATTAAGGCTTGAAGTTGGTTAGTTGGAAAAGTTGAAGTGTTGAAACTTGGAAGTTGAAGAGTTTAACTTCCTTAATCCCACATTGGGAATTGTGCTAATCATTTCTCAATATTTAAGTGGGAAGAGTTTAGTCAATGATACAATCTCTAAGGGAAGGGAGAGAGTTCATAATGGTTTTAGTTAGACAATGTTCTGTTAAAATTGCCACACGCTTGCACGCGCGCCGCCGCCCGTCCGCCCGCACTAGCCCATTGACCGTTGACCTTGGGCTTGGGGAATTGGGCCTTCGTGGGCCTGTGGCAATACTAATTTTTTTGGACAAAGTTACATTGGGCCTTGTCAAATAATTATTCAACATTCTGATGATGAGTAGTTCGAGCTGAGTCATAAGTAACTCAATTCGATTTGAAAGTCTCTTCATCTACAACTGATAAATTAGTGGAGTCTACTTTATTGCTTCAACTGATAGGAGTTAAAGCTGCTAGTGGAGAGTTTCTTCAACTGATGGAGTAAAGGGACTATTAGTGGAGTTATTCAACTGATGGTTCCTTTAATACTTCAAGGATTTTCCTCCCTATATAAAGATCCTCAACTGCAATGGAAATACACACAGAATACAAAACACATACAACATACTATCATCTTTCTGCATAAAATAGTTGAAGAGTTTCTGAAGCACTGCAGAGTTCGAAGTACCAGGTAAACTGAGTATTTCTGGAAGATAATTGCATAATCCGTGGGTACAAGCCGGAGTAAATTTGTCTTAAGGACAGAATTCTTCTCGCCTCAGTTCTTAGCATATCCTCTAGATTTTTGTTTTCATTTCGTTTTCATTACTGTACTTGTAATTTCTTTTCATATTAATAAACAAATTGTTCTTATTTCTTCGGCTTGTTTATTTTATTTTGCATACAATACTACGGATGATATAACAATCTTAAGAATTTTTTTTCAAAGCTTTCTTATGATCTGAAAAGTATCTGTATGCGAATAAAAATAAATATTCAGTTTGTATTCTGAACAATTTTTTTTTTCCTGATCGTACTGAATATCAATTTTTGATATTCAGTAAACTTCATCTTGTTGGTCTCGTTGTATATGAACCTAAACCTGATTGTTTATCTTCTGTTTTTGAACATAAATGACTACTGTTAATGATGCGTTATTGACACCTACTGCTGATGCTGCGGCAAGTGTAAGTCTGAATTCACTATCAAGTGTAACTGTGCCTACTATGACACAGTCTACTGGTGTTGTGGCTGGTTCATCTCATGGTGAGAAGCCAGAAAAGTTTAACGGGCTGAATTTCAAGCGTTGGCAGCAAAAGATGCTGTTCTACTTGACTACTCTTGGTTTGGCCAGGATGCTTCTTGAAGAGCAACCAACAGTGCCTCATCGACAACATCGAACACAATGCTCTGCTTGCTCTTGAGAGTTGGAAGCATAGTGATTTTTGTGCAAAAATTTCATACTAAATCATTTTAGATAATACTTTGTATGGTGTCTATTGTACTTTTGAGTCTGCTAAAGCATTGTGGCTTGCCTTAGAGAAAAAACATAAAACTGAGGATGCAGGCGCTAAGAAATTTATTGTAGGTAAATTTCTGAAATATGAGAAGGTCGATTCTAAAACCATAATTAAACAGGTTGAGGAATTACAAATCATTATATCCGAACTTTTAAAAGATGGTATGATTATTAATGAAAATTTTCAAGTAGCCTGTGTGATTGAGAAGCTACCTTCTTCATGGAAGGATAAAAATTATCTCAAACACAAGCGAAAGCAAATGTCTATGGATGATCTGATTGTCCGACTCCGTATAGAGGAGGACAATAGAGATCCGGGGAAGCATTATGTGCAGGTTGGATAGGCCAAGGCTCATGTTGCTGAGGTCAAGAATCAGAAAAGGAAGAATACTGGACATTCTTCCTAGAAAACTGGTGAATCGTCCAAGAAACCACCAACTGCTTACAAGTTTAATGGTGAATGCCGCAGCTGTGGCAAATTTGGGCACCGTGCTAGTGAGTGCCTTGGAAAGAAGCCATTTCAGCCAAGGGCACATGTGGCTGAAACTGATGGTGATGATGACATGTTCTACGCTATTGTGACAGAGTGCAATGCTGTGGGGAATCCAAGGCAGTGGCTTGTGGACACTGTAGCCACAAGACATGTTTGTGCTGACCGTGCAATGTTTTCAACCTATAAGGCTGGAGCTGGTGAGAAACTGTTGATGGATAACTCTTCCCATTCAAACATTCAGGGAACCGGGAATGTAGTTCTGAAGATGACTTCAGAAAAAAATCTGACATTGACCAATGTTCTCCATGTTCATGACATTCGTAGGAATCTAGTTTCTGGTGCTATGTTGAGCAAGGCTGGGTTCAAGATGATGTTTGGTTCTGATAAGGTCATTCTGACCAAGAATGAAGTGTTTATCGGTAAAGGCTATCTCACCGAGGGTATGTTTAAGCTTAACGTAATGGCTATTATGCCTAAGAATGTTGTGCCCGATGAGGCTAAAAAAATTGCATCTACTTCTCCTTACTTGCTCGAGTCTTCTTGTTTATGGCATAATCGATTAAGACATGTTAATAATAAATCAATTTGTAGAATGATGAATTTAGATTTATAACCTAATATAAAGTTTAATCAGACTGAAAAATGCCAAATATGTGTCGAAGCTAAAATGACTAAGGCACAATTTCCTTCAGTGGAAAGAAACATAGAACCGTTAGATTTAATTCATACAGATTTATGTGATTTAAAATTTGTGCAATCGAGAGGCGGTAAAAAATACTTTGTAACATTTATCGACGATTGTACAAAATACTGTTATGTCAATTTGCTAAGTAGCAAATATGAGACAATTGAGGCTTTTAAAAACTATAAGAATGAAGTCGAAAATCAACTTAGCAAACGAATCAAAAAGGTTCGTAGTGATAGAGATGGTGAATATGATGCACCGTTTAATGAACTATGTTCACAATCTGACATTATTCTTCAAACTATAGCTCCGTATACACCTCAATCAAATGGTATTGCTGAACGCAAGAACCGTACTCTAAAAGAAATGATGAACGCTATGTTGACAAGTTCGGGTTTACCTCAGAACTTGTTGGGGAAGGCCATCCTCTCAGCAAATGTCATTCTTAATAGAATTCCATCGAAAAAGATGGTAAGACACCATATGAGTTGGGGAAAGACCATAAGCCAGGCTACAAATACTTGAAAGTGTGGGGGTGTTTAGCAAAGGTTGAAGTGCTTAAACCTAAACAAATAAAGATTGGGCCTAAAACGATAGATTGCATATTTATCGGTTATGCGAATAACAGTAGTGCATATAGATTTCTAGTGCATAAATCTGACATCCCTGATGTACACGTGAATACCGTTATGGAGTCAAGAAATACTGCGTTTTTCGAGGATGTATTTCCTAACAAAGACAGAAACAATGAAGACACGAGTCCAAATAAGCGGACGCATGAATCCATAGAGGATATCACTCCAGAAAATGAGGAAATCGAACCTCGTAGAAGTAAACGGGCTAGGACTTCAACGTCATTTGGTCCGGATTTTCTCACCTATATGGTAGAAAACGATCCAAGAACATATGCCGAGACTATGTCCATTATGCAAAATCACATTTGGGAATTGGTTAATATTCCACCAGGGCATAAAGCACTCGGTTGTAAGTGGATATTTAAGAAGAAACTTAAAGCTGATGGATCTATTGATAAATATAAGGCCAGATTGGACCGATTGGTAGCCAAAAGTTATCGACAAAATGAGGGTCTTGATTTTTTCGATACTTATTCACTGGTAACTAGAATCACTTCGATAAGGGTTCTTATTGCGATTGCTACGGTCTATAACCTTGAAATCCATCAAATGGATGCTAAGACTGCTTTCTTAAATGGTGAATTGGAGGAAGAAATATACATGGAACAACCCCAGGGGTTTGTAGTTTCAGGTCAAGAACACAAGGTGTGTCGACTCGTTAAATCATTGTATGGGCTAAAACAAGCGCCAAAACAATGGCACCAAAAATTTGATCAAACGATGTTGTCAAATGGGTTTAAATTAACGAGTGTGACAAATGTGCCTACATCAAGAACACTTCTAATTCTTATGTGATAGTATGTCTTTATGTTGATGACATGTTGATCACGGGAAGTACTCGTGATATAATCATGAATTCTAAGAAGATGTTGACACAGAATTTTGATATGAAGGATATGGGAGTTGTAGATGTAATTTTGGGGATTAAAATCTCTAGAATGTCTGATGGGCTTGCATTGTCACAGTCTCATTACATTGTGTCAGTTCTAAAAAGATTTAATGTATTTCATGAAAGTCCAGTGAAAACTCCAATTGACTTAAGTTTGCACTTAGTCAAGAACAAAGGTGAACATTTGTCTCAGTTGAAATATTCACAAATCATAGGTTGTCGATGTACATAACCAACTCATCTTGGACGGACGTAGCTTGTCTTTGTGAATAAACTAAGCGAGTTTACAAGTAATCCAAGTGAGGATCATTGGAAAGCTTTGAATAGGGTATTGAGGTACTTAAAATTTACAATGAATGCAGGATTATGTTATACAAGATATCCAGCAGTATTAGAAGGATACTGTGATGCAAATTGGATATCTGACTCCAAAGATTCGAAAACCACAAGTGGATATGTATTCACTATTGGTGGTGCTGTAGTGTCATGGAAATCCACAAAGCAAACTGTATAGCTCGTTCCACGACGGAATCTGAGTTTATTGCATTAGATAAGGCAGGAAAAGAAGCAGAATGGCTTCGTAATTTCATAGAGGATATTCCATGCTGGACTAAGCCTATTGCTCCAATAAGCATACATAGTGATAGTTAGTCGGCTATAAGTCGAGCACAAAACAGTATGTATAATGGTAAATCTCGACATATACTTCGCATGCACAATACTATTAAACAACTGATCTCTAATGGTGTGATTTCCATCAATTTTGTTAGATCGAAGGAGAATCTTGCGGATCCGCTTACCAAAGGCTTACCTAAAGATCAAATGTCAAAATAGACACTCAGAATGGGACTAAAGCCTATTATGACAGAACTTCGTAATGATAACCCAACCATGTTGACTAGAGATCCCAAGATCATGGTTCAAAGGGACAACTAAGTTACGAAGGTTCAATGAACACTAACCCATTCTGTGAATAAAAGTGTTATCTGTCAGTGGTGTATAAGGTTAAGTGAAAACTTTTAATGATTCCTATAACTTTTTTAATTCAAGTGAGGTATAGCATAATACTCTTGATATGAGATCACCTATGTAAGTGTGAAGTGGGGCCGCTTCTGTGAGAATTCAGAGGCTAGAATTCTCTAACGCACTTTCTGAAACCAGGAGTGATTCATGGCCACAATGAACACAACCATGAGAACCAAATATGGTGCTAAGGGAAATATTGTGTGAGTGCTATTGTCTGGTTTTACAATAAAGGCTGAACAGTTCAAGACATAGCTCACTGAATAGCCGAGTAGATCCAGTAGTATTTCACTAAGGCAAGTTCAAAGCCATAAGCTACCTCTCCTGATGCAATATTTTTCTGTCAGAAATCTCTTCAGGGTCTGCATTTGCATTAATTTCCATTCATGTGGGGGATTGTTGGAGAAAAATAGAGGAAAAGAGAAAATGATTTTTAATCATTTTAAAATGATTTTTTAATCATTTTTATAACCACTTTAAGAGCAGGTTTCGATTACACTCTTGTATAATTTATCAAGAGTTTATGATGACTTTGAAATCTACGTATGACGTAGATGAAGACAGGTCTTTGAATCATTCAATTTGGATATCGGGTGAATGAGAAATTAAGGCTTGAAGTTGGTTAGTTGGAAAAGTTGAATTGTTGAAACTTGGAAGTTGAAAAGTTCAACTTCCTTAATCCCACATTGGGAATTGTGCTAATCATTTATCAATATTTAAGTGGGAGGAGTTTAGTCAATGGTATAAGCTCCAATGAAAGGGAGAGAGTTTAGAATCTTTTTAGTTAAACGATGTTCGCTAAATAAAATTACCACCGCAGCGTCTTGTATGTGCGCCGCCACTCCGCCCGTGCGCAGCCCGTTGACCTTGGGCTTGGGGAACTGGCCTGAGGCAATACTAATTTTTTGGACAAAGTTATATTGGCCCTTGTCAAATAATTATTCAATATTCTGATGATGAGTATTTTGAGCTGAGTCAGAAGTAACTCGATTCGATTCGAAAATCTCTTCATCTACAACTGATAAGTTAGTGGAGTCTACTTTATTGCTTCAACTGATAGGAGTTAAAGTTTCTAGTGGAGAGTTTCTTCAACTGATGGAGTAAAGGGAATATTAGTGGAGTTTTTCAACTGATGGTTCCTTTAATACTTCAAGGATTTTCCTCCCTATATAAAGATCCTCAGCTGCAATGGAAATACACACAGAATACACAACACATACAACATACTATCATCTTTCTGCATAAAATAGTTGAAGAGTTTCTGAAGCACTGCAGAGTTCGAAGTTGTTCAGAGTTGAAGTACCTCTCATTGAACAGGTAAACTGAGTATTCCTGGGAGACAATTGCATAATCCGTGGGTACAAGCTGGAGCAAATTTGTCTTAAGGGCAGAGTTCTTCTCGCCTCAATTCTTAGCATATCCTCTAGATTTTTGTTTTCATTTCGTTTTCATTACTGTACTTGTAATTTCTTTTCAGATTAATAAACAAATTGTTCTTATTCCTCCTGCTTGTTTATTTTCTTTTACATACAATGCTACAGATATAACAAAAATAAGGAATTCTCATTAATCAAAGTAGTGAATAAGTTGAATTACAACGTGGCTGATGATAGAGTATTTATAAACGATACTCCCCATAAAATCAGTTATAGGAAGTTACAAGTAGTTAAAACAGAAACTCTAAGTTCAAGTTCGATCCTTCAAATTTGGGTATGCTCTCTCTGAAGTCTATTTCCTCAGCTGAGTGAGCACATCAACACAATCAATCACAATCACCGACTATTCGGATTACTGAGTGTGTGCACATCCTCTTGCATTCAACACTCCCTTATCCATATATTGTAACAATGAGCTCGTTTCTTCCAAGTTGATTCAGGTTGCTTTCATCTCCTCTACATACCAGCTTGCCGATCTCCTCAATAAGCCGTTGAGCTCCCAACGCTTTTCAGACCTTAAGACCAATCACCATGTCTATCATATTCCCATTGGATTGCGGGGCGTGATGAATAATCTCTAGAATCATCTACCTATTAGAGTAAAATTTCAAGAGATAAAATGATAAATGTCAAAAAGAAGATAAAGATGTTATTGTGAGATAGAATTGTTTTTGAAATATAAGATTGATGTAGAAGTTGAATTTATTTTAGGATAAGATAGTTGTTTTATCTTTATATTTAAATATGTGATTTATCTCCTTCCTATATAAAGGAGAGTATTGTATCATTTCCAATCAATCCAATAAAACAACATCAGTTCAGTTTTGTACGTTTCCGCACGGATTCTGATTTTCTTTACTACCATTAATGCTAATGTGAACACATATTGTAATTAGTATTTTAAAGTTTTCTTAGTCTACACTCCATTAGCTCTTGTATAATCACATTGTATTATCATTCTACAATCAATGGAAATCAATTACATTACCTCTGATAAATAAGTTGCATATTCATAAAACTGTAAGGTTTGACGAGGGTCATGCATGCCTAGGGCGACTTGAGAAAGAAGATGCTGATTGTGTTACTAGAATGATCAAGAATGGTATTTCTCAAAAGTACATACTACGGGAGCCGAGAACGGTAAATTTGAACAATTGCACTCAAGAACATTCATGTAATTATCTCCTAAACTTTGTTAATGACAATATCTTACACGGAAAATTAAAAAAATTGAAGCAAAAGAAGCAAAAATTTACCTTGTGGCAGAATTAATTTGAGCAACAGGAGTAGCAAAAGTTTACCTTGTTTAAATTTATTTACCTATATAAGTCAATGTGAATCACACATCTGGGATCAACTATATATCATCAATAACCCTAAGTAAGAATATGTTGAAAATGTGAATTAGATGACATGCCTCTATTATTTACTAGATAACTAACCCTAAAAGCTAGATAATTAAATACATACACATGTGATATGTGTTCTTTTATTTTTGGCAAAAACACATGTAATGTGCCATGTACAAAAAATGTAGGGGTCAGTGCTAAAGATTAAAAGTGGAGAACACTTAATAACCTTGCACGGGGTAGGAATTGGCTAATCCACCTACAGCAGCATCTACTTAACAAATTTCGTCGTTATTTATTAAGCTGTCATCAGTTTTATATATATATATATATATATATATATATATATATATATATATATATATATATATATATATATATCATTATTGTCATTAATATGGTAGTTTTAAGTGATGAAAAGTGAATGAATATATAAAAAAACATAGTACGTTTCATCGAAAAAGAAATCTGATTTATTTCGTACCCCTCAGAAATGGGTCAAATTCTACATGATCAAACCTATGAGACTTAACTTAAGGAATGATATAAGCAAAAGAGAGAAAAAGCATTTCAAAAAATGAAATAGAATGACCTAGATTCCATGAGGGGCAAAGATCTCTTGATCTTATTATAAGATCGTGATTGGATCCGCATATGTTTGTTAAAGAGAATAATCTTCTCCTTTGAGAATAATCCAAAATGGAAAGTGTTCAATTGGAACATGAAAAAGGAGGAGTAAAAACAGATTTTGAAAAAGAAAGAGAATTTTTCAATTTTCTTTTAAGACCGTTCGAAACCATCGTAATCTCAAAAAAATTACAAAAGAATCTAGTGGACTAAAAGAAATCAGTAAAAGAGTTCCCCGGCGGTCATATGAATTAATTACCGAGTTCCAACAAAAATCAGGAGAATATCCAAATAGGTGGTGGCAAATTCGCTCAAGAAAAGCCAAATTTTTTGTAATTTTAACCAATTTCATATGTGGCAATTCCGCCAAGATCTCTTCGTTAGTTGGTTCGAGTCCTCTTCAAGGCATAATATGGAAAATGCTCATTCAATGAGCAATTCAATAAGAGAGCTCGGATCGAATCGGTATATCAATACCGATTCGATCCGAGCTCTTGGAATTGGAATAAGTTCGGCACTTAACCATTCAGTGACTTTGGCACTGGACGTTCTACTCTTTTGTTACCACGAGATATATTGGCAGCCGCGGATCATTTGATTGGACTAAAGTTTGGAATGGCCGGGTATATCTCATCGTATCCCATTCTGCGAGATTTTAAAGTCACCGCCAATACCTCGGTGTAGGCCCGGGATAATCATCAAGGATAAATGGAAGAAAAATAGAATACTAAATGTACCCCCGCCCCATCATCTGTTCTAAATTGATGTTCCAATATATTCTTATCATTTCTCCCCACACCCCCCTTTTTTTAAGAGACGGGGAACCCTGAACTCAAATAAAAAATTGTTCCGATGGAACCTTCGAATCTACCCTATGATTGGACGTAGAGCCACGACCCAAGTCATTCTATCTTTTCTAGACATTTCTTTTTTTTATTATTAAATCAAATGATGCACCAAATCAAAGAAAGCAGTGCAAGGAATGAATCATTTTTAGCAATCATGAAATCCGATAAATGATTGTTCAGGTGTATCGTGGAAATCCTTTGAAGGGGGATAATCAAAAAAAATTCAATGGAGTTATATTATCCACAAAACTAAACGGATTTTATTTAGGATAGAAGCGAGTACTACTCCCGTCCCATAAAAAAATGTATATTTTTAGGAAAAACTATCTCACAAAATGATATTGTACCCAGATTATGAGAATGGACCAAAGGATTTTCAATCTGGTGTTGATATTGTTTCAAAGTATGTGCTCCTTCTGAAATTGTATCTGCTGAGCCAATAGATAAGGCGTAGCTTTTGCTTTCTATAGTTCTCGTTTTTTTTTTTTTTTTTTTTTTTTTGTGAGGGTTGTTCTCGTATTTTGTACTTTCGGTTTTCGAATGAAAAATTCTTTGAAAATGCCGTCTTTTCTATATTCTACTTCATGTGATGCATAGTTCTCGTATTTTGTACATTTGGTTTTGAATGAAAAATTCTTTGAGAAAAATACCTTGTCTTTTCTGTTTTCTACTTCATGTGATGCACTGAACTGCAACTTATCAAATACCCAGTGCTATATATACACATCAAAGCCCCCCGAGTATACTTAGGCGATTTGTTGAGATCGTGTAAGTATACTGAATGGGAGTTCGAAAATTAATCAGTCCCCCCGAGTATACTTTGGACGAACAGCTGAGGTCGTAAAAAGTATACTGAGTGGGAGTTTAAAAAATTAATCAGCCCCGGGTATACTTTGGATGAATTGGCGCGGTCGCGAAAAGTATATTGAGTGTGAGTTTACAAAGCTTTCGAGGTGACTGGAAATAACGAGTCCCCTTAGCATGATGGACAAAAATTTCTAGGTTTTTTTTGCAGTATGTTGAACTGTTTAGGTGAGTTAATGTCTCTACTTTGCCTTAGTCACTAAGATCATTGTTTTTGAGCTAGATACTTCCACATTGCGGATCCCGACATGCAGGTCTCATTTTCAAGGTAAGTTATTTATCCTGCAATTTGGGTTTACACATTTGCCTTAATCATGTAAGGTCTTAGTCTCCGCGTAGTTGATCAGACCACCGAGCTCTCCTAGTATTTATTCGGGACAATATGTCTGTGTGAATCCAGACAAGTTCTGCCCGTTTCGTAGTAATATAGAAATTCATCAGGTTGACAATATATAACTGAGTAGGGAACCACTTTCCGATACGTACATAATGTTTTCTTAAATTATCAACATGCCAAACTCTTGGAATGGTTCTTCCATAATGCGTTGTTAACTTGTAAGAGCCCTTTCTACGAGCCTCCAAAATTTTGTAGGGCCGTCCTAGTTCGGTCTCAAGACATCAACTGATTCAGCTCGACTGACTTTCGTTTTTTCGAAACACTAAGTCTCACACCTGAAAGTAATAGTGTCGTACCTTGGAGTTATAATATTGGGAAATATTTGTTTATACTTTCCATTTCTATGGCAGCGACCTTTCTCATTTCTTCCAGATCGTCTTTATGCCAACGCAAGTTAACATCATTTGTTTCCACAATAAAAAGCTCAATTCTATGGGAGGGCACTCATATCTCGTGAGAATAACCCAACTACTTGACTGGTTGATTTTGTGATGAATTATAGTTGAGCGAGTTTGGATTAACTGCCTACGTACCTAGAGATTATGAGATCATGCTAATAATGTAGTTATGAATTGTGAGGATAATGATCCTTTTTATATGATCATGTTTTTAGAGAAGATGCTTGGGAGCATGTGATCAAGGACATGACTAAGATAATGTGACAATTTACCATTCGAGCCCTGAAGGAGCGAGAATCATGGAGCCATTATTGCGTCCTTTACAATCGTGGCTCTGCTAAATGATCCTGATTGCACATCTCAAAAACCTAAGTTCGGCAGTGATGATCTTGTAGGATGTAATATCACCGGATGGATCAAGATCCACCCGATTACGCAGCGGAGTAAATACCAGATCTAAATCTAAACGATCAAAACACATAAATAATAAATCTAAACTACGAGGGGGTTAGATTACCAACCTTTTTATGGTGCAAAACGCCAAGAACAAGGTCAATCCAAACCGAGCTAGTTGAGAGCCTAGTTGAGAAGCCAAAGTCTTCCAACGCGTGTGTCTCAAAGCACCACCAGGTGGATGGTGTTTCAAGCCGCCGGACCTCCTCGATATGCTACCTTAAAAACCCAAGTTTTCTAAAACTCAAACCCAAAGTACAATGGCCAAATCTCTAAGCCAAGTACTTACACTTTTGTGTCGAAATTATGTGTTGTGATTTGGGCAGGAGAACTCTCTTTATATATAGGAGAGAAGTCCTAATCTCCAAGGTATTAATTAATTAATACAAAATCAGTCAAATTAATCCTTTTCCTTAAAAAGATAAATCTAGAATATTCCTAAATTAATTCGGATATACAAAAGATTTTCTTTTCCTTAAATTATTTAACAAATAAATAATTTAATCACATGTCTTATTATTTATAAAGAAAATTAATTTCCCAACAAATAATCACATAATAATTTCGGCCACCCTAATAAAATATTAGGTCACACAGAATTTTTATCACTTTGGGCCGAGTCCACAAAAAATTTCTTTTCCGTGCATTTAATTATCTAGTCCAACTAAACAATTAATCCACATATCGATTAAATAGTCCAATCCAACTATTTAATTATAATTGAGGTGAAACGACGAGAAAACATATATGCTATATTATGAGCCACGTCGCGGAATTACGGGCCATTCATATTCATTATTCTACAATAAATTAAATAATATTATCCGTCGACCGAACAATAATATTCAATCTATTAATTCGGGATTACACCACCATAAACTCAAATCGAACTCGCCGAATATAGATATAAACTTACACTCAACCATGAGTCATAAGGTGTCCACTGATATAATCATTACATACGGATAAATCCTCCATATTCGCTCATTTCGATTCGGGATATTTCCGTAAACCTTCTCGAAACATATATATCCTTATTTACCATTAACCCCTAGTGATCAATTAGTTCATAACTAATATAATATGAATCGCACCATCGATTAGTTTAGGATTAACAAATAAGAGAACTGTCTGGCTCACTTCTTCGAGGGAAGGAATGGATTCCATATCTGTGATAACACAGACTACTCACTCATCCTAAAATAGAGCCAACGAGAGTGTTGGACCACATGCTACGGCGATCCTTACTAACGCATCAAACCCTACCCTAGTCTAAGCGTAAATGCCTGTGATCACCTCAGATTGAGATTAATCCATATATGATCATCTTGTGATTCGATAAGACTTCTCGATCACGGAATTATATCGAGAACTCAAATCAAATCGGTCAAATTTCTATATGATTATCATCATACATAAATGCCCCACTAGGTACCCTTTTACCGACAGTCCGGATAAGACTATCACACCTAAAGTGTTCGGCGCATTATTAGCAAATTAATCTTGAGACCCGTTACTCGATTAATAAACGCTACGGACTAAGTTAATTTTAAGTACATCTCACTAACTCAATCCTCTTGTGTATAGCCATACACTGAGTTATGTGATTACAAAAACGAGGTACTTAGGGTTTTCAGTAGTGTCTTAATTATAAGCATACATGCATATAATAAGATGAATTATTAATTATTTCATAAAAATAATTAGATAATTGTCTTTCGGGCACTACACCTAACAATCTCCCACTTGCACGAAAGGCAAGTGGATTAATTGTTTTAGAGCACACCCTTTATATATATATCTACAACATTCTCCCACTTGCTCAAAACAAGTGAGACATATCCCCAAGATTCATACCCTCCAAGCGCCTCTTAGTAATGCATCCTTCCAAGCATGACCGGAGTGTGCCGCCGCAGGGTAGGTCAGTGACCCGGCCCGTACTTAGAATCTGAATACCATGTAACTTGGTACACTGATCAGGTAGGTTGGCGGCTGGAGTCAATCTTTGGCATCGAAACGTCGCCCTTCCATCTAATCCGATGGTACGATTTCAACATGCTTATGACCTCTAGTGATTGCAAAATCCTTATGATCTACCTCTCCAATGTTTTCACAATGAAGTGGTATCGGCTTACTGGATAAATACTTTATCACATGAGTAAACACTGAGACCGAGATCGATTTAACGATCATCCTCAATCGACCTAAAGCCAGAATCAGTGTTATCACTTATATTCTAGTTTGCACTTGAATATACTAGCATATTATTCCTAATTCTCCCGAAGAGACTTGAGGATTCACTAAACATCCCATTTAGTATTCATCCGCAGGTTTAGACAAGCATTCCTGAGAGGTAGGGTAGACTACATCGTTGAATGTTGCTTTCCTCTATGCAAGAACATCTTAACCATTGAGATGAATAAATGGGATTTCCAATTGCTTATTTTCGAGAATTTGAGTGAGTCAAATTCTTTAGAAAATAGCCCGATGGCATGTTAGCCTCTGACTTCATATAACACACCCATGTTGTTTCCAACATTTTCAGTGTTACCATTCACAAACACTAATCTACATACTACTTTACTATTATTGATGCCCAGTCTACGAAATACTTATCAACATGCTGGTCAAGTCCACATATTAAAAAAACAATATATGACTTTGAAATGACCTAGAGGTTTTCTTTAATCCCCAAAGGATATAAGCTATGGCGGCATCCCGCCAAAGGTTCTTCTGAATAAATTAAGATACCGTTAGTCTCGCAAAAAAGGTCTTTAAGGAATCACCCCTATTTTCCGATTTGTAAATCTAACTGTCATTTGTTCTTAGCTAAAACCCTTATGTTACGAATGAGTTCAGATTCCATTGTTCGGCAAGGAAGTCTTGGGAATCACCCCTATTTCCCGCTTTACGACGAAATCAAGCAAGATCGAGTGGTAAGAGAGATCACGGTCCGGTTAACTCTCTACCTTTTAGGGAATCACCCCTAAATTACTCGAAATTTGTGTTGAAAGTTTAAACTTTCCTATTCATTCGACTCTTCTCCGTGTAGTTCCAATTACTCCCATCGGGCCTGAGATACTCGGTGGTTCTACAAGAGTTTCAACAGAACTCGAGTATCAAACTTCATTCACAGGGGTTATGGCTTTTAAACCAACCTCTATTATCGAGGATCCTATACACCCCACTTAAGGACTATAGGTCATCAATCTACCCTATGTACCGTAAGGTCCTCACAATGGGTAATGGACAAACCATACTCCCACTGCGTTCGGGTGGATTGATATCTTGATCTAGTTTAGTAGTTTATTTTTATTTTTATTATTAGTGTTATGACCAACTGCCGGTGTTGGATGTGGGTTTGAACAAATCGATTAGTAACATCTTGAGTACAAATACTTCAAGATTCAAAGCTGTGATTTATAGACTCTATCAGACCGAGTTTGATAGTATAACTGTCATTCTCTGATTTTACGAGTTTTATAATCAACCTTTACTCAACGTATTAAGATATTCACGCTCTGAACGTGTATACAAAATTTCTAGTCCTACCTTCAAGAACTAAGTGCTAAATGTCTATATTTGCGGAAGTGAGGTGAACCGAATTCACTCCGTATCCACAAATGTGTAGGCATCTTCTAGATAGACTTCTCGGTTCCACATGATAATGTAAGCCGTTATCATTGCAACTAATATATTAAATGAGTTAAGCAGTGTATCGTAGCACATTAATAACAATATAAGGAAAATTTATGGTGTATCCCTTAGTGAAAACATTCCACTAGGAGGTAGGCCGAGCATCAGTCCCGAAGACTATGCGAAAGCCTATACTTGAGTATGAAATACCCTATCTCTGGTGAAATCAAAGATTCCTCCTAATATTTTGGATAAACTTATTGGAGTTTCGAGTAGTTGTCAGGCTAGATGTCACTACTTGAAAAAGCTCCTACTAGCTTGTATCTTTCATATGACCCCGAAGGTCGATATGAACAAGCTATGTAACTTCTTTAAATCTATTACTCTTTCCCGATTGAAAGGAAACTTAGGCATTGTTCCTTTGAGACAGGGTTTCTTTGACTGGGAGATAGGAATCAACCTAAACCAGTCTGCAGATCTTATCGTTAGGGAATATGCACTAATTAATAGTATATAAAGAAGTGTTTATCTAAATACGAAAACCATTTGCGTTTATATTGTTTAAGATGTGTTACATATACCTATTCATCATTCCTTAGTGGTTCTGACTTTATCAAACAAAAGTCCAAGTCTTGGGTTCGTGCTACGAATGTTATATTCATCGTCAATAAGACAAACAAATTATCCTATTGAAAATGAATACGTTCGTTCCAACAAATCCGAAAATAGAAAATGAATTTTCTGTGATACTCAAGAATTGAATCCGAGATTCATTTCCTTATATCACTCCCACTAGTCTATATGAAATAACTGCTCGTTGTCTATTTTATTTATCGTTTAATGCAAAGCTACCTAGTTCTTCCAAAGAACTTAGCTTTTGAGAAAATTGCTACGGATACATTGGTCAGTGATCCGAAATCACTTTCCTTATCCTCTAATTTCCAATTCATTAATTTTCCGGTTTAGCCTTAAAACTACTTAGTTTAGATTACTAACACGTATAAACATTCTTTCTCATTCTCGACTTTCTTTAAATGGAAACAGTCTTGAACTAACAGTTCGTTTGAGTAGACACTATTCTTGAACTGTGGGATGTCTAATGATAGTGTTACTAGCTTGGACTATTCGATTTTTCTAATCGACAAATCATAAGAGCAAAGCTCCCACTAGTTTATCGGTTCCAAATACTGTCTAACTAGCGACACTTTGTATTTATGATTTTTCAGAGATTAGAACATCACCTAGAACTAAGCTCCTACTAGTTTATCGGTTCCAAATCTTTGCTAACTAGCAATCACTGTTCATGATGTTTCAAAGATTATAAAATCTCCAGAACTAAGCTCCCACTAGTTTATCAGTTCCAAATACTGTCTAACTAGTAACGCTTTATTCTTGTTTTTCCAATGAATGGAAAAACTCTTGTGCAGTCTATTACACATTTCTAATGATTCAGAAAAAAAACAATCATGAGACAAAGGCTCGCACTAGTTCATCGGTTCCAAATACCGTCTAACTAGCGACACCTTATGTATGATTTTCCAATTTTTCAATTTAGAAATTCTTGCCGTGTAAATACATCTTTTAAAATTCACTAAATGAATTTATCTGATAGTCCTATATCATCTTTTGTAAACTAAGTATGGTCGTCTCTCGTTCAACACGAGTGACATCCGTGACATACCTATACTATGTCACTTAAGTTTTTAAAGGCTCAAGGGAAAAATCTCTATCGAAAAATTAACTGCAATCTTTTGATAATTACAACGTACTTGTTACTTCCACATTTTTAATGAAGTCCTATTACTAACAGTTTAGTAGCCTAGAGATTAAAGTTGTAAAATAAACATGACAGTAAGTTAAATTCAAAAAATAAATTTTCACTACTAGATTTTTTTTAGGAATAATAAACTTGTTAAAAGTCTATCCTACCATTCCAAGGATTTAATCGACACCTCGATGCGCGCAGTGGGTCACCAAAGAGGCGACGATCAAACTGAGACAATATCTCTCAATGATTAAACTTTGAGAATCAAACATCCCACGGGAAACAGACCTCCCGGTATTTAATCATTGATTACCTTCCTTTTTCTAGCCTAGATATTTCGAAAATATCCATAAAGAGTGTGACCTACTATATATCGAGATCTCAAAGTACGCCCCGATGTGCGCCATGAGGTCGGTCGATGACTCAACGAGTACCGAAATCCTATCCTTTCGGAAACCAAGCCTTGAATTTTGATAGGGGTGAACACCACCCGCAGGGGGCCGGAATCAAAGCGGCTTGAGGCGTCACCCTTCTCTCACGTGCTTGCATTTATAGTAGAGGCCGTGGAGTTGGCGGTCGCCTTCCCCGCTCCCCACTATATAATTTGAAAAAAGTGGTGGGTTTACTGATTACGGTTTCGGTCTTGACAATAAGAAACAATGAATCAAAGTACTCCGAACAGGGTCAGTTAAGTAGGCAAGCCTACGCCTTCTTATTCGTTGGAACATATGTGACCGTCGGTCGGATCCGGCAAGAGAAGCCCCGTTTAGCCCGAAGGCTTATCGGATATGCTAAGTCTTGTCGAACCCCCGTGCAAACGTCACACGTGGAGGGGAGTCAATCGAGCCGTAGCTCAGTTGAACTCGCCCAACCATGGTTAGACCATTTCCGAACCCATGTACTAAGATTTTCCGATTATTAAATTGTCAACCAAAGCGTAATCTCGCTTCTGTTTAAGGTGGGTTCACTGAGAAGTCATCACCGAAAACTCAACGATTTATCTAAGTGGGATTCACTAAGAATCCATCACTAAAATCGTAACGATTGACAAAACCCGGGTCCTCGGTTTTTATAATTAGTTACTTATTTATTAACTACCACATATTAATTAAATAAGCCTTTAAACTAATTATACGAGTTATACACGCCTAAATAATTCAAAATTAAAGAGCTACGTGTATGAATTGGAGTGGAATCATGAAGATGCATGTCATGACAATTTCCGGTTATATCACATAATTTCGATCATACACGAAAAAGATACGGAAAAATAAACACCGAGATGGATCGTTGGTACCCCCGTATCTAACCTATTTAATAAAACAAACAAACCCTAACTAGGGTTTACTATTATCTAATCTGCAGCTGCCGGGTTTTATCGACGATCGGACATCCAAACGAATTTTGATCGTCACGAAAATTTATGGACCTGTTCTTCACTACTCCTACTTCAATCTGAACGGTTGGATCTTCGTTTCAACGGTCCAATCACTTCCAGAAATTCGACGAATCGACAGCTGGGGCTGCAGTGCTTTTCGACACAGCAGCAACTGTATTGCAACGATTGGACATCGAGATGGACTCCGATCGACACGAAATTTTGAGAGCCTGTTCTTCAACTTTTATTCTTCATTCGGACCGGAGGGATTATCGTTTCAACGGCTCAATCTCCGGGAATAAATAAAAAACCGAACAGAAACAAAACAGATCTACTTCTAGGAAACTAAAATTACAAAATTTCCTATACTCATATAAACGAATTTAAATGTGTTTACAATATATCTAACGAGTAAACAATACCAACCCCAATCCATCTCTTCAACCAAGACAATCACACAAGGCATTCAACATGATATAATTTCGATGCAATCATATATACACACGAAATAAATAAAAAAAAACATCTAAAACATGCTTTTTCCACTCCTAGATCTAAAATCACATACTTTGATCGTTAGATTAAAGGCTCTTATACCACTTGTCGGATGTAAGATCACCGGATGGATCAAAATCCACCCGATTACGCAGCGGAATAAATACCAGATCTAAATCTAAACGATCAAAACACATAAATAATAAATCTAAACTACGAGGGGTTAGATTACCAACCTTTTTATGGTGCAAAATGCCAAAAACAAGGTCAATCCAAACCGAGCTAGTTGAGAGCCTAGTTGAGAAGCCAAAGTCTTCCAACGTGTGTCTCAAAGCACCACCAGGTGGATGGTGTTTAATGCCGGACCTCCTCGATATGCTACCTAGAAAACCCGAAGTTTTCTAAAACTCAAACCCAAAGTACAATGGCCGAAATCTCTAAGCCAAGTACTTACACTTTTGTGTCGAAATTATGTGTTGTGATTTGGGCAGGAGAACTCTCTCTTTATATAGGAGAGAAATCCTAGTCTCCAAGGTATTAATTAATTAATACAAAATCAATCAAATTAATCATTTTCCATAAAAAGATAAATCTAGAATATTCCTAAATTAATTCGGATATACAAAAGATTTTCTTTTCCTTAAATTATTTAACAAATAAATAATTTAATCACATGTCTTACTATTTATCAAGAAAATTAATTTCCCAACAAATAATCACATAATAATTTCGGCCACCCAAATAAAATATTAGGTCACACGAAATTTTTATCACTTTGAGCCGAGTCCACAAAAAATTTCTTTTCCGTGCATTTAATTATCTAGTCCAACTAAACAATTAATCCATATATCGATTAAATAGTCCAATCAAACTATTTAATTATAATTGAGTTGAAACGACGAGAAAACATATATGCTATATTAGGAGTCACGTCGCGGACCATTGTCCCATATTCAGTAGCTACAATAAATTAAATAATATTATCCGTCAGACCGAACAATAATATTCAATCTATTAATTCCAGGATTACACCACCATAAACCCGAAACTGAACTCTGCCGAATATAGATATAAACTTACACTCAATCATGAGTCATAAGGTGTCCAATGATATAATCATTACATACGGATAAATCCTCCATAGACTGTTCATTTCGATTCGGGATATTTCCGTAAACCCTTCTCGAAACATATTATCCTTATTTACCATTAACCCCATAGTGATCAATTAGTTCATAACTAATATAATATGAATCGCGACATCGATCGCTTTAGGATTAACAAATAAAGAACTGTCATCTCTTACGAGGAAGGAATGGATTCCATATCTGTGATAAGATCGATTACTCACTCATCCTAAAATAGAGCCAACGAGAAGTGTTGGACCACATACTACGAAGTGATCCTTACTAACGCATCAAACCCTACCCTAGTCTAAGTAGTCGTCTGTGATCACCTCAGGATTAAGATTAATCCATATATGATCATCTTGTGATTCCATAAGACTTCTCGATCACGGAATTATATCGAGAACTCAAATCAAATCGGTCCAGCCCTATATGATTATCATCATACATAAATACCCCACTAGGTACCACTATTACACACAATCCGGATAAGATCATGCTTTACCTAAAGTGTTACGACGCATTATTAGCAAATTAATCTTGAAACCCGTACTCAGATTAATAAACGCTACGGACTAAGTTAATTTTAAGTACTTCTCACTAACTCAATCCTCTTGTGTATAGCCATACACCCGAAGTTATGTGATTACATAAACGAGTGATTAGGGTTTTCATGAGTGTCTTAATTATAAGCATACATGCATATAATAAGATGAATTATTAATTCACAAAAACAATTAGATAATCATTGTTTTCTAGGTATTCTACAACTAATGATCTACCCCGAAATTGAGAGTTCGGGACCAATGTGATCCTGCACTTTGTAACGGGCTGGGAGGCATTTCATATTGGAGTGAGGCCATTTCCATCTAAGTTATATGTAGTGTAAGGGCCTGATCTGGATTGAGCTTTTTTATTCCATTTGATAAGAGAATTCGAAATAGCCCAGAAGGTCAATATACAATAATAAATTAAGTACTAGTGGGTAGCAATCTCAACGCCCTCTATTTGGTTTTTGACATTAAGTAAGAAATTAAAGAGGGTATTAAATAAATTGCAAGCATAAACACATAATATTACATCAAGTGTATTAATTAATATACAATATTATGCATAATATTATATATTAAACTACACATGTGATCCAGGCAAGTTATTGTACCAAATTATTACATTATACAACATTTTATTACACAATATGCATAATTACATTATACAACTACATTTGTTCGTTGTTTATTATTTAATCTAAGCCAATTCCATTTATAAGCCGAAAGCCTAAGTAGTTTTGAGCATCCATCTAATCACCAGGAGTAATGCCATATATAAGAACAGATCAACATACCATATTTTCCCCCAGGGTAGCTATCGGAAGGAGCTGGTAAGAATTCAGTGTTTTATTAGTCCAATATCTGTATGCGCCGCAATTGAACAAAATAAGATGAAACCACACAACTAACAACTTGCAAAACCCAAAAACATCATAATCAATTGTCACTAAACACACACAAAAACAAGCAGATAAAAATGTATTCAAAAGCCAAATCAATATCAAAACTTAAATACTGCAAAATATCATTAGTAAAACTTGACACCCCCTCACCGCACACTTCAATACTGCATAGCATCATAGTAGAACTTGACCCACTGCACTACAGAGCTGGGAAGTCAGAATCCAATAGCCCTCATTCTACCTCATTTTAAATCAAGAAAAGGCAAAACCTTTAGGAAAAGCATATAATCTAACAATAAACCAAACCAAAGAAAAATGAAGGCAAAGCTGGAAAAATTACCAGTGCCATGAGTAAAATATCCATCACAAAGCACAAAATTTTGGGGGTTAAATTCAACATTGGAATTCTCTGTTTAATTCCTGATTGTATAACATACATATATAATACGGTGATCAAAGAAGAAGGAAGGCCTAAATTATATAGTTGTGCCGAAAATGTGTACCCCCGAAGCCCACCTTATTTGGCCAAAAACAGTAGCAAATAAACAAATGGCACGTAGTCTTTGTTAAGCAAAACAAACAGCCATTTCGTGAAACAATTCACGTATTCGGTTCGTTAGTGTTCGTGATCGTTTGTTCGTTAAGCTTAACGAGCCGAAATCGAACATAATCGTGAAACTCGTTTGCTTAACGTTCGATTATGTTCGCGAACGTCTTTTATATAAATACATCAATTTACTGATGCTTGCGACTGAAAGAGGATAATTCATTCATTCATTTAATAGATAATATAGATTGAATTTATATAATATTTAGATATTTTTATTGTAATTTCAGTTGTGTAATATATGTAATTTTAATGTCTAACTTGTTAACGAACCGAACTCGAACCGAATTCGAGCCAAACTCAAGCCAAAAGACAAAAAATATGTTTAACGAGCCGAGCTCGAACATTTCATCTTTTAAACGAGTCGAGCTCGAACATAATTTTGTGTTCGTTTAACAAACTAACGAGCTCGTGCGCTAAACGAGCTCGAGTTCGAATCACCAATACTTGGTTCGGCTCGGCTCGGCTCGTTAACAGCTCTTTGGCACCGTTCGAAGCTACCACCAATAGTAGCGTTAGAAAATGTCCCGAGCTCCGAGAAAACACACCAAACAAAGCATTTCCCATAAATTACTAAACAAGGAAACATCACACTATATTTATACAAAGTTGGAATATCCTAGGAAGTAATATAATTGCGAAATTCGAAAGACATGCATGGAGGAGGCAAATACAAGGAAAAAAACTAATTGTTGTAAGTTTGTAAAAAGAAATTGACCAATATCAAGGAGCGATTCATACCAGCAACAATGACTCCTCTCTTCCCACGATCTAGATCCATGCCCCCTTTGTAAATGAAAAGTGAACCAAAATCAGGAAGATCCATGCCATACACACTGAAATTCTCAAAGATTAAAAAAAATAGATCAACGCACGTACCAACTCAACAAGCAAAGAATACAGGTGAAAAATCAGCCATATCAAGGGCCGGAAGAAACGGGTTGGAGCAGAAAAAAAAAAAAAAAAAAAGAGGCCAGGAAAAGATTAAATTAAAATGCTATGGATGAGCAATGATTCAAGTGCCCCAATATATATGAGAAAAATCCATACAAGAAAACTCCTGGAAAGGGAAAGCGAAGCATCGGTTGAAGATGGAGCGTTTGCGTCATTAAACCCAATTATCGTACCCTTAAAAGCAATGTTCTAAAAGTCAGCAGACGCTAGTCGGGCGGCCGAGTGAGGAGTTGGGACTCGTCGGGGACTAGACGGTTTTGGATTTTTTATAATTATTAAAATAATAATGGATTTGACAAAATAAATACCACTATAAACCCCAAAAAAATAATGATACTACTACTATAGTAATAATAAGTACTAACATAACATAAGTCCTAAAATTCAAGTAAGAAAATAATTAAACACATACAAACATACATGATACGTCCAAAATAAACACATTCAAAGTCAAGTTTCACAAAAAAAAAATATAATACGGAATGCCTAGGCCGAGTTGCCCGAGTTGAGCCTGACTATCCCACCTTGAACCCGACTCCTGCCTAGAGGCCGACTACTCCCCAACTAGTGACCGACTAGAGACCAGCCCGCACAGACAAGTCGGACTAGTGTGTACTCGGGTCGGTGGAGGGCCGACTAGCGCCTAGGCGGCGCCTAGTCCGCCGACTTGGCCGACTTTTAGAACATTGCTTAATAGACGCCGATTGCTCTTGCTTTTACGTTAATGAACCAGATTTCTGTTTGATTTTTAAGAAGTAAGAAAAGATGATTAGTTGAAAACGACGCCGTTTGAGAGAGTTAAGATGTTTGGTCGTCCAAGCATCAACAATTCATTAAAGTTTCTATTCCATTTATATATGTATAAGACATAAAAAGAGGCGCACCCTTTTGACAACTTCAAGATAAAGACCAGCAAGAGATAGCCTAGGAGTTAGGACCTGCAAGTAATAACGTTATTCGATGAAATTGACCCGGAAATTGGAAAATCGGTAGCTTTTATCATACGACATTTTTTTCGGTCGAGCGATTCTTCAAATTTTTTCGGTTCATCGTCCAAATTTGGAGGAAATCGTCCAGTTTCAGTCAAAACCGTCCATATTAGGATGCATTTCGTCCCAAACCATCCAATGGACAAAATGGATGGAAACCGTCCAAATGTTGGACGAACCGTCCGAATTGGGAATGAATTCCGTCCATTTTTGGACGGTGCGTCCAACATTTGGACGGTTTCCGTCCATTTTGTCCAAAACACTTAAACCGTCCCAATTTGGACGGTATCACTTGGTCTCTCCGTCCAAAACAGAGGACGCACCGTCCAAAGTTGGACGGATACATCCATTTTGGACGGATACCTTCCATTTTGTCCAAAGCAATAAAACCGTCCCAATCTGGATGGATCCATGAGGTCTCTCCGTCCAAACATAGGACGCACCTTCTGAATTTGGACGGAGACGTCAATTTTGAAACCCTTATCAGGTCTTATTTACTATTTTTACCTACTCTTGTCTTCACCGTTTCATCACACAAAAAAATCACCATTGCTTCCAAAAAAATCACCATTGCTACACCAAAAATTCACCATTGATACCAAAAAAAAAAAGAAAAAAAAGAAAACATATTTGTCCTTTTGAGCTGCGTTGTTTTATTTCACCGGAGTTATATTTTTAAACAAATGGGTAAGCATTTACTTAAGTTTGAATAAATTTTTTTTTTTAATTGTTATTTGTTCACATGAATAAAGTATGTTAACGTTATAACACTATCATAAATTACTTCTAAATGCCTCATCATACATTTAATCATACCATACATGAATTGAATTCAAACCCAACAATAAAATAACACACTATTGAACATGAAACATGACGATCTCTAAATTATACATGAATTTTCGAATTTTATATGAACATCAATAAACCATAAACCCTAAGCTATTAATTACATATTACTAATTTTCATACATATCCATTCGAATTATAAGATTCATACATATCATTTCGATTTCTAAAAGCACTTCATCATACATACATATAATCATACAAATAAATTTGAATCTAAACTCTAAACCCTACAACACCGTTGAATCCCAAACGAACAAATAACATGATATTCATGGTGACATAAACCCTAAAAATCTTGTCACAATCAAATAACAAAATTTAATAGGGTTAGCCCATTAATTCGAATCAAATAACAAAATCAAATAGGATATGAATTCAAATCATATGTATGATTACCCAACAAAATCAAATAACAAAAACAAATAACGAAATCATAAACGGAATTGGAAAAGACTGTAAAAAATAAAAAACCATAAACACTCACATTAGGTGCTTCTAAGCTCTGAGAAGACGAAGGATTAACCATTGAAATCGTCCAAATTTGCTCTATGAAATGGAAGGATTGAAATGCTGTAAATCGTCCAAATTACTGCGTTTTTCAGAGGTTTTCTTCTTGAAACGGCTGTGAAATGGTTTGAAATGAGGAAGAAGGCTGATAAGGGTTTGAAAATGGACGTATCCGTCCAAAATGGATGTATCCGTCCAACTTTGGACGGTGCGTCCTCTGTTTTGGATGGAGAGACCAAGTGATACTGTCCAAATTGGAACGGTTTAAGTGTTTTGGACAAAATGGACGGAAACTGTCCAAATGTTGGACGCACCGTCCAAAAATGGACGAAATTCATTCCAATTCGGACGGTTCGTCCAACATTTGGACGGTTTCCGTCCATTTTGTCCATTGGATGGATTGGGACGAAATGTATCCAAATATGGACGGTTTTGACTGTATTTGGACGATTTCCTCCAAATTTGGACGGTGAACCTAAAAAATGTCGATGCGCTTTTGACTCGAAAATAAATATCGGAAATTCTGATGGCGCGATTTTCCAATTTCCCAAATTGACCTTTGAATGAAAAAGTTAAGAAAAAACCACTCCAACTAAAATCACGGGAAGAAAAACATTTGTTGAAGTATGATGCACCGACACTTCAATCTGGATGCCGTACGCCGTGTCTGACACATTTCTTACACGACATGCGACCGAAACATTCCAACACGTGTTGTCTGATTAAAATAATATTATTTAAAATTTTAATATCCGACACGCTGTCGACACTCCCCGACACAGCACCGACACTCCTGAACCCAATTTTTTTTCTTTATTTTATTTTTCTTCAATTGAAACGTTAAACTACACAATGTATATTTCTATAATAATTTAATAAATAGTACGTTGTATTAAGTTTATATGTTTCTTGCTGATAAACAATCATTTTTACAATTTATAGTATTTTGAATGTCAATCACAATTTATTTTGGCACCGTATAAAGATACAACATCTATTTTAGATATTTATAGAGATTACGTATTACCTATCTTATTTTCTCTAGTTTTTTTTCGTGTCATGCGGCGTATGTTTGTCCGTGTCTGTGCAACATACTTACAACTTACTAGGATGAATATTTCTAGAAGGGGTAACCACAAATTTTAGATTAGTCTTGGACTAAATCCTAATTAGTGGTCCATAACCAATAAAAATACACAAAAGTTCTGGTGGTCCCTTGTTTTTAGAAAAAACTACCTTTCTGAAAAAATTCATTGGCTAGAATTGACTAATTGGTGGTCTAAAATTGATTGACCAACATAAAATTAATAATAATCCATGATTTCACATTTGTCATTTTTTCTAAAGAAATCACAATATATAGTGGATTAAATTTTAAAATGGAGCTTTTAAAGGCACCACACTTATTCTACTTGGGCACCTAAATTAAGGGGCACCACACTCTTATTTGTGTTTTTTACCTTAAGCACCACACTTATTTTTACATATACTCATTATACCACTCTCTAATTACAATATTTCCGTTTTTACTTATGGCACCACATTTGTTAATATCTTCCACTCCGATATATTAATTACACATATATACCTAATTTCTTTTCGGCCGTCACCCACTCGGCACCCACCAGCCCCGCTACCTCCAACCCCACACCAGCCATGCCACCTCTCACATACACCCCACCCACAGCCCAGTCACCCATGTACACATCTTCCTCCACCATCACCTAGCCCCACGGCCATCGATCAACTAGCTCCACCGCCCCTTGAAAGAATTAAATATAACAATACAATTTTAAGAAAACAGATTCAAGACTTTTTATTCAATGATCCAAATTGTTGCAGGCATATTTATTTTATAGTACAAAGGTCAGCTGCAAACGAGTAAATAGAGATGACAGATAATATATCATAAAACTTAAGTCAACTTGAAATTGATCTATCTAATTGTGTAGAATTTAAAATTAATGTATTTCCTCCTTTATCTCTTCAATTAAAACATTTTTCTGAATTTTGCTCATTATCCGACTTCTGCAGAGGAAAATGATATGTGCACTACACATTTGTGTAGTGCACAACCACTACATGTGTGGTAATCATTGATTAAAGTGATTAATTATTTTTTGTGATGGGTCCCAACAGAATATGTGATGTTGATTGTGTTGTGTAAGATGTTGTGGTTGAATGAGTAGTGGATGTATCACTACTCTTCTGCATATTATCCGTAGGTGAAGGTGTTCTAACACCCATTACATCTAACCTGAAAGATTTTGAGTAAAAGAAAGTAAATTACAGGAAAGTTCATTGAGGTGTGTAGCTATTTTTTACTAAGATATAATCTCTCAATGGTTAGGAGAAAGATTCAGTTCTAAAAAAACAAAATAGACATCGGAAATTATATCAACTACTCAAATCTTCACCTTCAAGCTCCGTCAATTTTTTTATTTCCATCATTTTTTTTTTTCTTTTTTCAAAACGTGAGTCGGATTTTATCATTGTGGTTTGGGGTGAGACGATGGATTCATTGATAGATTGAGAGAGAATGATGCATTTCATTATGGTAAGAGATGGTGGAAATGGTGATATGGGTGGTTAAAGGGTGGAGAAGATGGTGGTTGTAATCGTTTATAGTTGGTGGATGTTATTGTGATAAAAAAATGATTTGGATACAGTGAAAATAATCTGGATGTAGTAAATTTTTATTTTAATAGATGTGGTGTCATTAGTAAATTCATCAATTAAAAACTTAATATGTGGTGCCAGAAGTAAACACCTATTTTATAACATGTTGTGGTGCCTACGGTATAAAAATTATGGTGCCTTTAAAGGCACCCATTTTAAAAACATCTATAAAATATTATTTTCAATAATTCCCCCTAAAAAGATTATGGGTGATTACTAAGTGTGACATGGTTAATAAAATGGATAAACACTTGAGAATTTATATATCATGATAAATATAATTTATTTAAAGATGAAAATAACAGCTTCGGTTACATTTTAATTATTAAAAAAAGTAACAGCTTCAGTTGTTAGACTCAAAACAGGATTGTAACTCATGTAACTTCAATTTTCACGTAAAAGAACAAAAAGTTCACCGAAAAAAAAAAGACTCGAATATTATGATGGAGTATTAATTGTGACCCATTTAAGGAAAAAGATAAAAAAATTATAAAAAAAAAAAAAAATCATCACGGGCAAGATAAAGATAATGAATAGAATATTAATCCCTATATATTAATGAATGATAAGTATAATCTCTCTTTTTTTATATTAATTAATTAATGATATAAGTATAATCTATTTAATGAAGTTTTCCTTATTATAAAAGGATTTTCCATGTTACTAATAATCGGTATAAAGGGGGTAACTTCACCCTTTACCCATATATGAGTGATATATAGAGAGACAGGATTCCCAAGAGCTATTAAAGTCTGCACGTTTGCGTTTTTTTTTCCTCTCCATCTACGTACGTCGGTGAGTCGGTCCTTGTGAGTAAATAGGCAAATAGGGGTATCATGGGAATCCTAACAGAAGAGTTAATTTATGGGGTAATAAGGGATGCCAAGCCCACCTTTCGTAACGCTGAGGACATGATCGTCTTCACCGTTCATGCTGCTTTCATCGCCTCCGGCTTTCACCTTCATGCCACCGGTCCAAAAGCGTTCGACAACTACTCCTTTACCTCTTCCTCCCTAGGTATGTATTTTTCTTTCTTCAATTTCAATTTCAATTTACTGAATCAGGATTTTTTTAATTTAATTTCCGCCCGAATTCAATTCATGTACGTGATGCAGAGGAAACTACTATTGAGGACTGGAACTTTGACGACGATTTTTATGGGTTTATATATTTCAACCCTGATCAAGGTTCCAAAAAAATTGAAGTGAAGGCTGTTGTAATGCCCGGTAAACTGTTTTTCAGCGCCTTCAGTGACGGAGATTCTGAGCTTGCTGATCTTGAAATTGAGTATGATATTTTTCTTGATTAATTTTGTAAAACATATATATTTTGTTTTTTTTTTTTTAAGTTTATTTTATTTTGCACTAGCTAATCTTATTTTTTTATTTTTTTATTTTAGCATCCGTGACTATGCCTTTCTTGAGAAAGAAGAGAATCAACATTATTACTTAAAGAATTTGGAGAAGCTGGTGGGATACGTTGAGAACCAACTTTTGAATAGGTATCTTGGTAGGCAGCAAAGGTGATGATCTGTCCATATATCGACATGAAGCGTTTTTAAGCATGATTATGCGTCTTTTTTTTCTTCTTTTTCTTTTAGGTGTTTTATTTTACTCAAATCCTTTTAGCCATGAGTATATGTTAGTAGATTAATATTAATACAGTACGATCGGCCGCAAAAGATGGAGGATTAGGGTTTAATCTGGATGGCTGGATGCATATGATTAAAATTAGAAAGAATTAGGATATGGTATTTGCAAGAGCCAGGGGACACAATGTGTGATAAATTACAACTTTTAAATTGTAATAGCCTGTTGTGTTACAATAGAATTTTGTTCTTGCATGTAATAAAATAAATAAATTGAATCAACAAATGTGGTGCCTTAGATAAATTTGTGTTGCCAATAGAACCACCATTTCAAAGTGATTTGAACTTCTCAATCTCTTGCCGTAAGAACATGACAGTCTTGATTCGATACAACTCATATGTACACACAACAGTATTAAAACACACGTATCAAGAATGTGAATATTTCTCCTTTTGAAATATAACTGTCTATTATTTTAAAACAAATCTTTTTGACAATTGATTCATTTATTTTGAAAGTACTGTTCTTCAAAGAAAAAAAAACATTATTGATACTTTAATTAAACCGCATTATTATTGATACGTTAATTAAACCGCATTAAGAAGCACGGATACCGACACAACACCACACGGACATTACGGAAACTTTTGACATGAGATGATAAACCTAAAAATCAAACAAATATGTATAATCAGGGACGGAACCAGGAACTTTTTTCGGGTGGGCTAGAATCAAAATTTTCGTGACGTTATACTATAGGGTAATTTTTTTCAAAGTCTACGATTCAAGAGAAAAATCATTTGAGTCCCTTAAACGGGAGCACCCAAAAGAAATTCATTTTATACAAGCGGTAACGGTAACTAACAAAATGCCAACATGGCTAGGTACTGACATCATTTCAATTGCACTCTACAAGGCTTTTGAAAATAAAATTCATCAATAACAGAATCAACATCGACATTTTGAGAGAATTCTCTTTCAGTATAAACTATCATGGAATCCGCAAGGAAGTCTTCATCCATTTTATTACGGAGGACAAATTTAACATACTTCATAGCTGAAAATGCCCTATCTGTGGTTGCTGTTGAGACCAGAAGAGTTAAAATAAGACGAATCAACCTCTCAATCAAAAAGTATATCTGAGATTTGTTTGTCTCAACTAATTTCTGACACAAATCTGAAAGGGTGGACAATCCTTCAAACCTTGGATCTTGGATGACACCGTGCCCATAATGCGCCAATTGCAATTTTAGTAAATGCATATCTTGACTAGTGAAGTCATTGGGATAAAACTTTTCAGCAAGGGTGCATATATTCTCAATGTTGAAGGATTCGGAATTGTTCTTTGAATCCAAAGACGAACTTAGTTTGAGGAGCTCTACTGCTTCGTCACTAAATCTGGTGTTTAACTCCTGCAGCTGAAATCAATGCCACTGGTATATATGTCAAAATGGTAGTAATGCTCAACCGTGGTATTACTTCTTTGTTGACATGAACGACCAGTAGCATCTACGTAACGAGCACTCATGTCTGGAATAGGAATATTATTCTCTATGCAAACTTTTTTCACACTCTCCATCAATGAATCAAAACCGTCATCCCTTAACCATCCAAGAAGATCTTTGGTATAAGAGACTGTTGATTCATGCTGCTGAACCATCCTGCTGAAACCGTTCAAACTTCATGCGTATATCATGCTCCACTTTTAGTTGCGTAGATTGCTCCTGATTCTAATATGAAAGATCCCAAACAAAAAAAAAATCTTGTTGATGAAGAACAATTAGGGTTCTTCACGATTGGAATGAAATTTCACAACAGAACAACAAATTGATCACCATCCGACAAGGAAGAAGTAAATCACGATGCTGATATTGAAACCGCCGGGAATCGATCCACCCCGAGTAAATGTAACATCCTGACTTTTCATAAAAGGGTAAAATAGTCATTGGGTGTATTTACTACGACCTAATGATTATTTGTCCCATTTATTGAATTAAAAGGAATTAATTAAAGGATTTAGTTAATTAATTATAAAGGATTTAATTATTGGCTATAAAAGAAGATAATCCCTTTTATGTTTCACGGCGAATCAAAAAAAAAAGAAGAGGAACGCCGCAACAAAGCGCGAAGAAAGCGAAATAAAAGGGAGAACCGTGTGATCAATCCGTTCATCCGCTCAAGATGCCGCGAGAGAGAAAAGTGATCAGCGCAAGGAAACGCAAACTTTGGAAAATAACATCTCTCAATTTCGTAAGTTTTCGCTTTAGCCTTAGTTTTCGGTATTTGTAGAGTTCGATTCTTGAAAAATTCGTATCTTTCAATCCGTAACTCTTTTTTCACCATGAGTAGTCAAAACGATCGTCCTGGAGCGTAGATCATTCTAAAAATAGTTATGCAGCAGTTAATCGTGGTAATCTGCAGTTTATGGACTTTTTCAGTTTCGGTTTTACGCAAAGAAATAGGATTTTAGGGTTTCGTTGATCAAATAGGTTTTGGGGTTGAGGATCAACAATTGTTGCGATTGCTTGACGTTTTCTTTCGGTTTTGCTTGGAAATTAAGGTAAGAGACTCTTCCTAATGAGTAATTATAATTTTATAACGATAGGTTGAGTTTTGGTGAGTCTTGGTGTTATTTGGTGATAGAATTCATGTTAAGTTGTAATTAATAAGATGGGATATGTTTTGGTATATTTGTGTTGATTTTTTTAAATTTCTACCTTTTCGATTCAATAACATTAATTAAATATGAACAAGCTTCGATTGAATTTCTGATTCGTTCAGTTAAAACACCGAATGTACTCTTAAAGGGAGTTGAAGTTCGGATCCGTCGGAAGAGCATGAAAAGGCTTGTGCTTTGATGAACTAGAGTTCATCAATGTCTGTGTATTTGCTAGGACTTGTCCGTGTCTAGTGGTCTAGGAAAGAGAGTAGTGTATGTGAGGGAGCTTACCTGAAAACACTTAGGTGGCTAGTTAATTCACAATAATAAAAACATATGTGTAGATAAAAGCTAAAACGTCATTTATTCTCGGTTAGGCACTCTTTCATATCGGCGATGTGATACGTTCATAAAAGGTGAACAACGCTACTGGCCTTAAACGGCTGAAGGGTAGTGGAGGAAATTCATCGGACGTATATGCATACCGGGGAGACCCCGGAGCTAATCGGTGCTAATCACCGTTAGTTAGCAAGTATATCTTCAGGCTGATGAACGCCATGCGTAGTGTCCTTGAGTGATGACGTAACCAAGATAAGCTAAGCTAGAAACGTTTAGTCATGACATGTCGATGGGCATGGATTGAACCTGATTGAGTCGATCTCATAAAGAAAATTTAATAATCATAATAATAACCCTTCGTTGTACAACTTAGTTATTCATTAGCTTCTCACTTTTACTAAGTACATTGTACTTACCTCCTTTGCATTTTCTTTTGTATGCATTGTGGGGTGAGAAGACGAACAGTTGATCGTGGTAGATGACGACTTTTAAAGGCTTTGAAGTCTTGACGAAGTTTCTAGTTCATTTTCTTTGTAAAGGTTGTACTAGACTAGTTGTATTTATTTTCTTAGACTTATTGTATTTCTACTTTTAAGACCTCGTATTCTATAAGTCTTTGGGTTTTTCGTCGTTGTAATTTAACTATCCATCTTTAGTATGGTTAATTTCTATTCTTAGTAGCATTTATGTTTTACCCAGTCTTTTTAGCTTCATTTGCTTTTATTTGATACTGACTTTACGTAGAGGCTTGCGTATAATATTAGATTTATTTAATGCTATACGCGCCTGAACGTTCTCTTCCGGATAAGGGCTCGGTATCCAGGTGCGGGCGTTACGGTTGGTATCGAGAGAAGCGTCCTTCTTTCTAGGCTTCTCCCCTATGATAAGACTTCTTTAGACCTTTTGAACCCTTCCGATCTCTTTTGATCTTGGTGGTAAATTCTCGTAGGATTAGGAATCCTTAGAACGTGGTTAAGTTGCACTAGGACCAAGTGAAAAGTCTCCTTAGGTGAAGGTTGAGTTTTAAGCTCATATCTCTTATGTGATCCTCTTAAGTTTTGTTCCTTTCGAGAACCCTTACTAGGATCCTCTTTCCTTTTGGAATCTTCGAATCTTTCTCTATCTTTCTTTCTTTTGAGGTTTTAATGCTTTCGTAATGCTACATTTGGTTCAAATCACTTCCTTGTAACTTGGTGTTATGCAAAATGAGTAAACGATTTTGTTCACGTTTCTACATATCATGTTATATCATTTTTTTTTTGTTGTTCTAAGAATTCTGTAAATTTTCAGCCACATAGAAAGTTGTCTTATCTACAATTTCTCTCTTTACATCAATTTAGTTTTCAATATGGATTGTTCACAAATTGTTTAACAAGCGGGTACTGCTCAGAAAATTCTGCAGCGGTACTCTTACTTATCGTTCTGTTTTGAATAAGCTAAACACCTCCAAATGACTTGTATTTTTGGTATGTTGTAGAAAATATCCTGCACTATAATTTTTGTTTTGGAACCAAGTGCAAATTCGTTTTGGTTTGAGCACAATCTGCAACACATGACAGTTGATGAAGTCCTGAAAAATTTTGACAGCTTATAGCAGTAGATGAAAATAATTATTTTGACCGACCTCTGGCTCCCAAAAATTTTGATTTTTGAGCATCATATGTAAAACTTATATGCTCACAGATTTTCTCTTTGCCTCATGTTCAAAATCAGCTCTGTTTGTTTTGTGCAAATCAATTATTTCATGACTTATGTATGCACCCGAATTTGTCAAAACCATTTAAGTCCTCTGGACAAGAAAGGGTAGATGTCTTTCTTTCACCCTCAGAGGTTATAGTGTAGTAGGTTATAGGAGATGAGAATACTTTGATTTATCTGATTCTTAAGCTAGTTGTTACCCAGGATAAGAAGTTTGGTAGGTAGAGACTAGGTGTTGTCGTTATAGTGTTCCTCGATGGCAAGATACGATTGCGTGGTGATTTTCCAATCTTATGTCTTCATTAATAAGATCCTCTTTTATAATCATCTAGTTTCCTACTTGGTTATCCCGATTTCAACGTTTCTCCATCCATACTAATGGTAACACATGCTCTGGTTAAATCCTCCATTTGAAACTTCTGAAACTCGGTAAAAGTCCCTTATTACGAAGTTTTGTTTTTCAAGTGTGTACACTTTTTTGATGTGCCTTATTTTTTTTAAAGATGTTTTCATCATGTCAAATGCTTTATTTAACCAAAAAAAAAAAAATTATGTTTACCAAAAATCTTTCGTTTTCTCTTTTATTATCGCTTGGTTTATGTTTACCAAAATTCTTTGGCCTTGCTTTGCTCGAGATGGGTTCCACACGAACTCCATATGCAAATTTTATCTTTTCCAAGTACTTTTTACTCGTTTCAATTATTAGTGTTAAAGGTCTCATACTTTGGCACATAGTTTTCAACATCCTCGTGTTTGGTTTTATCCAACATGAGTGAATGCTTTGTTTCCGTGTTTTCCTTTCCGGTTAAACCACTTACCATGCTCTAAAAATTCTGGAAATTTTCCACAATATAGACCAAGAAGTCTTTTCTACAATTTATCTTTTACACCAACTCGATAATTGTTATGGATTGTTCATAAAATTCATGTTTATGCCAGACACTCTGTCCAGAAAATCTGCAGCAGCACCTTCAATTTTTCTTCTGTTTTGAACAGGTTAAACACCCTCAAATGACCTGAATTTTTGATATGTTGCAGAAAAAACTTTTATCTACAATTTTCATTTTGGAATTAAGTTCAGATTCTTTTTCTTTTGATCTTGATTTGCAATTCAACTCAGTGTTTATTAATCTGAAAATTCTGACAGCTTGTACAATCGTCAGAAATAACTGTTTTTGACCGACCTTATCTCATTCAAAAATTCCAATATTTTTATATCACCTGGGAAACTCCGGTATCTAAATCTTTTCTCTTTGGATCGTGCTCAAATTCCTTCTTCATTTGTTCTGTACAAATTGATAATGTCAGATCCGGAGTAAATATCTTACACATCAACCGAAAAGGAATCCTCACCTCTTTGACTTAGGGTTTGGGCTAAGAGGGTAGCAAGTTACGATTGTTTTGTTTAGGAGTTCCCCGAAGTTTGATCTCCTTCTGAGTTAAACCTTTTAGTAAGAGTTTGTAAAACTAACGTTATAATTTCTTTTGCGCTTTTAAACAAGAACCAATATGCTATCCTCAAGCATGCCATGTTTGATGTTCGCACTTTTCGTGTGCCCTTTTATAATTATACCTTTTACGTGATGTATTTCTCATGTAATCCCTCATTTGAGATCTTTAAACTCAACAAATCATTTTCACATGTTGTCATGAATTACCTCGTAAATATGTCTCTAAAAGCGTTTCTTCCGAACAAGTTCTTACCTTCATACTTTTCAAATCAAGAAACAAGTTCTCTTCAAAATTCTACATTATTGCACTTCCATCTTTCTTTTCAAATTCAAATTTGACCAAGCCTTCTCGATGTCGAACATTTTTTTACTTGTGTTCATTCTCGCCTCCTCCTAAGTAATAGTGTCGATGTTGTAACTATTTCACCTAATCTTTGCCTGTTCTTTTAAGGTATGCATATCTCCTTTGCCGGTTGAATTTTTAAGCCTACCATGACATTCCTTTTCGCCACTTATCTTTAACCTTCTAGCAATTTATGCTAAACTAGTTTCAAGCGTAAGGTAGACCTTTTCAAGATGCCTTCCACGAACTCTATCTAGCCAACCAACATTTGAACTCCAAAACTTCTATTGAATTTCAATCCAGATTAATGTACCTCGTACCATTCGGCTTTTAACTCTCTTTCAGTGCCATTTAGAGCCATTAACCGCCGAGATATGCCTTTTGATTTTTCCATCCTCTCGCTTTGGCGTTTCTATTCCAATTTTGTTACACCGGTTGAAAGTCTATTTTATTTAACCTTGAGCATTTATTCCTTGGAAGTGTACTATTCCTCTCGAGTAGTGCAACCTTGAATCTTTGATTTGAAACGTCAATAATCGTTTAAACTTCCTTTGAAACTTTGAATTAATTCTTGAAATCAAACCTTATCCAAAGAATTCTTAAGGGTCATTTCCTCTTCACTTAAAAAATCTTGCTTACCGCCTACTTATTCAAACTTTTGATATTCCCTTACAATTCCTTGAGGGAATTTCAATTTCTATTAAATCCTAAAATAATCTCTCTTTGACTTCTGCAAACTTGGACACTTCTTGACAAGTGTTTATTTTATTCTAAGACCTTTTGGTGTGCTCGTTTTGTCTCCATGGCTCCTTCACGTTGAGATTCTTGCTCTCTTTGATTTCTTTTTATTTTATTTTATCCTTCTAGTGCTCAACCTTGCGCCTTTACTTTGTTTTTCTGTTGTGTGATGTTTCCTTTAACGTCTCCACTTCCTAAAGGTCTATATGAAAACTTATTACCATCCTTTCAAGTTACCTCTGAAGTCTTTGCAGACCACTGTATCTTGCAGAATTTCTCTCTCAAAAAAAAATCATCTGCAAGGTGTCCTTTTGTTTTCCTTTTTGTGGCTACCCCTTGTATTATGATACAATGTCTCATTCTTCAGTTTGGAACCACCTTCAACTTTTCCCCATCACGAAATGATCTTGTTTTTCATGTAACCCAAGCAAACTTTCTTATTTCAAGTGCATTGTATCATTCCTTGGCTTACCTAGTTGACATACCACCCTGGTACTCAACTTGTCACTTTTCAACTTCTTTAATTTTCCAAGCTAACCTCAATTGGCACGAGGATTGGATCAGACTATCAGAGGGAAAGTATGGCAATGCATGTTCTCCACCCACAGGGAGTCTCGTAAGTCCTTCACCGGATCCTTGAGTTCTTCAAAGAAGCTTGTGGTTCCATGGTGACCAAGTTGAGATCAAAAGAAGTCAAGTGTGCCGTAAGTGTGGTTTCGGCCGTGAAGATTCAAATTCCTTCCGGTATAGGGCAGCGAGGAGCAAGCAAAGAGTGTTGAACCGATGATTGTAAGATTCGAGGCGCTTGATGAGTTCGTGAAGGAACAAGATGAAGATCCAGTTTCTTCCGGTTACAAGTGAGTGGCTGGAGCCCAACCAACCATTGGTCATGAGTTAGATGAAGATGGCAATAGTTGGCATCGGAATCAGCTTTGGGATTCCGAGTGCGGAAGATTGGGAAGGACAATAAAGAATGGAAACCTTGAGATGGCAATTGCAGTTCCTCTCGGAGCGACCAAGAAGTACAAGAATTGGAACAAGATCAAGCGATCTTTCATGAAGATAGAGATAGAAGAACGCGAGTTTCTGGGATGAAGTAAAGCGACAACAGAATACGAGACCGGATTTGATACAGCAAATCAACGAGGAGATTGAAGTGGATCGTCGCAACCTCAAGTTGGCTCAAGACAAGCAAAAGAGTTGGGAAGATGGAAGAAGACGAAGACTGTAAGAGTTAGAAGACGAAACGCTTCGCAAATTCCAGAGTTCAAGTACCTCTCGGTTACAATCGAGTTTCGAGGACGAAACTCCTCTTAAGGGGGAAGGAATGTAACATCCCGACTTTTCATAAAAGGGTAAAATAGTCATTGGGTGTATTTACTACGACCTAATGATTATTTGTCCCATTTATTGAATTAAAAAGGAATTAATTAAAGGATTTAGCTGTTAATTATAAAGGATTTAATTATTGGCTATAAAAAGAAGATAATCCCCTTTTATGTTTCACGGCAGAATTCAGAAAAAAGAAGAGGAACGCTGGCAACAGGCAGGAAGAAAGCGAAATAAAAGGGAGAACCGTGTGATCAATCCGTTCATCTGTTCAAGATGCCGCAGGAGAGAAAAGTGATCAGCGCAAGGAAACGCAACTTTGGAAAATAACATCTCTCAATTTCGTAAGTTTTCAGTTTAGCCCTAGTTTTCGGTATTTGTAGAGTTCGATTCTTGAAAAATTCGTATCTTTCAATCCGTAACTCTGTTTTTCAGCCATGAGTAGTCGAAACGATCGTCCTGGAGCGTAGATCATTCTAAAAATAGTTATGCAGCATTTAATCGAGGTAATCTGCAGTTTATGAACTTTTTCAGTTTCGGTTTTCTGCAAAGAAATAGGATTTTAGGGTTTCTCGTTGATCAAATAGGTTTTGGGGTTGAGGATCAACAGTTGTTGCAGTTGCTTGACGTTTTTCTTTCGGTTTTGCTGGAAATTAAGGTAAGAGACTCTTCCTAATGAGTAATTATAATTTTATAACGATAGGTTGAGTTTTGGTGAGTCTTGGTGTTATTTGGTGATAGAATTCATGTTAAGTTGTAATTAATAAGATGGGATATGTTTTGGTATATTTGTGTTGATTTTTTTAAATTTCTACCTTTTCGATTCAATAACATTAATTAAATATGAACAAGCTTCGATTGAATTTCTGATTCGTTCAGTTAAAACACCGAATGTACTCTTAAAGGGAGTTGAAGTTCGGATCCGTCGGAAGAGCATGAAAAGGCTTGTGCTTTGATGAACTAGAGTTCATCAATGTCTGTGTATTTGCTAGGACTTGTCCGTGTCTAGTGGTCTAGGAAAGAGAGTAGTGTATGTGAGGGAGCTTACCTGAAAACACTTAGGTGGCTAGTTAATTCACAATAATAAAAACATATGTGTAGATAAAAGCTAAAACGTCATTTATTCTCGGTTAGGCACTCTTTCATATCGGCGATGTGATACGCTCATAAAAGGTGAACAACGCCACGCCTTAAACGGTGAAGGGTAGTGGAGGAAATTCATCGGACGATATGCATACCGGGAGACCCCGAGCTAATCGGTGCTAATCACCGTTAGTTAGCAAGTATATCTTCAGTCGATGAACGCCATGCGTAGTGTCCTTGAGTGATGACGTAACCAAGATAAGCTAAGCTAAAACGCTTTAGTCATGACATGTCGATGGGCATGGATTGAACCCTGCATTGAGTCGATCTCATAAAGAAAATTTAATAATCATAATAATAACCCTTCGTTGTACAACTTAGTTATTCATTAGCTTCTCACTTTTACTAAGTACTTTGTACTTACCTCCTTTGCATTTTCTTTTGTATGCATTGTGGGGTGAGAAGACGAACAGTTGATCAGTAGATGACAACTTTTAAAGGCTTTGAAGTCTTGACGAAGTTTCTAGTTCATTTTCTTTGTAAAGGTTGTACTAGACTAGTTGTATTTATTTTCTTAGACTTATTGTATTTCTACTTTTAAGACCTCGTATTCTATAAGTCTTTGGGTTTTTCGTCGTTGTAATTTAACTATCCATCTTTAGTATGGTTAATTTCTATTCTTAGTAGCATTTATGTTTTACCCGAGTCTTTTTAGCTTCTGTTTGCTTTTATTTGATACGACAACGTAGAGGCTTGCGTATAATATTAAATTTATTTAATGCTATACGCGCCGAACGTTCTCTTCCGGATAAGGGCTCGGTATCTGGGAGCGGGGCGTTACAGTAAACCAAATGCTGATAATGAAACAGCCTGAAGAAGGAAACCGCCGTCCCTTTTGTTTAGCGAAATTCGATCAAATTAAGACTCCTATTTGTCCCGTTTGTTTAGCCAAGCTCCAGCCGGGAATCGATCCTTGATGATGCATTGTTTCTGCAATCCAATTGTTTCAATGAATATTGTTGTTGTGAATAATCAAATTTAGATACAACAAAAAAAAATTGAAGTATTTTAAGTCATTCCAAGCTTATTTATCCAACCTAATTATATTTGGCAAATTTTTTTTCGGTTTTGCTGCATTTTTGCAGTTTTTTCGAATCAATTGTCTACAAGCATTTACTCACCCAAGGTATTCATCTTTATTGGCCTGTATGATCAATTGTTGTTGTCATGGAATTATCAATTGTTGTTGTATGAATCCTACGGTCTGTATTTTTGTTCTTGAAGAATTGTTGTTGAAGAATTATCAATTGTTTGTTCTTGAAGAATTATCAATTGTTGTTGTATGAATCCTACGGCATGTATGATCAATTGTTGTTGTATGAATCCTACGGTCTGTATTTTTGTTCTTGAAGAATCCATAATTCGATTTAATGCAGAATCATGGTAGTACAATTCTAGGAAAAGGTCATAAAGGACAAGTTTACATTTTATTTGTGAAAAAAGGACACAAAAGAATCACACTGGTTGTAAAGGACAGAAAGTTATTCATATCCAAAAATACCCTTAATTTTCATTTTTCTAACATTTACTGCATTTATTACAATTGACTTTTTTTTATTTTTCATAAATGAAAACAATCCTTTTTTTTTTTTTTGAAGATAAAACAATACTTTTGAGTAAATGCAAATAAGATTGTGTCCTATTTTCATGTCATTATCAACTCCACATATTGGAAGTTAAGAAGAACAAAACGGAAGATCAGATTCCCCATTGCTATCATTCGAATAAATCCTTAAAAAATCTGAAAAGGTAGTTCGAATAAAACAGAAAAAAAAACTGAATTGATTTCCAATTCCAATTCATCCTTCATCCTGTTCTTACTATTCTTCAAAGCTTCGATTTCCAATTCCAATTCAGTTTTCTCCGTGGTCCGCTTATCCAAGTCCATTCTGAGACCCCTACTTTCGTCATCCAAGTCATTCGCTTTTCAATCCTGCTGAATTGATCAAACTTTAATCTCTCCACTTCGGATGCAAGCTTCTTGTTATCACTTTCTACCTGTTCCATTTTTTACTTCCATCATCTGAAATTTAGGATGACTGATCATGTCCGGTATATGCACGCATGGATTTAAAAAAAATCATCAAATCATTGAAACTTAATTACAAATCGAGTGTCATGCATTCACTAGTGTAATACTACACATTCCAGTTCGAAATAATGTAGTAAAAATTCAAAAAATGTAGCAACAATGCACACAATTGTATTTACAGTCCAAAAATGGTAGTGCCAATTCAAAAAATTGTAGTAACAGTTCAAATAAAGTAGTAACATGTCATTTGTTCCTGATTAGATTACTTCTTGTCATGTAGTAACATCAACATCCTGTAGTAACACATGTTGTAATACATGTCCTTTTGCATCATGAAGTTACACCACTATGCACACTCCATAAAACGAATGTAGTTACGCATTATGTAGTAACACCACTATGCAAACACCCTCAAACATAGTAACACATAATGTATACCCTAAACCCTGAACATTAAACCTTAAACACAAAACCCTAAACCTGAACCCTAAACCCTAAACCTGAACCTTAGACCCTAACCCTAAACCCTAACCCTGAATCCTAATCCCTAAAACCTAAACGTTAATCCTAAGCTGTGGAAGTGCGGCAAAGATGCCGAGTAATCTGAGAGTTGCAAATGTGGGGTTGAGTGTTATGGGCGAGATGCCGAGTGATGCTCATATAATGGCCGAGAGGTCGGTGAGGTTAATGAGCCGATGAGGCCGAGAGAGACTGCCGGAAGTTGGCCATTGACGCCAAAGTGGGGAGGAGAAGAAATTTAGGGTTTGGGGCGCAGATGGTGTGGCACCACCGTAAACCAAAATCGTGATCTTTTAGCTCCGATACCACGTAATGTAATTATAAAATAAATGATTTTATTCACACTTTAGAATGAATGATGTACACTGCTTTACATAAATTTAAATTAGTGTATAAAAGCGCAGATATAATAATTACAAACCCTAGGATATATATATATATATATATATATATATATATATATATATATATATATATATATATATATATATATATATATATATTTTATATCTACAATTATATATACATCGCTATTATTTAATGCAGTATAAATAGGGGTTATGAGCGTAGAATATGTATTATTTAATATTATTTGAAATGTTATAGAGATAATGATAGACGCTTATCATGAAGGCTTTTAAATCGAGATGTTGTAAAATAAAGATATGTATTATTTTATATTATTTGTAGATAAAATTTAAGAATTTTCTTTTTATCTTTTCAAGAGTGTAATCTAATATCTTATGTTTTAACTTTTCCGCTGCCTAGCGTTAATCAAATAACGACATAACAGCTAACAGAGTTTATTAGTACTACTAATATCTTTCCGTCCCATGAAAGCAGCCCAATAAATAAAATATAAATACTATTGTCATCATAATCAAAACTTATATAAAATTAGGTTACACACATCACTGCCACCGGCGTTGAAAATACTTTGAACCTTAAACATGAATCATCCCCAACCTTTAAATCATCATTTTCTTTTATCCGAATAAGATGACCACTTTTCTAGCCTGTTTTGTTTTTCATTTCATTATCATCGTCTGTTGTAAATTGTAATAAAATGAAGCTAAAACCAAGTCAGATCAAGTCCAAGTGTCAACAGTTCACAACAGTCTAAAAAAGTTCTTTCAGTCCCCACCCCAAAAGCACCCAAACCATTAACGAATAAAACCCCTTTTTCCTCCCGTTTTACCTCAACTTTTTCTAAAGAATATCGTTTTTTCTAATCCGAATAGAAAACCCATTAAGGAAAATTCCTTAAAGTTCGCTGCTTTTTCAATTTCACCGTTTTTTTACTCTGCTGCCGACAAGTGATCGAGCAAAAAGGCACACATTGTAGTGTGACTGTGTGAGTGAAGTGTCTAGGTTGGTATCTTAACACATAAAGAAAGGAAAAAGTGGGAAGAATAAACAAACCAAGGATTCACACATTCTGCTGGATTAAGGGCTTGGGTGGTACATTGAAGGTTTTGGTTCCTGCTGATCATTTTCACCAGCACCGTACATTTATTTATGAAGCATTAATTTTGGGTTTGGGGGCTTTCTTGATTTCGAGAGGAAGAAGTTACTGTTGGGGCTAGAAGGGTTGCTTCATCTCCATGGGTATTTGCTTGAGCCAACGAGTTAAGGCTGAGTCTTCTTTCAACTCCGGTACAGGTATATTTGCTTTCTTAGCTTATTGAGGTTTATGTTTCGAATTTCGTGTTAGTTTTGTTGAAATTAGTAAAAACGTTCTTGTTTTCTCTGTTTGAATTTCTAATTACCCAATTCAATAGAATTCATGTTATATAGTTATATCTGATGACATAAAATGTTGGTCCTTTTGTTCATTTGTGTTAATTTAACCTCTTAGCTAGCTTACTTAACTTCAAAACTCCCACCCTTCTTTTCTTGCATTTTATAAATCATTTTCTTGGGTTTAGACTTGGTGAAGTTCAGTTCAAAGCTTTAACTTTGTGAATCATACATATTGTGTTATGTATTTGTGTTTCCTGGTTAGCTGAGTAAATGAGTTGAAAGGCATATTCATGTTTAGTCTTAACCAATTCCTGTTGTTTATGTTTTTTCGTTCACTATTAAGTGGCAAATAAGTTAGTCTGTGTATTTACTCATTAGACATTGTCCTTTGGTTCGTATGCTTGATTACCAGATTCTAAAGATGAAAGTAGCGACTACGTTCAGATAAGCAATTACAGCAGTAGGACTTCTTCAAATTCCATGCCCGTTACTCCTCGGAGTGAGGATGAAATCTTGCAGTCTGCAAAATTAAAGAGATTTGCTTTTGCTGATCTCAAAGCAGCCACCAGAAATTTCCGACCTGATAGTGTATTAGGCGAAGGAGGCTTCGGTTCTGTGTTTAAAGGATGGATTGATCAGAAAACGCTTACTGCTTCAAAGCCCGGTGTGGGGATGGTTGTGGCTGTAAAAAGACTTAATCAAGAAGGATTTCAGGGACACAAAGAATGGCTGGTGAGAAAACTAGATTTCGTCTTTTCAGAAAAATGAAATTTGTTTAGATTTGTTTTTCATGGCTAACAAAATATCGGATCTGCAGGCTGAGATCAATTATCTTGGGCTTCTGCGTCATCCCAATCTGGTTAAACTGATTGGCTACTGCTTAGAGGATAATCACAGGCTTTTAGTATATGAGTTTATGCCCAAGGGTAGCATGGAAAATCATCTTTTTCGAAGTGAGTACTTGGTAGCTCGCTTGCATCGTTTTTATACGTGCTTATTGTACAGTTCAGTCTATCAAATCTCTGTTTCTCTTGTAAATTGACATTGTGTTATGAAATTTTATTCATTCAGGGGGGTCTTACTTCCAGCCACTGTCGTGGAATTTTCGTGTGAAAATTGCTCTTGGTGCTGCAAGAGGGCTTGCATTTCTACATGGCGCTAACACCAAGGTTATCTACAGGGATTTCAAGACTTCGAATATTCTTATTGACTCGGTAAGCATGCACACGCGATTTGTTTATTTCGTTTGTGAATCTCATTGAGATCTACTTTTGTTAAGCAATTTTGAGTGCTTTACTCATGTTTCGTTATTTTGTTGCATTTGACAGAAGTATAATGCTAAACTTTCTGATTTCGGGTTGGCTAGAGATGGACCAACCGGTGATAAGAGCCATGTTTCAACCAGGGTCATGGGGACATACGGATACGCTGCTCCCGAATATTTGTCTACAGGTATGTTTGTCTTGGCCACAGTCCCGGCTTTTTAATCTGTGAAAATGATTGTGCACACATTGATCATGGTGCATGGTACCGGTTAATCAAGACGGGTCCCACTTATTTGATGCAATGTATTGTCCCCTTTGACTTAAACAAATCATTACAGGTCATTTAACATCAAGAAGCGATGTGTATAGCTTCGAGTTGTTCTGTTAGAGATCATAACCGGTAAAAGGCCATAGACAAGAATCGTCCAACAGGGGAACACAATTTAGTTGAATGGGCGAAACCTTATCTTACAAACAAACGTAGAATCTTTCGTGTTCTAGACCCGCGTCTCGAAGGCCAGTACTCACTAGGTCGAGCCATGCAGCTAGCTAATCTTGCACTTCAATGCCTCTGTGTAGAACCCAAATCAAGACCCACCATGGAGGAGGTTGTAATAACTTTACAGGAAATCCAGCAGGATTCAAAAGACACGTTGTTCAAGAGCGACGATGATGACGACGAAAAAGAGTGTGAAATGAAGCCACAAGAGTATAATAATAATAATACAAATGCACTTAGGAACAGCAAAAGCAAAGTGGCAGAAACACCTGGGAAAGAAATGACAAGTTACCCCAGACCTTCTACTTCACCACTTTATGCTTAATGGGAACAGTTTATTAATTAAATCTTATCTTTTGTGGGACTTTTGACTCTTGATTTTTTGAGTCTGCATTTCCTTTGTTTTTTTGTGGGGGGTGTTTATGTACAGATTTCTCTTCTTCTGAGATTGATATGTAAAAAGTTGAGAATTTGCTTTAGATGCACAGTTCATCATGTCTCTCTATATATATGATGTAAGTAGTAGGATTAATTATGTAGCTGTTGTGAGTAATCAAAAATGTTTTGTTCTTTGCACAGAATCTTTTTACCAGATTATTATCTACACCAAGTTTATTTAAGTTTGCTCATAAAAAAATCATTCATTCATTCGATATGAAGGGGATAAATATATATATATATATATTTTTAATGTGCAGATAAAATATACAATACTCGCATTAAGACAGTGTCAGGCATTTGCAGAAGTTTCTATCCGTGCTGATGATCATTCTTATTTGCAGCTGGAGAAGGATTAGCCCCTCCAGGACCGCCCCGACCGAGTCGTCGCCGATGAATAACATTTTCTGGCATTTAAAAGAAAGAAAAGTAAGCTAATCAGTAGTTGCCTATATATATATATATATATATATATATATATAAACGCTGGCTAAGCATATACTAATGATATATTAAATAGGGATGAAAACAAACAATAATAACCTTGAAATTGAATGGAAGAGAAATTGGGAATTCTTGCTTCAACAAAGAGACTACTATTATGAGTAGTAGTATTGATTAACATTAATATGGTGAAGATAATAAGCACAAAGTGTATCACTGCAGCAATTCTACAAAAATTCTTCATTGCCTTCTCAGTTTTATCTGCTGCTTTGGTTTATAAATACAACTCAAAATCGCTGCGTCGGTGCCGTTATAGATTGCTCAGCGCGCAGGACTTGAGGAACAAGTCTGTAGACCGTGTAGCCCCTCTGTTTAATGTATAACCACTCACTTTTAAGAATTGGGTGCAAGTCAATAATTTTTTATTTTATGTTCACATTATTTAAAATAATTAAAAACATTTTGCATTTCATTTAACACCACTGTCCTGAATACCGAGGCTTTATTCAGGAGAAAACGTTCGGAAAGTTTGACATTTAGAGTAAACCCTAAATCTCACGTAAATCTCATATCATATCAGAGTAATAAACAAAACGCGGAAAAAAAAAACAAGAGACTCGATAAACTGACCCTCAAGGTCTTCCATTATGTAACTCAACCGATTACAATTGTTGTCAACCTAAAATCATAAATAATTTCTAAGCTTGCTCTCCATGTGATGTGATCGAAGATGAGACTTAAAGTCCATTTATCCGACATTGTTTTCATGGCACATTTTATTAGATTTTTGTTATTATTTATTATTGGGTTTTTATTTTTTATTTTTATTTTTATTATGTAATTTAGTCCCGCATCGGTTAATAGTTTTTTTATTTCTTCCACTATAGCCTTATAAAGGCATTTAGAGTCATTGTAATCGACAGACAAATTTTGATATAAATATTATATTTGAAGCACAAGATAACTAACTAAACCTTATCTTAACACAAGTAGAAACACATTAAACACATAAATATCACGTTAAAGTGTATAACTAACATATGTGAACGTACAAAGGTCATAACAACACTGAACTCTCATCATATCTCCACTACTTGTAAACAAAATGCATAAACATTTTACACAAAAGTAACTAGAAAACTAAACAGTAGTTTGTAATCAATTTTACAGTTACCCGGCAAAAACATCAAGGTAATTTTTTTAATAGGAAATAGGGAAGACATTATATTATATCGGGGGAGGGATGAGATTGAACCACTTAATAACATCAGGTACAATGATATTTATAACTAGACCAAATTCAGTTCTGCAATGTGAAATCCCGAAGTTTCATTAAGAGTATTTCCGTTCTTTTTGGAATTATGTTATTTCCTCTAGTTTTTAATGTTATTTAATCTTTTCTTTTCCTCCAAAACACCTAAAACCGACCTAAGTGCTGAAAAATCCTATAAAAGGCCTCATGATAGCCCTAGACTTCATTAGTTTTGCGATCTCGAGGATTCAGGAAAAGCTTAATTAGGCCGCTGTCCCGGGAGACCCTCTTGGGAAAGCTCACAAGATGAATTCTGGGCAGCTCAGTTCGATCATTCTGGTTTATTTTTTTGCTTATCATAGTGGTGTTTTCGGCTGCATTGAGTTGTAGAAAATCGCTGTTTTAAGATCAAAGTGACGTAGTTAGCATGTATGTTTTCCCATGCATTGTTTAATGTGGTTTATGTTTTCCCATGCATTGTTTAATGTGGTTTTAAAGTGGATTTCCTTAAGTTTTAAGATATGTTCTTAAAGATGTTTTGAGTACGTACTCTACACGTTATGTTTTGATAGTGGTTTATGCTTTTACCCCTGTCAACCTTGCTGTCATTTTATGTATGATTTTACCCCTGTAATTACTCATTTGATGCACTTTTAGGATAGTTGGATTGATTTATGATGCGTTTTCACCATTACACTTACTATGAGGTGGAGGGAAATCACTCCGGAAATCTCATCGTTTTGGTGAATTATAGCACATTTCATTGACTATTTTACCTTGTAGGAATTATGCACGGTATTTTTATTGATATTTGCAGGATATAGGTTTAGTGTAATCCCGAGAGAAGAGGTATTGTTGATGGAAAGTCAATTTTGAGAGGTAGAAGAATGTGTTCGAAACTAAAGATGTGAAACGGATAAAGAATCTTCGATGTTTTCACCATACTTTCATTTAATAAGCATTTGGATCTACATTGGAGGTATTTTCTTGACAATGTGTCTTCATAAAAGTTGTAGAAAATTAAATTATCTTTCCAACTCAATTACTTAAGTCAGAGCTCTACATGTAAAGATATCGTCAAATTACTAAAGACGTGCCAGTGCTGTTGTATTCTGCAACATCATGCGCCCGCCATCACTCAGTCGTGTGCCCGGGACGCTGCTGGACCAAATTGCAATGCTGAGAATTTGGGCGCACACCCGCCAATAACCAGGCATGCACCTGGGGTTCTATTTAGGTCGTTTTTTAACTATAAAAAGGCCATTAGGTCGAAATTTTACACCGACGTTCGTACTTTAAGAAATTTTTCATCCCTTAGAACCCTAGGATTATTATTTTTATTCCAATATTTCGTCTTTTCAGTAGATTAATTATTTACTTTGCGATTGAATCATCGAATTAACAAAGAATTGACAACTTTTTGGTGTTGGATCATTGGATTGCTTTGAATTTCCGCAGTGTTCTTCATTGTTCTTGGCCGGATTGGTAAATTTTCTGCACTTTCTTCCAATTGATAATATAGACTTCTGTTCCTTCATGTATTTTCCAATTTATTCAGATTTCATTTGTGATTTTACCTTAATTATGAATAGGTAAATTTTTATAGTCAAATTATGTGACGGTTTATGAAATCGATGCCTTGAACGCGGATTTGGGGATAGGTTGTGCGTAAAAATTAATTCTTTTGAATTATTTGTGTCCCAAAACTTATGTTTAATGCTTGGATTAAATTGATCACTTAGTTCATTATTTCACACACGATCTTTATATATGTATTTTGCAAGAGTGTGGGAAAAGAGATTTTGGGATCACCATGCACGAACTAGTCGAGTTCTTCGAATATGGCCTTGAGTGAGGATTTTCTTGTTAAGCCGTGAATTCGATGGACACGGAACATCTCTAGTTCTTAATCATGTTAGGTCAGTTAAATCCCAAATAAGGGACCGTTGAACCGAGCATAGGGTGTTAGGTTGTGGTATTAGTGCCTAGTCATAATCTTAGGAGATTGCACCTACAATCACGTTCATTAGTCCGATTGGTTGGTTGGTCGGGAAAAGCCTATTCCTAGTGATTCAGTAAAGGTGTCGAGAGTAGTTTACTTGATCATAATTTGGCTATTGCTTTATCATTATCGTAAGGTTCAGTTTCATTATTAATTTGTATTTTGAAATTTTTAAAGAGTGGATTCATCTTCGTCTCTTCGACGTAGATAAAGACATTCTATTTGATATATGTGACGAAACAATTATTTTTCCAATCATCTCTCATTTTATTCTTTAAACAGGTTTTCAATGGAGATGCAAGTTGCTGAACGTGATATCAATCAGAAAAATTCCTTAAACAATTATTTTTTCAACAATGGATAGCAATTTTTAAACAACCCTCCTACTTGAAAATAATGCAAGTTGCTGATAAAAAATCATTCACCTGTTTTCTTGAAGCTGTGTGTCTATGATATTGTAAGACAACCCTAAGAAATAACGTAAATTGGGGAACAAAATATAAATTTGAAGGTATAGATAAAATACATTATATATACAATATATTAACTTTTTGTGAGCAAAGGAGTGCTACAATTAGGCTGTAAGTGAGCTCTAGTATTTGATTCGATTCGGTGTATTCGAATCAAAAATGTTCGATTCGGGCTTGATTCAGTATCATCAAACGTCAAATCAAGCTTTAGAAATAGGTATTCGACAACCGAGCCAAACATGTTCGATAATATTCGGCTCGTACACTTGCAGCATAGTTCGGTTCAATATAAATTCTTTAATGAGAATAATTGAATAAATTCTCAATATATTCCCTAAAAAAAACAATTCTGAATATTGAATGTATAAACGGGAAACCTAATTCCATCTTCATTCCGTCTTTTTTTTTTCGTTCTCAGTTCAAACCACATCCGCCGCTCTCCATGTCTTTCTTTTTTTTTTTCGTAGCGGCAAACCACCCTTCAACGAAAACCAAAAAAAGGCTAGGAGAACATGAATTGGATTGGGATTTGGAAGTGTATTTTGGATTTTGGTGACTTTACTACTTTTGGTTTAAGAAGTTGTTCCAATTTGAATTCATTTTGACGTTTTAGACATGTAATGTAATATTTTGGACATGTAAACATGTTATATTTTGGACATGTTATATTTTGGGGCATGTAATATTTTTGAACTAGAATTTTTTTATTTATTCCTTTCACAATTTTTTTTTTTTATATATAAACATGTCCAGAACGAGCCGAACATGTTCGAACTATTCGAACATTTCGAGCCGAATCGGACCGAATAATTTCCCCCATTTTCCCTGCCGAATACGAGCCGAACCCTAATATTTTAGGCTCGAAAATTTCAAGCCGAGCCGAACCCTATATTCGAATAATTTCGAGCCGAATCAAATAATGTCAGGGTTCGGCTCGTTTACAGGCCTAGCTACAATATCCATGGGTTCGCCTCTGCTTGCACTAAAGCACAGCCAGGCATTTGCAAAACTTTCTATCCGTGCCGAAAATGACCATTCTTATTTGCAAATGAGAAGGATTAGACATCGACAAGATTCCAGACCGCCTCACCGAGTCTTGGGTTTTGTGTACAAGGGTTTAAACAGTTTGGGAATTGGTAAAGTTTGTGTTGAAGAGAGAGTTGTTAAGGAATGTTAACAGTCTGAACACGTTCGAGTTTCGAGGACGAAACTCCACTTAAGGGGGAGGAATGTAATAACCCGATTTTTCGGAAAAAGACAGACGTGATTTTTTTTTACGAAAAACGGAATATTATGTTTAATAATTTATGGATTAAAGTTGTTTTCATAAAAGAAAATATTAATATTGGAAATTAATATTAAAGCAAATTAAGGGGAAGTTATGGTTTTATTTGTAATTAAGGAATGAGGTTTCTTTTGGGGAAATAAACTTCCCATGTTCAAAGAGGAGTTGTCAGAAGTTACTCTCCCTCAAATGTACGAACTCTGCACTCTCAAAAAAATTAGAAGAGAAAAGAAAACGAAGGGAGACTTCTCCAAAATTCTCACAAGTCCGTTAACGGTTTTCAGAATCGTTTGAAGATTTGGAATCAGTGTGAAGAGGGCTTCCTTTTGACATCAAGATCATCAAGTTTGGAATAAGGTTAGTTTTGCCTCATTTTTGGATTCATCAAGAGATGATCAAGTTTTGTGGTTTCGTTTGGTTGGATTCGTGTTCCCTTTTGTCTAGAAGCTTTGATCACAATTGTTTCTTGTTCAATTGGTTGAGCAACTATGTGTTGGGTTGAGGCTTGGGGAAGTGCTGCATGATTTCCTTCAAGTTTTGGCTGTGGTTTTCTTGCTAGAAGCTATGAGGCCCTTCCTAATGTTTAATTAGGTCTTATATTGTTAAGGTTGTGTTTTGGGTATAATTTGTGGTGTTTTAATGCTAGAAATTATGCCTACTTGTGTTAGAGAAGTATGTGATGTTTAGTTATGTAAAAGTGAGGCTTTTCTGCTGTGCCTAATGGTGTTAAACTTGTTTGGGATCGAGTGGAGATCGTTAAAGTGCATAAAAATAGTTTTGGGGTTTCGCGGTCGGTGCGGACGCATTGTGCCAAATCTTGGGGCGCGAGGCGAGGCGAAAGTCCATTTTACGCTCGGGCTTGGTGCAGCGCACGAAGCCGGCAAGCGCACCGCTCATCCGAAAGTGTTTCTGGTTGCCCAGTTAAAGCGCGATCGAAGCTTCAGCTTGCGGCGCACTGCCCTTGTTTTTGGTGTTTAGGTTGTGTTAAGCCCCAAGTCTAGTTTTAAATGTTGTTTCTTGATCTAATAACTTTAAATGAACATGAACCAGCCATGATTAAGCCTCTGATGCGTTTGGTTCCGGCACCGAATGTACTCTTCCTAAGAGTTGAAGTTCGGGACCGTCGGAAGAGTATGATTGGCTTGTGCTTTGATGGATTAGTATTCATCAATGTCCGTGTATATTCTAGGGCTTGTCCGTGTCTAGTGGTCTAAATAAGAGAGTAGAGATATGATGGAGCTTACTTGAAAATACATAGTTGGCTAGTTAATAACTAATAACAAACGTACTTGTGTAGTTAAAAGAATAAACAACATGTCATTCTTGAAAAGGCACAAGGTCATATCGCGATGTGTGGGCTATTCGAAAAAAGCGAGTAACTCTGCTGGCCTTTAAAAGGCACTGGGAGTGGAGAGACCTTATGAATGAATAACTTTACTGGCCTCGAAGGGGCACTGGGAGTAGAGGGACTTCATCGAACGTGTACACTACTGGCTTTCCCTCGTGGCTATTGGTGTGATTCACTGATAGGTTGCAAACAATATCTTGTGAGGGATATTCATCATGTGTAGTGCCTTCGAATGCGGTTGTAACAAAGATAAGCTAAGCTAGAAACTAATAGTCACGACATGTTGATGAGCATGAAGTGAACCCTAGAGTTTGAGTCGGTCTCACAAAAACAACTTAATAACAATAATTTGAAACTTTCGTTGTAAGACTTAATTATACTTTAGTTTCTCATTCTTGCTAAGTACTTTGTACGTACCTCATTTGCATGTTTGTTTTGTATGCATTGTGGGATGAGAAGACGGACATGTTGATTTTGAGCTCGATGAGGAGTTTGATGACGTTTGATGAGGATGATGCCATGATGATGCTCTCTTTTTTACTTTTCTATTAAATGTTGTACTAGACTTGTTGTACTTTTATTTCATGTTTGTTAGACAAGTGTTGTACCTTTCTTTTAGACATCGTACGTTGTAAGTTTTGTTTCGCCGTTGTAAGCTTTACCTTCCTACCCATAGTTGGTTTGTAATCTGATCATAGTAGCTTGTATGGTTTTTACCCGAGCCTTTTGGGCTTCCGTTGCTTTATTTTGATACGACAACGTAGATGCTGGCGTATAATATTAGATTTATTTAATGTTATACGCGCCGAACGTTCTCTTCCGGATAGGGGCTCGGTATCTGGGAGCGGGGCGTTACATTGAAATATTCAACATTTTGGAATATCCTTCTCAATTTTGGAATATTCAACATTTTGTCGTCGGGAATGTCTCTACGTTTGACGGGACCAGCCATCTACGGTTTAGCCATCATTAATGTTTGTGAGGAAAATGTGGCGTCTTTGAGACCTTAATTTCTTAAGGCCTGAAAATATTGTACCAGGTCGTGAAGATTCAAGAGCGTCACCCAGGGGCGGATTTAAGAGGAGGGGTGGGGGGTCAAGCGGCCCCCCTTAGATCCGGAAAACACACTATTATGTATGTTGTGTATTTTTTTTGCCCTCCCTAAAAATTTACAATCGCCCATAGTATCGCCCCCCCTTACCCGGGATCCTGCGTCCGCCCCTGGTGTTACCAGTAAAAGGATCAAATGTAATATTTCGATTTTTAGTAAAAGGCAGACGTGTCATTTTGCACAAAATGGTAATATTATATTTATTTATTTTAAAGTTTTAAGTTTAAAAAAAGAATAAATCATGGAAGTTATTTATGGGAAAATAAAACTTCCCATTAATAGGAAGTTGCCAGAAAACTTCTCCCCAGAAGTTCGAACTGTTGTTGTCTGAGAAAAGAAAAGAAATAGTTCCCAAAATTCTTACTAGTCCCTTATCGGTTTTCAAAAATCAATTAGAGAATTAGAATCAGCAGGAGAAGGGCTACGAGTTGACACCAAAAAACTGAAGAATTGAAAATGTATCACTGTTGCCCTAGTTTTGGGAATCTTCAAGTGTGATCTTGTTTAGTTGCTTTAAGATGTTCAATTCGTAGATTAGTTTGTGTAGATATGAGTGATCATAATTACTTTAGGATTAATTGTTGATCATCTAGGTTTTGACTTGAGGAATCGAAAGGTCTTGCTGTTTGCTTGAAGTTTGGCTTGGAATTGCTTTGAATCCAAGTAAGAGGGTTTTCATGTTGAACAATTTTTGTTTTATGATGTTTAGGTTAAGTGTATTTGTCGTTAATTGTTGTAGAACCCATGATTATGTTTGTTAATTGAAATATAGAATGATATAGCAGCATGTTTGACACATGTCTTTCTGATGTTTTGGTGCTTGAACATTGTTGTTTTGGCGTATTTGATGTGTTGGATTCGATTGTGCATTGTTTGGGACTGCTACAAATCGAAAAACGCTGAAAAATGCTCCCAGGTGTCGTAGGCGCAGCCTATCAGATACAAAGAGTTCAGTATTCATTTGTGCTTACGGGCGCTGGCCTATGGCCCAGAAATGGTGTAAGGAATACAAGAAATTATCATGTCAATGATCATAATTTTTTTTATTAAGTCGCCATCTTGCCCCTCAAAAAATAAGTGGCCATCTTCATTTTGGAATATTGTTTTTGATTTGTTGCTTAGAAATGAAAATCAAAGCAGGTAGTGGGAAAAAAAAAATGAACGATGGTTTATTGATATGGTGGTTAAGCACGATCCTTTGCAGATTTTTTTTTGTATGGAGATTCTTGCCACAGATTTTCGGGCCATTATTTCGGCAGCATTAATTCATATTTAATATTTGATGAAAGAAATTAGGAAAATATTAAATGAGGGTATTATTTCATATTCACTTGTATATTGTATTGTATTTTTAAACCACTACTCCCTAATTCCTATTTAACTATCGCAGTTGTCAAAACACACATATTAATAAGAGTAGTTAATGTTTTGACTTAACATCCAAATGACAATAACACCCCTTAAATATAAGTAATGCAATGTTGTTTTCAATATCTCACCCTTAATAAATATGGGTAGATGTAGAGAAATACAATAAATAATACTTTAGAAATGTAACTACGGCAGATAAAAATAAATTTTCATTTTTAACGACTACGACGGTTAAATAGGAAATGATGGAGTATCTTATTTAATTGTCTTTTTAACCCAAATAATATTAAAAATAGTCGTTCTCAACCTTTTTCTAAAAAAACAAACAAACAATTAAAGCCCAAGTCATTTGTGTTCTCAAGCTTTTACGGAATGACTTTTGGTAAATGACTTGGGTGTCACCTATGATCTAAGAACGACTTTTGCTAAATTTTGGACAACAGAAAATATCTATGAAGTAATATTATTAAAAAAATATAAATTTGAACACCTGACTAAAATATTTTGGCTCCGCTTGTGCCAGAACGAATTGAAATAATCATGCGATTCTCTAAACGAGTTGAGTAATTTAAAATATTTTAAATTCAAGCATCAGTATTTCGAGCTTGAGTTTATGAAAGTTTTAGAAACTAGAGCCGATCGAGTCAAGTTTTGCGTTGAGCGTATCAAATCTAATATATATAAAACATTTTTTTTATTAAAGATGCAAAAAAATATTTTATTTGTGTACCAAACGATATTTTTAAGGAAAATTAAAGTATTTGATGGACAAGATATAAAATATATAAAATCAATAAAAACATTCAATAATTTATACAATAATAATTAGTTCGATTTTAAATACTACGATACATAAACATACCTATAATAACACATATTTTTGTATGTGTGTGTGAATATATATATATATATATATATATATATATATATATATATATATATATATATATATATATATATATATATATATATATATTATCATATATGAATATTTACTCGGACTTGCTCGGAATAATTGAGACGGGTATTGCATTATTCGAATATCGTTCATTTGAATTTCAAGTTTGATCTGATTTAAGCCAAGTCGAATCGAGTTCTGACTCGAGTTGATCCTGGCTCGCTTCCCGCCCTACGCTCTGCCAGTGATGTGGGGTATAACCAAGGGCAGATGCAAGTGTTTCTAATTGGGTCCGCAGACCCTACTAAAAATGAAAAGCCCTACATTTTTTCAATAGATCGAAAAATAGTTAATTTAAAATATAATTTAAAAAAATGATTAAATACCCCGTTCATAAAATTTCTGAATGTCACTTGGTATAACAGAACATCGCCAGGAGGAGTTTTTATTACGTCATTGTGATGCGTTAATAAGATGATTTAATATGTTTTTTTTTTTTTTTTTTGAGGGGTAGCAAACAAGACTTTACGACAGAAATAAAGAGATAAATATTTTGATATACAATACTCCGCTACACTATTTAATCCAGATGTTGTGACTCGTACATATGTAAACCGACCCATTATTTAATTTAATATTTTATAAATGTGGAATGATCATACATTTTCAGGAGAGTCTTTTTATATTAATTTAAAAGGATTTTTTTTCCATTTCTAGCAACTAGCAAAAGTAAAATAAAATAAAATAAATGTAAAACTAAGTAAATGTGTCGTGCGTTAAGATTTTTTTCTCTATATTGTTTTTCCTTGGTAGAGTATAAGTTTCTTGACACGGATTGTTTAAGAATGGTCTGAGATACACGTTAATATACAAGACTACTTTTTAAATTTGAGATCTTTCGCCAGCATATATATATATATATATATATATATATATATATATATATATATATATATATGTGTGTGTATCGGCAGGTTTAAGTATATACAACTTTTGTATATAATTGTATCGTAGAGTTTTTACTAAAACTAGTGTCAGAACTTTTAGTATATAAAATTATAGTAGAGTTTACTCAAAACAGGGATTTACAACGTTTTGTATATAATTTTAGTAGAGTTTACTCAACATAAGGGTTTACAATTTTTTTTTTATATAATTGTATAGTAGAGTTTACTTAAAACAGCGGGGATTTACAACTTTTTATATATAATTATATAGTAAAGTTGATGTGAACCGGGGTCCATTATCTATGTTTGTGGGCCACTTGAATAATGGCCCAATGTTGGGGCACCTAAATTAATATATCATATATATATATATATTATATGTCTTATTTAAGTATTTAAAAAACAAATTATAGGAATTTCGTGCTATATGGAGAGGATTTCAAGACTTGGAAACATCAAGAGTTATGCATGCACCAAGGTGATACATTGAACCTATTTAATGAAGATGCATTGGACATTGGAAGGACTTCTTGGGGCCCGATTTTGTGTATTTTTAGGAAGTCTTTTCACTTTATTTTATTGATTCTAGAACCATATTTGTCCTATAAATAGGTATACTTTTGTACTCCAAAAATCAGATTACTTTGAAATATAAACTTATATTTTCACTTGGAAAATTGTTGCTAAGAGTTGCTCTGGTATTGATAATTCTTAAATGCGGATTATCAAAGATTAAATACCATAACTCTTGATGTATTTTCCAACCTGTCTTTTCCAAATATACTATGACGCCACACTTTTAATTGAGACCTTTAAATTGTTTGGAAAAGACAGTTTGGAAAAGACAGAACTGTGTATTCACTATTTCTGCAATAGTAGTACGCAGCTATTAGTATTAATTATCATATGAATTTATTTAACACGCAACATATGTACACAGGCTCCCCAAATCAGGTGGCACTACAACGCTCCAATGAAATATACTATGACGCCACAGGCATGCCTACAAATACAAAGAGCGATAGGAAAAGATAGATTCCAGGATGTCAAAATATTCTAACCGAATAACCAAGAATATTCATTAAATCAAGCCCGTGCTACGTACTCAGCCATAACAATTTGCCACTGCAAATCTCTATATAGGTGTCTCAATTAATTCTTTAGGTGGTTCATCATGATCCCCACGAATCAGCATTCCAAAAGGCTATGTAACGGCATAAACGGCAAGAGCGTAAGTAGAAGGTCTATTCTAGGAGGTCTAATCATATGATTCATCGTTAAATAGAAGACCGTAAGTACCTATCATATTCAGCGGCCATAGACACGTATCCATCTTGGCTAAACTGAACTGCATTATCTGATTCAAACTCCGCCGCACGAAGCTCATCATGCATAATAGTGGCCACCTAGACCTCCTCACATATGAATCATTATGAATAGACCGCAAAACCTCCTTTTCATTTCCATATCAGTTTCATGAAGCTTCATACACCTGCCAATGTATGAATCTATTATCATATGAAAAGGATAGGAGGACAAATGAGGGCAACTTATTTTAGACACAACCATATTCTTCGTTTGACCACAACCATATTTTACTAACACATTATTTAACATTAAAATCAGACAACATAAACGGTGAATAACAAATAATATCAGTTCAGTGGATATATGAGAATATCTCAAGTGACCTGAACATGAAAAATAGTGATTATGAAGTTTTGTAATTCGAAAGATCATGCCACATCCTTACCCAAACAAACACACGGGTCAAGCAATCAAATAAAAAACCTCAACAAACAAATCTTTTTGAACGCCATTATCGCTTCCATTCCCTTCAAAATTACAAATCCCTAACAGTCCTCCCCATCATTGCCAAGCTTTTGCACACCTTACGGGGATGGTTGTGGCTGTAAAAGACTTAATCAAGAAGGATTTCAGGGACACAAAGAATGGCATGGTGAGAAAACTAGAATTCGTCTTTTCAGAAAAATGAAATTTGTTTCGTTTTTGTTTTCATGGCTAATGACATTTCGGGTTTGCAGGCTGAGATCAATTATCTTGGGCTTCTGCGTCATCCCAATCTGGTTAAACTGATTGGCTACTGCTTAGAGGATAATCACAGGCTTTTAGTATATGAGTTTATGCCCAAGGGTAGCATGGAAAATCATCTTTTGAAGTGAGTACTTGGTAGCTCGCGTGCATCGTTTTTATACGTGCTTATTATACCGTCCAGTCTATCAAATCTCTGTTTCTCTTGTAAACTGACATTGTGTTATGAAATTTTGTTCATTCAGGGGGCTCTTACTTCCAGCCACTGTCATGGAATTTTCGTGTGAAAATTGCTCTTGGTGCTGCAAGAGGGCTTGCATTTCTACGTATTAGAAGATAAAGTCACATAAGTGATAAAGTTGATGATAAAATTATTCAATTAGTCAAATAGTTAAATTTAATTAAATGTTTAGTTTATCTTTAGTCATTTTAATATTTGTTTATCTTTATCTTTTAGACTAGAGTTTCACTATAAATATTGGTTGTATTCTACCATTTGTTTAATCAATCAATAAAAAGAACTACCTTTCACATCTATTCTGATTTTTTTTTATGGTATCAGAGCCAGGGGCGAGGGTTTGTAAACCTTAACATTGGTGAACCCTCGCCCGATCCCTTTTCCGCTTTTAATCTTTCATTTCTTATTTCCCGTCATCATAAGCATCTGCTTCTGTGTCCAATATTTCATCAAAGTACGCATTTGTTTAGTCATCTTAGTTGCAATTCGTGTCCACAAAAAAATAAAAAAAATAAAAATAAAAATAAAAAAAAATAAAAAAATTCCAAAGTGATCACTTTGGTCCAGGGAAGTCATCAATTTGGTTCAGCAAATTCATTCCCTATGGTTTTCTTGAAGCCAGTTCAAATCGATCACACAGTCAAACAACCTAAACTTTTTTTTTTTTTTCAGCCGGTTTCCAAACAGTTTTTAAGAAAAAAAAAATGGTTTTATTAGAGTTTAAATTATTATATTTAAATAGATAAACAAACACTCATATATAGCATCAATTTTATCTTTTTGGCGTCCATTCTATAAATGTTTTTCCAGGTGACAAAAAATATACAGATCTACTGCAGATGTCAAAATTGGAGGCCGATATCAGATTCATTCAACCAGAATGGCAGAATCAAGCTTGCACCTGTGGCCATAACAACACAACTACGGACTTCGGAAGAAAACCGGTGGAGATGCCTCCAAAACACAACAACCTATGGACTCCGGAAAAGCATCCGGAGTGGAGATGCCTCCTCCGAAATCACAACTTCCGGAGTGGAGATGCCTCCGAAAATCACAACTATGGACTCCGGAAGAATACAATTTGGGGTGGAGATGCCTCCAAAATCACAACTATGGACTCCGGAAGAATAAACCGGAGTGGAGATGCCTCCAAAACACAACAACCTATGGACTCCGGAAAAGCATCCGGAGTGGAGATGCCTCCAAAATATCAACTATGGACTCCGGAAGAACAACCGGAGTGGAGATGCCTCTCCAAAATCACAACTATGACTCCGAAAGAGCCGTCGAGTAGAGATGCCTCCAAATTATGCCAAGACAAACTCACCAAAACCCGGCCTCGTTTGAGGGAGGGTATTAGAAGATAAAGTCACATAAGTGATAAAGTTGATGATAAAATTATTCAATTAGTCAAATAGTTAAATTTAATTAAATGTTTAGTTTATCTTTAGTCATTTTAATATTTGTTTATCTTTATCTTTTAGACTAGAGTTTCACTATAAATATTGGTTGTATTCTACCATTTGTTTAATCAATCAATAAAAAGAACTACCTTTCACATCTATTCTGATTTTTTTTACTACATGGTGCTAACACCAAGGTTATCTACAGGGATTTCAAGACTTCAAATATTCTTATTGACTCGGTAAGCATGCACACATGATTTGTTTATTGCGTTTGTGAATCTCACTGAGATCTACTTTTGTTAAGCAATTTTGAGTGCTTTACTCATGTAACATTTTTCGTTATTTTGTTGCATTTGACAGAAGTATAATGCCAAACTTTCTGATTTCGGGTTGGCTAGAGATGGACCAACTGGTGATAAGAGCCATGTTTCAACCAGGGTTATGGGGACTTACGGATACGCTGCTCCCGAATATTTGTCTACAGGTATGTTTGTCTTGGCCACGGTCCCGGCTTTTTAATCTGTAAAAATGATTGTGCACATATATTGATCATGGTGCATGGTACTACCGGTTAATCAAGACGGGTCCCACTTATTTGATGTAATGTATTGTCCTAGTATATCCTCTGACCTTTGACTTAAACAAATCATTACAGGTCATTTAACATCAAGAAGCGATGTGTACAGCTTCGGAGTTGTTCTGTTAGAGATCATAACCGGTAAAGAGGCAATAGACAAGAATCAACCAACTGGGAACACAATTTAGTCGAATGGGCGAAACCTTATCTTACAAACAAACGTAGAATCTTTCGTGTTCTAGACCCGCGTCTCGAAGGCCAGTACTCACTAGGTCAAGCCATGAAGCTAGCTAATCTTGCACTTCAATGCCTCTGTGTAGAACCCAAATGAAGACCCACCATGGATGAGGTTGTAATAACTTTACAGGAGATCCAGCAGGATTCCAAAGACACGTTGTTCAAGACCGACGACGATGACGACGAAAAAGAGTGCGAAATAAAGCCACAAGAGGATAATAATAATAATACAAATGCACTTAAGAACTGCAAAAGTAATGTGACAGAAACACCTGGGAAAGAAATGACAAGTTACCCCAGACCTTCTACTTCACCACTTTATGCTTAATGGGAACAGTTTAGTAATTAAATCTTATCTTTTGTGGGACTTTTGACTCTTGATTTTTTGAGTCTACATTTCCTTTGTTTTTTGTTTTGTTTTTGGTTTTTGGTTTTTTTTTTTGTTTTTGTGGGGAGTGTTACAAATTTCTCTTCTTCTTCTGAGATTGATATGTAAAAAGTTGAGAATTTGCTTTAGATGCACAGTTCATCATGTCTCTCTATATATATGATGTAAGTAGTAGGATTAATTATGTAGCTGTTGTGAGTAATCAAAATGTTTTGTTCTTTGCACAGAATCTTTTTACCAGATTATTATCTACACCAAGTTTATTTAAGTTTTCTGATAAAAAAAATCATTCATTCATTCGATGAAGGGGATAAATATAAATTTTTTTAATGTGCAGATAAAATACATAAAAAATATACAATACTCGCATTAAGACAGTGTCAGGCATTTGCAGAAGTTTCTATCTGTGCTGATGATCATTCTTATTTGCAGCTGGAGAAGGATATATTAGCCCCTCCAGGACCCCGACCGAGTCGTCGCCGATGAATAACATTTTCTGGCATTTAGAAGAAAGAAAAGTAAGCTAATCAGTTGACTATATATATATATATATATATATATATATATATAAACGCTAGCTAAGCATATACTAATGACATGAATTAGGGATGAAAACAAACAATAATAACCTTGAAATTGAATGGAAGAGAAATTGGGAATTCTTGCTTCCACAAAGAAACTGCTGTTATGAGTAGTAGTATTGATTAACATTAATATGGAGAAGATAATAAGCACAAAGTGTATCACTGCAATTCTACAGAAATTCTTCATTGCCTTGTCGATCAGTTTTATGATCTGCAGCTTGGTTTATGAATACAACTAAAATTGCTGCGTTGCTGCCGTTATATATATAATGATCAGAATTTGTGGAACACGTCTCCATTCCAAGAATTGGAATCCAGACGCAGTCAAATCTGATCCCAGTCTTAATAAATGACTATTCATTCACAAACTCATGAACTAGTAAAGAGACAATTGAAGTGGTCTAACATTTGAACACTGTAGTCCCTCTGTTTTATATATAACCACTCACTTTTTAAGAATTGGGTGCAAGGTTTGTGAAACAATATAATAATTTTTATTTTATCTTCACATTATTTAAAATAATTAAAATAATTTGCATTTCATGTAACACCTATGTCCTGTCATGAATATCGTGTACTTATCCGATAAAAAAACGTTCGGTAGGTGACATTTAGAGTAAACCATAAATCTCACGTAAGTTTCAATGTTAAATCGTAGTAATAAACAATACGCGGAAATAAAGAAAAAGAAACAAGAGACTCGAGAAACTCGACCTCGTGGTCTTCTATTAAGCAACTCAACCGCTTACAATCATTGTGCCTAAAATCATAAATAATTTCTAATATTTATTATAATTCAATTTGAAAGAAAACTGTCGATACACAATGAACTTCAAGACTCCATTCCTAAGCTGCTCTCACAAATTTCACGTGCACAGTTTCATGTACATATTCTAATAAAGATGCATTTTCACAAATTAATTTCCTGTTTTTCACACTGATCCACTAATAATGCGTTCATATTCTGCATACTTTATTTCTTTGACTAGTGATTTATTTCTACCTGTAATTAGCTAGGTTCTTGAATTTTTCACATTTCTCATTTATTCCCACATTTTTAATTTTTTTTGTTAGATGCATGAACCTTAATTGTTAGGAATACATGCATGGGGTGCCACCCAACAGTTTAAGAAAGGAAAATTAGGCTTAGTTAAGAATATATATATATATATATATATATATATATATATATATATATATATATATATATATAAGTTATTGTTACCAATCAGTTAATTACAGAAAAGTAACTTAGAAAACTTTTTCTAAACAGTAATTTGTAATCAATTTTACAGTTACCCGGCAAAAACATCAAAGTAATTTTTTTAATAGGAAATAGAGAAGACATTGTATTATATCGGGGGAGGGATGAGATTGAACCACTTAATAACATGAGGTGCAATGATATTTATAACTAGACCAAATTCAGTTGTGCAATGTAAAATCCCGAAGTTTCATTAAGAGTATTTCCGTCTTTTTGGAATTATGTTATTTCCTCTAGTTTTTAAGGTTATTTAATCTTTTCTTTTCCTCCAAAACACTTAAAACCGACCTAAGACCTCCTGATAGCCCTAAACTTCATTAGTTTTGCGCTCTCAAGGTTTATGGAAAAGCTTGGGCGCACCGCTGTCCCGGGAGACCCTCTTGGGAAAGCTCACCAGACGAATTCTGGGCAGCTCAGTTCAATCATTCTGGTTTTTTTTTTTTTTTTGCTTATCAGAGTGGTGTTTTCGAAGCAGATTGAGTTGTAGAAGCTGTTTTAAGATCAAAGTGACGTAGTAAGCATGTATGTTTTCCCATGCATTGTTTACTGTGGTTTTAAAGTGGATTTCCTTAGGTTTCAAGATATGTCTTTAAAGATGTTTTAAGTACGTACTCTACACGTTATGTTTTGATAGTGTTTTCTTTAAGCTTTAAGTCTATGCTTTTACCCCTATCAGCCTTGCTGTCATTTTATGTATGATTTTATCCCTGTTAATTACTCATTTGATGCACTTTTAGGATAGTTGGATTGATTTATGATGCATTTTCACCATTACACTTACTATGAGGTGGAGGGAAATTACTCCGAAATCTCATCGCTTTTGGTGAATTATTGCACATTTCATTGACTATTTTACCTTGCGGGAGTTATTCACGGTATTTTTATTGATATTTGCAGGATATAGGTTTAGTGTAATCCCGGGAGAAGAGGCATTGATGATGGAAATTCAATTTTGAGAGGTAGAAAAATGTGTGCGAAGCTAAAGATAGATGTGAAACGGATAAAGAATCTTCAATGTTTTCACCATACTTTCATTTAATAAGCATTTGGATCTACATTGGAGGCATTTTCTTGAAAATGTGTCTTCATGAAAGTTGTAGGAAATTAAATTATCTTTCCAACTCAATTTGAATTACTTCAATCAGATCTCTACATGCAAAAATATCGCCAGATTACTGAAGATGTGCCAGTGTTGTTGTATTCTGCAACATCAGCTGCCCGCCATCACCTAGGCGTGCGCCCGGGACGCTGCTGGACCAGATTGCATTGCTGAGAATTCGGGCGCATGCCCGCCAATACCCAGACGTGCACCCGGGTGCCATTTAGGTCGTTTTTTTGGCTATAAAAAGGCCAGTAGGTCGAAATTTTACACCGAAATTCATACTCTAGGAGATTTTTCTTCCCTTAGAACCCTAGGATTATTATTTTTATTCCAAAACTTCGTCTTTTCATTAGATTAACTCTTTACTTAGCGATCGAATCATCAAATTAACAAAGAATTGACAACTTCTTGGTGTTGGATCATTGGATTGCTTTGAATTTCTGCGATGTTCTTCGATTGTTCTTGGCCGGATTGGTAAATTTTCTACACTTCTTCCAATTGATAATTTAGACTTCTCTTCCTTCATGTATTTTCCAATTTATTCGGATTTCATTTGTGATTTTACCTTAATTATGAATAGATAATTTTTTATAGTCAAAGTATGTGACGATTTATGATATCGATGCCTTAAATGATGATTTAAGGATAGGTTGTGCGTAAAAAGTAATTCTTTTGAACTATTTGTGTCCCAAAACTTATGTTTAATGCTTGGATTAAATTGATCAATTAGTTCATTATTTCACACACGATCCTTATATATGTATTTTGCGAGAGTGTGGGAAAAGAGATTTTGGGATCACCATGCACGAACTAGTCGAGTTCTTCGAATATGTTCCTTGAGTGAGGTTTTTCTTGTTAAGCAGTGAATTCGGTGGACACGGAGCATCTATAGTTCTTAATCATGTTAGGTAAGTTAAATCCCAAATAAGGGACTGTTGAACCGAGCATAGGGTGTTAGGTTGCGGTATTAGTGCTTAGTCATAATCTTAGGAGATTTCACCTACAATCACATTCATTAGTCTGATTGGTTGGTTCGTCGGGAAAAACCTATTCCTAGTGATTCGGTAAAGGTGTCGAGAGCAGTTACTTGATCATAATTTGGCTATTGCTTTATCATTATCGTAAGGTTCGGCCATTATTAGTTTGTATTTTGAAATTTTTAAAGAGTGAATTCATCTTCGACGTAGATAAAGACATTCTATTTGATATAAGTGACACAAAACAATTATTTTTCCAATCATCTCTCATTTTATTCTTCAAACAACTTAGATTTAGAGGATAAGATAGATTTTCATTAAGATGATAATAATGTTCAGTACATCCTTTAATAACCATTAGCTTCTAAAAAACTCTTAGCTACAAGATCTATGCTAGATACATCGGGACACTTGTCACACACACACACACTACACAAATGTCACAACTAGCTTAGTCATCAAGTATCATTATCTTTATCTTTAATAGCCCCCATCAAATGAAATGGTGTAGTAGCTACATTGAGTTTGCTTCTTGTGAAGTCGAACCGAGAGCCTCATTATGTGTTTGGTAAGGCGCATCATAATCAGTAATGTAGAAGGAACATGTCCGACTATGTCTTGAGCCGTAACATGATGTCTAACGAAATGGAAATCTATGTCTATGTGCTTGGTTTTGGAATGGAAAATGGGTTCTTGGCCAAGGATTCAGCACCAATATTATCACAAAGGCAACACAAGAACAAAGAGGTACCTGATATGCAATTCTTTAAGCAAGGATTGTAACCACAGAATTTCAGTTGCCAAATGAGCAAGAGCCCTATACTCACTTTCAGTGCTTGATCTAGAAACCACTGATTGTTTCTTAGAAGGCCAGGACACCAAGGATGACCCAATGTACACACAATAACCTGACATAGATCTTCTATCAAAAGGATTACATCCCCAATCTGCATCAAAAAATCCTTGAAGATCTATGGACCCTGTAGCTTTAAAATGAAGGCCATTCTGAATGGTACCTTTAACATAACGCAACAGCCTCTTTAGGGCTTCCCAATGCACACTTGTAGGACAATGCATAAACTGACTAAGTGTATTAACAGCAAAAGCCAAGTCAGACCTACTAAAGGTTAAGTATTGCAAACTATCCACAGCACTCATGTACAGTAGAGCATCTGCTTTTGACAGGGGAGTTCCATCATCTGAAGTCAGAATTTTTCCACAAAGCATAGGACTAGGACATGCCTTAGCAATAGCCAATCCAAGCCTACGCAACAACTGAGTTGCATACTGTTGTTGAGACAAAACAAGCTCAGGTTGTCCCCTGCACACTTCCATGCCCGTAAAATGAGTAAGGTTGCCCAGATCCTTCGTGAGGAAACCGAGTTCATCCGATGGATGAACCTTTAATCACCGTGTGAGAATTACCTGTAATCAAAAGATCATTCACATATACTAATACATATAATAGGACATTCCCTTGATGAAAAATAAATAAAGAGTTATCAGAGGTAGACTGGATAAAACCCAATCTCAGAAGTTGGGTGCTCAATTCTTCAAACCAAACTCTAGGAGCCTGTTTTAGACCATATAGAGCCTTATGTAGTTTACAAACATAGTGTGGTTTTGATGGATCCTTGAAACCCTCTAGTTGTGGCATAAAGACAGACTCGTTTAGGGTCCCAGTCAAGAAGATATTGTTGATGTCAACTTGTTGAATGGGCCAATTTAGAGAGACTGCTAACCCCAAAATAACTCTGATAGTAGAGGATTTTGCCACTGGGCTAAAAGTTTCTACATAATCCACCCCTGGCTGCTGAAGGTAGCCCTTGGCCACCAACCTGGCCTTATGCTTGAGGACACTACCATCAGGCTTAAGTCTAAGCTTGAACACCCACATATTTCCAACAAGATTCTGAGAAGGGTGTGGGGGTACAGTATCCAAGTGTGGTTATCACACATAGATTTAAATTCCTCTTTCATGGCCTCGGTCCAATGAGCATTAGAAAAAGCCTCTGACACAGTTGCTGGTTCATGTTGGGAGGAGTGAGAGACTTGTGCTGCAAGGTTCAAGAACTGTTTTGGTTTAACAATATCACTCTTTGACCAGTTTGCATGAGATGAGAGGGTATAGGAGGAGGAAGAACCTGGACAGGTGTAGGACTTGCAGAATTTGAAGTATGGGTGGGGACAAGAGAGGTAAATAAGGAGTTGGGACTGGAAGTTATACTTCTAGTGCATGAGGGACCTAGAGAACTCATAGAGCTAAAGGGAGGAGTGGTATCACAAGAGGATGGACTCCTGTTGGAGGAAGGATTCAACACAGGACTAGATGAGGGGACACCAGAGGACTGAGAGGGGACATCAGAAGACTTAGGAGTGGGCAGTATGGCGAAGGTAGTTGTGTCATGCACAGGAGAAAGAGAGTCAGGATGTTTGGATGAGACAGTATATTTGAAAGGAAATGTGTTTTCATCAAGGGAGATATCCCCAGAGACATATATTCTACTGTAAGCATCCACACGACATACGGCCCTTATGGTTAGGGCTCGCACTCAGATAGTACATTTAGATGTATGGAATTGGAATTTCGAGTGTGATAGGGCCTAAGCAAAGGGTAGCAAGCCAACCAAAGGTTCTAATTTTGAGGTAATCAGAGATTTTTTGAACAAAACATTGTAGGAGAGTCTTGGTGCAAGGCAGAGTAGTAAGACATTGATGAGGTGAACAAAGATGCTTGGAAGTCATGCCACCAGAATTTGAGAGGGAGACCAGCCTGAGCTAGTAAAGTAAGGCCAGTTTCAGTAATGTGCCTGTGTTTTCTCTCAACTTTGCCATTTTGGGCATGTGTGTGAGGACAGGGGTGCCTAAAATAGATACCAGATTGTTCTAGGTAGGACCGAAAACTTTTAAATTCTTGTCACGGATTTTATGCAATGAAAATAAACAAGTAATAAAATTTATAAATCCAAAGATTCCCAAGTGTAGGGATCGTAGTATAGCGATTAATACCGAGTCGGTCACAGGAATCGGGTATCTAGTTCATTAATTTTCCTAAGGTTGTTACTACTAAAACGAAACTAACAAAACGAAAAGATAAACCGACAGAGGATTGTCACCCAAAGCCGTGAAGGATCGCTATGAAACAAAATAAATAAATAAAGCTACAACTAAGAAAAGACGATAAAACTAACGAACATGATAATGTCTGAAGCAAATCAACATCGAACAAACCATGATCCACCATCCCGCAACCCTTAATTTCCTGCCTAGATTATCTTATGAAGATTTAATCAAAGATGTGATTCACCTCTCAAAAGTATGAATTCCTACTCTCGTAGATAATTCGCCTATCAATCTTTTATCTCTTGATCTTAAAGATTAACGCTTTCAAACCAAGGTGCAAGATTTATTAGATCTAACAATCTGATATTCTAACCTATCAACTCTCGTTATGTTTAGGTTAAAAAGATCTATTCTTTCCTATGGCGATCTAGCGCTTACACCGACTCTCGCCATACGGTAAACATCAATAACAACAATCTCTCGATATACGCTGCATAAACAAATAATCAAAGGAAAGAAACAAGCTTTAATTAAAACACTCACAAAATCATCCAAAGAAAGAATAAAACGCCATTGAAAATCTCCCATGGTCGCTCCAAGTTCACAAACTTCAAGCCATCATCAAGATCGAACAAGAAAAGAAAACGAAAATAAAACCTAACTAATCCGCAACCCCAGCCTCCCCAAAGGGGCCTCAGGCCGCTAGGTTTTCTTCTTATGAATATGTATCAATAAGAGTCAATAATGTGTGTTTTAGTGGTTGAAATCGCTACCGCTATTTATAGGAAAAATAGGTCGGCCGCCGCTATGCTCGGTGTTGACGCCCATCCGCACCTTCTCGACGCTAGTTCACCAAGCTCGATCGCTCCAGACGCCATCCACTCGGGCCCAAACTCTCTCGAACTAAAAATCTCATCCTGACGCCGCCACCTTTTTTCTTCCAAATTCATCTTGATCTTCATTCCAACTTCATCTCTATCTCTTTCCTTCCACGCAAATCATCACTTGAACATCTTTTAAGCTCCTTTCACCTCATGCAAGCGCATCTACATCACGATAAAAACATGCAAATGTAACATCTTACATCTAAAGATATTTATCCAATAAAATCACATAATTAGCTCGATTTTGCACTTTAATACTTCTAAAACTCATTTGCTCAATATTTCAATATAAAGCTCGATTTCTATGAAAAACATCCACATATGGGGGAAATTGACATAAAATATATCCTTATAAAACGTACAAAGTCACCCTTAACAACTCCCCCACACTTAAACCTTGCTCGTCCCGAGCAAGACAAAACAAAATCAAGACTCGAGACATATAAACATTCATGCAACCATAAAGCATATTCAATAGTTTAGAGGTTCACCCAAGTGTATGTGCATAGCCATAATAAATTTCCACTAAATCCACACTTGAAATTGACTCAAGCAAAACTAGCCAACATCCCATTAGAATAGAAATATAAAAACGATTATAACATGCACCTCACAAAACATAGATATTCGAAAAGAATGATAGAGGGTATTTAAGACCTTTCTGACATACTCAGAGGATAATCCCTACAACATATCATTCAGTTTATACTGGGGATAAGGTATACGATAACTAAATCTTTCACTTATTCACACCACTTCTTATATAAGTTGATTTAACTATTTCACTTTTAAACACACATCAGAATGAGCTGTTGCCCTATCATAGCAGAATAGGATATTCGAGATATACCCTACCTTACTCAAATCATAAGGCGCCTTCTTCTTCGATCGTCGTGAGCTTTTGGTCATCATAGTGGTATAGGACATACGTGGTATACCCTATCGCACTCAAATCATCGACTAGCTTTCGACACACCCAATTATTTCATATTTTTCAACTTTTTCATTTGACAATAAGTTACGTGTTACTTATCACATTCAAACCTCAGATATTCACAGTATGTCATACTTTAATTCTAAACACAAACTATTAAAATTTTCAAAATTCGTATGTAAGCAAAGAATCATGCGATAATCATCAAAAATCTCTAATCAAATGGGCATAGCTCTAAAATATAGCTCATCATTTACTATGGCACGTGAAAAATAGTGTTGGGTGAGACATCTAAATTTACTAAATATGCAATATACAGCATCAATGACTATAAGAACTCAAATAAAGATATGCATTGCCTACTTGGGACAAAACAAACAAATTTTAAAATTTAGCACTCTTTCATAGAAATATAATAGTATGGCAAATGAATGTAGATACATGAAACTATTCCCCTCCCCCACACTTAAATTACAACATGTCCTCATGTTGTGCAGAATTAAAGAAAAGATAAAAGAACTTAGCTGATTTGGTAATGATATGAAGATAGGCTGAAGAAGACAACAATGGTGATGTCATATGGAGTCCTTCTCAGCTTCAACTCCCAAAGATAGCTTCGACAAAAACAACTAAAATCGTACTCGCACCACTCAAAAAAACATGGCAGATCTCGGGACACGGGGGAAATATAACAAGCAACAATAATTATATAAGCACACGGTATAATTGCTCGATGGAAAAATCACCACACGCTTAAAACACAGACATCTAAGCGCCAAACATAAAGCCACGTGCTTTACAATAATATAGACCACATGTGCAAACAGAAACATCAAACTCCAACTAATAATGATAGAGGATTATACATGGAAAAGAAGTCATAGAGATTTTTCAAATTAAGCCCACATAAAGATGGAAATTATACATGGAACATTACAAAATAGCAGGGCTAGGTGCAACTACATGAAAAAGATATTACAATGCAATCTACATGATAAAGTGGTAGCGTACGGCAATCCGACAGTAACTACCCTTAAGAAAAATAAAAGAAAAATAGAAAAACAATGCAAATAGATGACATGCAACTAAATGATATGCAAAATTAAAAGAAAATAAAAGAAAGAAAACTAGCCCACTCATTTGCAACACGACATGTATATAATAAACGTCTACCAAATAATGATAGTTTACGATAAACGACAGTACTATTCATTACATGCAGTGTAGACGCGCCTTAAGACTCATCAAAGGTGATAGCATTATGGAAAACCAACAGTTAGCTATACTAAACGGATATAACTCATAAGAAGACATGGTAGCATACGGAAAACCGAAAGTAGCTACCCATATGAGTTACAAAAATAACAAGAAAGCACATAGGTCTCAAAGCTCATAGGATTCATCACAACGATATGTAGCATACGGAAACCGACATTAGCTACTAAATAACAATAAGAACAGTTATAGCATACGAGAACCGACATTAACTATAACATGCATAGATGAATCATAACACCCTAGATAGACGACAACAGGAACAGCATAAGTCAAATTGGAATCACGTCTAACTAGGTGAATTACTCAACATGGATTGCAATAGATGGAAAGAAAACCATAACGGTGAAAGAACATGACATCTACGCATATACACAACGGCCACAGAGGCTCACAATAAAACATCCATGTCAATTAATGTAGCACGTATATAAAAATTAATCAATTATTTAACATGGATCAGTAGATGGAAAGATGTAAACATGCAAGTTCAGAACATCTACGTAAAAATAAACGGCCACAGAAGCTCATATGAAAGTATCCACGTCAAATACAGCATTAAAAATCAATTTAAGAAAAATTTGGAACCTGAACGTGCGTTCAACATACCAAACGGGCGTTCAAAACATATTCAGGGCGGACGGACGTTCACTTACTATGGATGCCCGTCTGACTCAGCAGAAAAGCACAGCAGACTCGATTGATACCAGAAAACAGCAGCAACCCTAATATCATATCCTAATACCATATCATTAAAACATAAACCCTAGTGTTTATTAAAAACGAAAACAAAACTATGAAACCTAAATTCACGTTTCATAAATTGAGTAAAAAACTTTTTGCACATTCTTAACCCAACGGTCATCGAAACACGGCAAAAATAAAAACTCTCAATTTATGTGACGCTACTCTTATTGAAAACTACCTAAAAAGATACGGAAACAGAAACCCAAACCTAAACTATGGAAAATTTAAAACAGAAAAAACAGAAAACACTAAAAAAAAAAACGTGTTGAAATCTTCTGAGCCCAAAATGGAAGGGAAAACAGTGGATTTTGACCTCGAAACGGCATCAACGGCTCGCGTCGCTCACCACGCCGTCGGGCGCCGAACGAAGCTTTCCGAATTGGGGTCCTGCATGCGTCCAAACGGACACTCGAGCCAAAGTTACGCCAAAATACTAACGAGTGCTAAAACGATCCTTTTATCCAAAAGTTCAATCGTTAAAAACGTGGAGTCGATAATTCAACCTCGATGTCCCCTAATCAATGTAGAAACTAGAAAGGATAGAAACAAAACCTATCTACGAAAAAAATTCGTGAATAAAAAACAGTAAAAATTAATAGAAACTAGACAACCAGATCGATTCCCGGCAACGGCGCCAAAAACTTGTTTTTGGTTCCGTTGACGGGAATACTCACCACTATACTACCTTAGAAAAATTAATAATGAACTGGACAACCGCACCGATTCCCCGGCAACGGCGCCAAAAACTTGTCACGGATTTTATGCAATGAAAATAAACAAGTAATAAAATTTATAAATCCGGTATTCCCCAAGTGTAGGGATCGTAGTATAGCGATTAATACCGGAGTCGGTCACAGGGAATCGGGGTATCTAGTTCATTAATTTTCCTAAGGTTGTTACTACTAAAACGAAACTAACAAAACGAAAAGATAAACTGGACAGAGGATTGTCACCCAAAGCCGTGAAGGATCGCTATAACAAAATAAATAAATAAAGCTACAACTAAGAAAAGACGATAAAACTAACGAACATGATAATGACTGAAGCAAATCAACATCGAACAAACCATGATCCACCATCCCGCAACCCTTAATTTCCTGCCTAGATTATCTTATGAAGATTTAATCAAAGATGTGATTCACCTCAAAAGTATGAATTCCTACTCTAGAGATAATTCGCCTATCAATCTTTTATCTCTCGATCTTAAAGATTAACGCTTTTCAAACCAAGGTGCAAGATTTATTAGATCTAACAATCTAGATATTCTAACCTATCAACTCTCGTTATGTTTAGGTTAAAAGATCTATTCTTTCCTATGGCGATCTAGCGCTTACACCGACTCTCGCCATACGGTAAACATCAATAACAACAATCTCTCGATATACGCTGCATAAACAAATAATCAAAGGAAAGAAACAAGCTTTAATTAAAACACTCACAAAATCATCCAAAGAAAGAATAAAAATGTCGCTGAAAATCTCCCATGGTCGCTCCAAGTTCACAAATTTCAAGCCATCATCAAGATCGAACAAGAAAAGAAAACGAAAATAAAAACCTAATTAATCCGCAGAACCCCGCCTCCCAAAGCGGGGTCAGGGGCGCCAGGGTTTTCTTCTTATGAATATGTATCAATAAGAGTCAATAATGTGTGTTTTAGGGTTGAAATCGCGCTGCTATTTATAGGAAAAATAGGTCGGCTGCTGCTATGTCGGTGTTGGACGCCCGCCCGCACCTTCTCAGGACGCCAGCTTCACCGCTTTGGATCGCTTCCAGACGCTCGCCCACTCGGGCCCAAACTCTCTCGAACTAAAAATCTCATCCTCGACGCCACCCAATATTCTCGCCGCCTTGATTCAGGTCCTTTTTCTTCCAAATTCATCTTGATCTTCATTCCAACTTCATCTCTATCTCTTTCCTTCCACGCAAATCATCACTTGAACATCTTTTAAGCTCCTTTCACCTCATGCAAGCATACCTACATAACGATAAAAACATGCAAAATGTAACATCTTACATCTAAAGATATTTATCCAATAAAATCACATAATTAGCTCGATTTTGCACTTTAATACTTCTAAAACTCATTTGCTCAATATTTCAATATAAAGCTCGATTTCTATAAAAAAACATCCACATATGGGGGAAATTGACATAAAATATATCCTTATAAAACGTACAAAATCACCTTTAACAATTCTCCACCCCAATCAGATTGAAAAACTTTAATCTTATGGTCAAGCTGATTTTCAACAAGGGATTTGAAATTAACAAAGTTTGGAAAGCATCAAATTTCTGTTTTAAGGGATATATCCAAGAAACCTAACTAAAGTCATCCACAACACAATATAATAGTGGTAACCATTAACTGATCTCACAGGAGAAGGACCCCAGAGATCATAATGGATCAACTCAAGGGGTTGTGTAGATAATGAAACAGAATTAGTATAAGGAATAGAATGCAACTTTCCATACTGACAAGCTTCACAAAAAGGTAAGGTTTCATTAATAGAAAGATTACAAAATTTGAAAACATAATGTAGAACTTTTATAGATGGATGGCCTAGTCTTCTATGCCAAAGTTCTACATCTTTAGGTAAATGCAAAGTAGAGCCTACACTAGGAGACTGAGCTGGTGCAGCAGACAAGAGAACAGAACATTTGGAGTGAAGTGGGCTCTGAGATGAGGCAATGACAGTAGGTGTCTAAATCTGATAGAGTCCTTCTCTAAGATGTCCTTCCAGAAGAGTGGTCTTCGTGTTTTGTCCTTAACAAAACAACAGGAATTAGTGAACTCAACAATAACAAAATTGTTATGAATAACCTGGGAAATGCTAAGCAAGTTTTTGGCTATTTTAGGGACATGTAACACATTAGCAAGATAAAGAGTAAGATTAGTGGAAGGCAAAAAAAAATATGGCTAGAACCAGTGTGTGCAATACATAACCTCTCACCATTCCCAATCACCAATGCATCAGAACCTTCATAAGGTGATCTCAGACTGAGGTTGTTCATATCAGATGTGACATGGTCAAGTTACTAGCTAGGATCAGCAACTGATTCTGGTGTAGCAAGATAGGCAGAAGCTTGCTTGGTGTTCTGATTCTGGGGAGGAGCTGGAACATAGTCTGTCTCAAACCTATGCCAGCACTCAGATGCTATATGCCCTATCTTCCAACAAATCTGGCATACTGGTCTAGTACCAGACTGTACATTTGATTGGGCTATGTAGTTTAACCTACCACCACCAATTTTGCCCCTTCCCCTACCTCTATTGCTAGCAGAATTGCGTCCTTTATTAGAAGACTGAGGTCTAGGAGTACCTCTTCCTCCACCAGATTGAGCAAATGCAGCATTTGCAGAAGGATTAACAAGATCAATGTGTGTAGGGCTATTATACCTGGAGATCAACCTCTCATAAGTGAGTAATTGTGATTGAACCTCAGGCCAAGTGAGTGAAGTGACTCTAGATGTAATGTTGACCACCACAGACTCATACTCTCTAAGGAGTCACCAAGAACAAACAAAGACAAGTTCTCGAGGTCGGAACTGAAATCCCGCACCGCCAAGGATTCTCAAAACCTTTCATAAAGGGCAAGATAATCAGCCATGGACTTGGCCCTTTTCTGTTTTAGTCAAAGCATCCTTGAATTCAAGGAGACGAGCCTGGGCTTGGCTATTAAACAGGGCCTCAAGTGTTAGCCACACTTCATGGGAGGTGGAGCATCCCACAACCTCTTAAAGTGCCTTCTCCGTCATCGAGCCCAGCAAACAGCCAAAGAGAAGCTGATCAGTGGTGTTCTAGTCATCAAAAGCCGGATTCGGGATAAATCCAAGACCGCTGGAGCTCTGAATCACCTGCGGTGATGGTTGCTTGGTGCCAAAAAGAAATCCATCGAGCTTGTAGCCACGAACTATCGGAGGAACGGAATACTTCCATAGCAAGTAATTTTTTTATCCAGTTTCAAGATGGATCTTTGAGTGAGAGTTCCTCCAAAAGGAATTAATGTTAGTGGTGGAGCTAGGACTGAAAAGAGTCGGAAAAGGGCGGTACGCAGTAGAGTTGAGATAATCAGCATGAGTAGAGGAAGACCGCGGTGGCAGAACCGGTATTGAGGTACTGAGAGGTGGTGGTGTGAAAATGGAAACATTAGGGGTGGAAATGGAGCCAAACGGAATAGACAGCGGAGGTGGTGTAACTACACTTTCAGTGTGTGCAGGATCAAAAGACCCACCGGAATCCGGAGGTGCGGTGGACATGGCCACCGGAGTAGGCTCTGATACCAACTTAGATTTCGAGGATAAGATAGATTTTCATTAGGGGCTAGAGGACAGAATGACAAAATAAGATACAAAATGAGAAAAAATGACAAGAAAAAAAAATGGTTGAGAAAGACAAAAGCACGTCTGTTACTACATGTGGTTGTAGGAACATGTAGTAACATGCACGTTTTTGTCATTCTCAACCACTATCTTTTTTTTTTCCGGTCATTTTTCCTCATTTTTGATCAAAAACAGTGCTTCACAACCTTTAACCTTTTTCATTAAGATGATAATAATGTTCGATCAGTACATCCTTTAATAACCATTAGCTTCTAACAAACTCTTAGCTACAAGATCTATGCTAGATACAATGGGACACTTGTCACACACACTACACAAATGTCACAACTAGCTTAGTCATCAAGTATCGTTATCTTTATCTTCAACAAAACAGGTTTTCAATGGAGATGCAAGTTGCTGAACGTGATATTAATCAGAAAAATTCCTTAAATAATTAATTTTTCAACAATGGATAGCAATTTTTACACAACCCTCCTACTTGAAAATAATGCAAGTTGCTGATGAAAAACCATTCACTGATTTTCTTGAAGGTGTGTGTCTATTGTAAGACAACCCTAGGAAATAACGTAAATTGCTGATAAAAAAATTATTCACTGATTGGGGAACAAAATATAAATTTGAAGGTATAGATAAAATACATTATATATACAATATATTAACTTTTTGAGAGCAAATTAAGGAGTGCTACATGCATGGGTTCGCCTCTCCTTGCACTAAAGCACACAGCCAGGCATTTGCAAAACTTTCTATCCGTGCCGAAAATGATCATTCTTATTTGCAGCTGGAGAAAGATTAGACACTGACAGTACTCCAGGACCGCCCCGACCGAGTCGCCGCCGATGGATAACATTTTCTGGCAAATAAAAGAAAGAAAAGTAAGCTAATCATGAGTTGACTATATATAAACGCTAGCTAAGCATGTACTAATGATATTAAATAGGGATGAAAACAAACAATAATCACCTTGAAATTGAATGGAAGAGAAAGTGGGAATTCTTGCTTCCACAAAGAGACTACTATTATTAGTAGTATTGATTATCATTAATATGGAGAAGATAATTACCAGAAAGTGTATCACTGCAGCAACCTTACAGAAGAAATTCTTCATTGCCTTATGTGTTTTGTGAGTTATCTGACTTTATCTGCTTGCTGCTTAATTTATGAATAGTACAATTCAAAATCGCTGCCGTTATATAATAATGCTCAGTTGCTCACAACTTGCTTGCGGACAAAGTCTCCAACAATTAGTTGTGTGTTTAATTAGGAACTAGAATCCTGACGCAGTCCTAAATGACCAGTCACAAAGCCATGAACTGGTAATTAAAGAGACAATTGAAGCGGTCAACTTTAGTCTCTTTTATTTAACCTCCACTTTTAAGAAAAGATTTTAGGCACATTAGTTTTATTTTTTATTTTTTATTTTTTATTGGAGGGGTTAGCACATTAGTTTGACATCTAAAAAAATAAAAATAAAAAAACAATATAAAATTTGCTATTTTTTTCTTGGTTTTTCTAATTAATTACATTGATTATTATTATCATCATTGTTGTTGTTGTTTTGCATTTCCACCATCCATAAATAATGAAATGAAAAAGCTCCATTTCACAATATATGTTAGCAATCAAGGTAAAAGTTTTATTTTATTTCTATATATACCTTCTCCCTGGTTTCCACCAACAAGCCCAGGAGCTCACTACACAAATGTAACGCCTCCAGACTCCGGGTCTGATAACGTTAATTAAGACCTTTATGTCTCACACTTATACGAGGGTGAGCATTCTACTATTTTTCCTATGTGGGACATTACATTCTCCCCCCTTATAAGGGACTGGCGTCCTCGTTAGGACGGCCAAGTCTGTTCCCGGATCGTCCCTACCAGAGGTAACGAGAGGCCATCCTTACACCGTCTTCTTGTACGGTGCAACACATAGTTCCATCTGATAGTCGGCTCTGAATACCATTCTGTAACGCCTCCAGACCCCGGGTTTGATAGCGCTAAATGAGTCATAAAGGATCCGGTCAACTGCTTAGACCGCCGTCCTCGCTTGGTCTAAAAGGGCTAACCCGAGTTGACAAAACATTTATGTCTCACACTTATATGGGGATGAGCATTCTACTATTTTTCCTATGTGGGACATTACAACAAACGGATATTAAATGTTGATGCATCAAACACAAAAACAATAGAGAAAGAGTAAAAAAGATGGGGAGCAAAGATATATGGCGTATTAATATATATCTTATATCTTACGTTATGTCCTTTTTGTGTTGAATATTTCAAAGATTGAGAAGGACCTTTAGAGCAAGCCTACTTACATATCTTCTCAATTTCGAATATTCAACATTTTGTCATCGGGAATGTCTCTACGTTTCACGGGACGAACCGTCTCGAGTTTAGCCATCATTAATGTTTGTGAGGAAAAGGTGGCGTCTTTAAGACCTTAATTTCTTAAGGCCCTGAAAATATTGTACCAGGTCGTGAAGACTCAAGAGCGTCACCGGTAGAAAGATCAAATGCAATATTCTGATTTTTAGTAAAAGACAGATGTGTAATTTTGCACAAAATCGGAATATTATATTTATTTATTTTAAGGATTTAAGTTTCAAAAAAGAATAAATCATGGAAGTTATTAATTTATGGGAAAATTAAACTCCCCATTAATAGGGAGTTGTCAGAAAACTTCTCCCAAAAGTTCAAACTGTTGTTGTCTGAGGAAAGAAAAGAAACAGAAAAGCAAAAGGAGATTTCTCCAAAATTCTTACCAGTCCCTTATCGGTTTTCAGAAATCAATTAGAGAATCAAAATCAGCAGGAGAAGGGCTACGAGTTGACACCAAAAAATTGAAGAATTGAAAAGGTATTAGTGTTGCCCTAGTTTTGGGAATCTTCATGTTTGATCCTGTTTAGTTGCTTTAAGATGTTCAATTCGTAAATTAGTTTGTGTAGATACGGTGATCATAATTAATTTAGGATTAATTGTTGATCATCTAGGTTTTGGCTTGAGGAATCGAAAGGTCTTGCTGTTTGCTTGAAGTTTGGCGTTGAATTGCTTTGAATCCAAGTAAGAGGGTTTTCATGTTGAACAATTCTTGTTTTATGATGTTTAGGTTAAGTGTATTTGCCGTTAATTATTGTAGAACCCATGATTGTGTTTGTTAATTGAAATATAGAATGATATAGCATGTTTGGCACATGTCTTTATGATGTTTTGGTGCTTGAATAATGTTGTTTTGGTGTATTTGATGTGTTGGATTCGATTGTGCATTGTTCGGGACTGTTACAGATCGAAAAACGTAGAAAAATGCTCTCAGGTGTCATAGGCGTTGGCCTATGATTTATGGGCGATGGCCTATCAAATGCAGAGAGTTCATAGTATTCTGTTGTACCATAGGCGCTGATCTATGATCCATGGGCACCTATGGCCCAGAAATGGTGTAAAGAATACAAGTGAAGAATTATCATGTCAATGATCATAACTTTTTTATTAAGTCACCATCTTGCCCCTCAAACAAAAAAGTCGTCATCTTCATTTTGGAATATTGTTTTTGATTTGTTGCTTAGAAATGAAAATCAAAACAGGTAGTGGAAAAAAACTGAACGATGGTTTATTGATATGGTGGTTAAACACGATCCTTTGCAGATTTTTTTTTTTGTGTGGAGTTTATTGCCGCAGATTTTCGGGCCATTATTTCGGCAGTATTAATTCATATTTAATATTGGATGAAAGATATTAGGAAAATATTAAATGAGGGTTTTATTTCATATTCACTTGTATATTGTCTTTTTAAATTACTACTCCCTCCGTTCCTATTTAATTGTCGCAGTTGCCAAAAGCACACATATTAATAAGAGTAGTTAATATTTTGACTTAACATCCAAATGACAATAACACCCCTTAAATATAATTAATGCAATTTTGTTTTCAATATCATACTCCTTAATAAATAAAGGTAGATGTAGAAAAATACAATAAATAATGTTTTAAAAATATAACTACGACAGATAAAATGAATATTTCATTTTCAACAACTTGGACGGCTAAATAAAAAGGGAGAGAGTATCTTATTTAATTGTCTTTTTAACCCGAATAAGATTGAAAACAGTCTCAACTTTTCCTAAAAAAACAAACAGCCAATTAGGGTAATGGGTAGTTAAATAGCCTCAGTCCACCTATAAATCTTACTAAAGGCCCAAGTCATTCGTGTTTTCATGCTTTTATGGGATGACTTTTGCTAAATTTTGCTAAATGACTTGGGTGTCACCTATGAGCAAAGAATGACTTTTGCTAAATTTTGGACTTTTACAGAAAAAATCTATGAAGTAATATTATAAAAAAAATTAGAACACCTGACTAAATATTTTGGCTCTGCCTAGGGGCGTAAACGAATCGAGTTAACTGCGTATCTCTTTAAACGAGTTGAGTAATTTAAAATATTCTTAAATTCGAGCATCAGTATTTCGAGCTTGAGTTTATGAAAGTTTTAGAAACTAGAGCCGAGCTCAAGTTTTGCACTGAGCTTATCGAATCTATTATGTTTTTTTTAGAAAAGAGTCTAATAGGCTTTGCACGGTGGTTATTTCGGTGTTTGAATTCATGCCGACCTCGTGGTTCAGCTTGCTGAGACTGATCTACGACCTCATCAAGCTTTCCTTCCATTACTGCTGTGTCGATGTCTCTGATCAGATCTCGACACTGCTCTGAATCATGACCCACATCCTGGTGATACTTGCAGAATTTGTTAGGGTCTCTCTTTTCTCTAGGTCCCCTCATGGGTGATGGAACCTTGGCTATGCCTTTTCTTTCCATGATCGCGAGGACCTGCTCGCGAGATCAGTTCAAAGGGATGAAGTCTCTGTCCTGCAGAGCTTCTTTCTTGCCCAGCCGATATGAGACTAGCGCTGTTACTCTATCCTAAACCGACTTTCTTTTCTTATCTGATTTATCCTTATATCTGCTCTTCTTCCCTTCGCCTCATTCCATCTCTCTCTTAAGTCTATTTGCTTCTCATTGACAATGCTTGTAGGCTACGTCCAGACATTCTTCCATTATCTGAGGGAGTTTGCTGTTGAGTTTAGCGTGTAGTCGTCCCTCCCGCAGACCTGCCACAAAGGAAGCGACCAGCAGTCGATCATCTGCGTCCCGCACCTGTGCGGACTCTCCGTTGAAGCGCTTTATAAAGCACAGTACGGACTCACCAGGCTTCTGCTTCAGAGTTAAAAGATGAGTTTAATTCCTCTGGAATGGACGAGCTGCGATGAATGCATGGATGAACTTCCGAGTTAAGTTCCTAAAATCGGAGATCAACCTGGGAGGGATCTTGTTAAACCACTCTCTGGCTCTTCCTGTTAGTAGTGCAGGGAAAGCTTTGCACTTAATCTCATCTGCGGCGTTGTACAGATTCATGTGTGAGATGTACTGATGCATAAGATCATAAGGATCCTTGGACCCGTCATATGACTCAATCTTTGGAATCTTGAACCCCGCTGGTCGGGGGTAGTTGTCAAGGAACTCGATGAAGGGTGACGCATAGAGCAACTCGTCTGATCGTCTTCTAAGTAGAGCGTACAGTTCAGCCTTAGCCGTATCATTAGGGCTTGAGCATTTTTCGGTTCCATGTGCCCACTAGACTCCACAAACTCATGCTTTTTATGAGTTTCTTGATGCAAGTCAGTTTCTGATACTTCCGGGGGATTCCTTCTCTTGAGGGCTTCATCCAATATGGTCTTAAGAGTAAAATTTTCAATATTTTTCAAGGTCTCAACCAACACCTGGTTGGCTGGATCTTGAAGGGCTGGATTTGGCTGATGAGATTGATCATCAACGGCGTTCCCCTTTTTCTGGGCAACCGTAGCTTGTGCGTCTCCTTGGGTAGTCGTAGCTGTACCACCCTGCTGCGTTGGATCCACTGGATCTGCCATTTTCTTGCCTGTGTTTTTCGGCGGCATGGTTGCTGACTGGAATTCTGGGACTGATTTGATCGTTTATCAGAAAGAAGGCCCTCCTTCTAGTGCTAATTGACGACTGGAAATCGTCTGAGAATCAATACAGGTCAATTCTCTTTGTGATAAAGATCTTAAACCCTAGACCCTAATTCGTGTGAGAGAGGGGGGCGTTTTGTGTGTATTTTCAGACTGAGCTCGTGAGTTATTTCTCCCGAGTTGCCTACGTATCCAATAGCTTAATGGGAATCAAGTCTTTCGTAGTTCCTTAGGGTCGTTTATATAGGGGGCATCTCGCCCTACTTCTTGCTCTGCAAGTATTATGATTTATTATTATTCCCTAAAGATATACACGCATTAATCCCTATAATTTAGAGATAATTATGGACATATTTAATGTCAAGATTACAATCTTTATGACGAAGGATTCTTTCCTCATTTATATTTATCTATCTCTCATGTGGAATAACAACGGGGTTGTGTTGAGCGTCCTGCGTTCAGCCCCCTTGGCCACTATATGGCCGGACTAGTCAGCTCCTCTTTGCCACGCCTTAACCGACCTGCGGTGGCTGGAGAAAGAGCTGCAGCCGATCTCCCACCTGGAGTAAGGGACCTACCCTTAGTGAGTAGCTTGGCTCGCTTCCCGCCCTAGGCTTTGCCAGTGACATGGGGTATAACCAGGGGCGGATGTACCTTTTATTAAGGGGGGGCATTCGCCCCTCCTCGGATCCATAAAATACACTATTACAAATTGGGGTCCGCAGACCCCGCTAAAAATTAAAAAACTCTACATTCTTGAATAGAAAAAGCTACTTTGAAAAATAATTACATACCCCACTGAGTAAAATTTCTGAATCTGTCATTTGGTATAACAAAACATAGCCAGGACTTTTTATTACGTCATTGTGATGTGTTAAGATGATTTAATATGTTTGTCGTGCCATTTTATTGTAGCAATAACGTTTTGTTCTGCTTTATATCTACTCCAATTATTCTAATAAACATGTTGACGATCATGAGCTACCAGCTCCTTATATATAACATAGTTTCCTTGTTTCTGTTCGGCTTCCTTTGTTAGTCATGCATGACGCAGGCAGATATTACCTGGGATGCACCTGCATGTAGTCACACTAATTAGAAAAAAAAAGAAAAAAAAGGTAAATCTATAATTAATTAATGGTTCACAAATCGTGCATCTTTTTATACAATAATGATAGGTGTTAGAGATAATGACAGAATATTCTCATTATAGAATATGATACCATGATAGAATAATAGATAAACGATAATTGATTGTAATCAATCTCATTATGGTTATTATTATGTTCACATTATGACTATTAAGATAAATAAATTTACTATCAGATTCAATCAAAGAATGCAATACAATATCTTTTCTATTATTCTCATTTATGATTTCGAGCTTCTGCACTAACGCCTTTTCGATCCTCGAAGCAAGCTTTATGAAAAAGAATATTTGGGTGGGGGTTTGTGACATCAATATGATCAAACCCTCACCCCTCCCAAATTATTTTTTTTATTTAATTTTCACGTTGATTTTTTTTATTTTTTTTCCTTTCGAAATAAACATGGCTGATTCAAAGGCTCCGTTGGCGTCAAAATTGAAAGCCGAATTAGGCTCCCAAGCATCCTCCTTCTTCATCGCCGCTCCAGGTTCATTCAAGCTTCTAACCGGGTTATATGGCAGAAGCCTTTTTTCAACCCCTGTTGCACAACGATTTCGCAATATATAGCAGCTCTCAGCCTCACCGCAATGCCGATATTAGCACGGACCTTCCGCAAACGCTGCTCATCTCCATGCCCCACCAAAGTCTCCGACAGCCTCCTTGTGTCTTTCATATTTTTCTTATTATTATTATTTTTTATTTTTAATAAATATCAATCTTGTCATTATCTTATCCACAAACCCGTATCCACCTTCAACTCCTTTCTATTTTTCTTTTCTCCATCTTCTACCCTGCGCTTCTTTTTATTTTTTGTTAGGGCATGACCCTCCGCTCCTTTTAATTTTGTTAGGGTATATCCTCTCCATGTATTTTTTTAGGTCTATCCCACCACTTTTATTCAGTGCAATATCGTTCGGTAAAGTTGATCTTGATTGATATGCAGAGTTGTTGCAGACACCCAGGACTCAAGCCATTCATTGCGAGCCAATCACCATGTTCGCTGCACTACCACGCGATCATTGCGGGCGCTGTTAGAGATAATGATGTAATATTCTGATATATAAAATTAGGAAAATAATTGATTGTAATCAATCTCATTATAAGTTATTATTATGTTCACATTACGACTATTAAGATAAATAAATTCTTACTATCAGATTCAATCAAAGTAATGCAATACAATATCTTTTTCTATTATTCTGTTAATAGGTCTAGCTAGAATAAATGTGTACATAATATCTCACCATACATCTGCATGTGATACTAAAAGTTTAATTATTATTTTTTTACAAAAAAAAAAAAAAAAACAGTGTGGTGACCGGCGAGAAGATTAGAAATTTGTTGTAATATCATTATCGTTTTGTTATATATAATTTGGTTTAAATGGGATATTTATATAAATATGTAAAAAAGGATGTACAAACTGTTCAAAAAAGAAAAGGATATACAGCACTAAACACTATCAAACTACATTATTATTCATGACATGCTAGATGTAGTTCTCGTGTCTTCCGTTTTGTTATATATAATTCGTGGTTATATTAGCAAACAAGACTTTATGACAGAAATAAAGAGATAAATATTCTGATATACAATACTCCGCTACACTATTTAATTAATCCAGATGTTGTGACTCGTACATATGTAAACCGACCCATTATTTAATATTTAATAAAAATGTGGAATGATCATACATTTTCGGGAGAGTCTTTTTATATTAATTTAAAAGGATTTTTTTTCCATTTCTAGCAACTAGCAAAAGTAAAATAAAATAAATAAATAAATGTAAAACTAAGTAAATGTGTCGTGCGTTAAGATTTTTTCTCTATATTGTTTTTCCTTGGTAGAGTAGAAGTTTCTTGACACGGATTGTTTAAGAATGGTCTGAGATACACGTTAATATACAAGACTACTTTTTAAATTTGAGATCTTTCGCCAGCATATATATATATATATATATATATATATATATATATATATATATATCGATCAACTAAACCACAAGTCATGCACGTATAGCAACAAAAGGCAGCGTATTTAAATTGAACTGTGTTTTGGTCAAATAAAGATTCTCAGATACATAGAGATGGCGATTAAAGGGAAATTACAGATTTTGCTGGTTGAGGCTCGAGATCTTAAGGAGAGGGAAATTTGCAAGCTCGGTAACTTTTACTTGAGCAATTACTTTTTCTCAACATTTTTATTTTTATTTTTTTTATATCTAACAAAAATAATAGTAAAATAAACTGCATGCATATATTTTCCACACAGGTTTGTTGAATTGTGTAAATCCATGGAACCATGCATCGAAGCCATATGCATATATACAATACAACGAGCAGGAGTTCCGAAGCGGAGTGGCTCATGGTGGGTAATTTTGATATCCTTTGAATAAAATACTAAAATAAAATAATCATATTTTACCACTAAAATAAAATCATATATTTTCACATTTTGTGATTTAAGCATAGAAATGAGTGATATGGATATATATGTATAAATATGCAGGAAAAGGAAATAGAAAAGAGTGGAACCAGAGTTTTACGTTGGACGTGGAGTATCCTGCGGTGGTGGACGGAGGAGGAGAAAATCATGTGTACAAGGTCATCATTCGCTTAATGGACAAACATAAGCTCTCCGACGACGATTTCATCGGCGAAGCCACGTAATTCACTTCCTCAGCTTTTCCATTTCTGTTTCCGATTTGTTTTCTTATTACTCTTTCTTTCATTGATCATATATATATATATATATATATATATATATATATATATATATTTTTTTATGTGATTTAGTTGTTGCCAATGAGACATAGATTCAATGGTCATTCCTCTCACGATCACAATATTCTGGGTTCGAGTTTCGATGAATGTAAATGTGTGTGTGTTATATTATTTATCTATCGTTTAAGTAAATTAATATATTGCCTTTAAATAATGAAATAAATAAAAATTCTTTAGAAAAAAATTCAACTCCAAACGTGACTTTAAATAATAAAATGATTAATTCATCATTTTCCCCAACATTATTCGACTAAGGAATCAATTGTAGTTTTTCAATAAGATTTGTCTATTGAAGAAGACAATTAATGGTTATGTGTTGTGTACTGGTCAGGTATAAAGTTAGTTAGTTACGGTTTTCACAAATTTTAACGCCCCCCCTCCCCCCCTTTTTGTGTGTGGCTCTTCGTTTATGAATACCGAACCCTTATTCAGTAATGAACGACCACGTGTATATATATACACACACTTCCTGCATCGATCGATCATGTATGGATATGATAATCATGAAATCTGAAGTAATATGGGTGGGGATGGATGCAGGGTGTATGTAAAGGATGTGCTCTCAATTGGTGTAGAAAAGGGGAAGCTTGAAGTGGAACCTCAAGCACATAGGGTTGTTCAACCAGACAATACTTACTCCGGTGAAATTTGGGTTGCCATTGCCTTCATCAAGGTTTGTTTTTCCGTTGTCTAAAATATAGTTATTTTTTGTATGGTTATTCGTAAGAAAAACATCAAACTTGAGAATGTGAGGAAGATGAAAAATTGAGTGGATGAAGCCTAAATAAAGCAATCAATTAAAGGGGAAGTGCGCTTAAATTCATGACTATAATATATGCCATATATTGATAGAATAATCGTAATTATTTGTAATTATGTAGATTATTTTGTAGTATTAACTGCTAGTCAAATTACCATAATGATAGGAGGATCTTTAGCTAGCGGTTACACCATTGTATTTAGTACATATTTTGTACACACAGATGAATGAAAGGTACGGAAAATATTCTTTCATGGTATCAGATTAGGTTTCCTTCCTAAACTGCTTCCGCAAATTCTATCGCCGCCTCCCTTCACCTTCGTCTTCCTTCCAACTTTTTTTTTTCCGCCATGGGTGACTCATCCAAGTTTCATCCCGCTTTGTCAATTACTAATGTGAAATCCCTCATCCCCATCACTTTGGATTTGATCACAAGCGAATACACATCTTGGGCTGCTCTCTTTAAAGTCCATGCACGTGTTCATGATGTCTTGGATCACATAATTCCACCCACCGACGCTACGGAAAAGGCGGCGTCCGACAAAGCAAAATCTGAAAATCCTACCCTCTGGAAACGACTTGATGCTGTCGTTCTTCAATGGATTTATGCCACGGTCTCGGGTGATATCCTAACCTCCATCTTGGTTGAGGATGATTCGGCGGCGACGGCGTGGACACGAGTAGCTTATTTGTTTCATGATAACAGGAACTCCCGAGCTTTGTACTTAAACAAGGAAATCACTAATACTATGCTCACTGATTTCTCCACAACAAATGCTTATCAGTAATCGCCTCAAGGCGTTGGCGGATCACCAAAAAATGTGGGGCTCTCGTTGATGACCACGCTTTGCGCCAAGATGCTCCAAGGTTTATCCGATCAAGATCTAATTTTGTGACTGCTTCGCAGAACAAGAAGAATTTGCCGTCATTCGCGCGCCGCCGCCGGTCGGTTAGCCTTAGAGAGACCACGATTATGGAACGGGCTAAGCTTGAATCATCTTCAACGGCGCTCACCACCGACGGTAATCTTTCCTCGCCGCACCGACTTCTACCTCTCCAGGTCGTGGTCAGCAGCAGAAGAGCAGAAATCCTGGCAACAAAAATCGGGGCCGTAATAATGGAGGTGGTGGCGGTCGGAGCCAGCCTTCTGCAGGAAATACTGGTGGCGGAAGAGGGGGTAACCGTGGGAGAGGTCAACAAAGCAGGTGGTCATCGGCAAGCAGGGGGTCGCAGCGGCCGGCCCCTCCACCGGGTCACCATGGACACCACAACCATGGTGGATGATGATGCAAAGACCCGTGGATCGCTTCCTCCTCGCCTTACCCGACCCAACCTCGAGTCCACCTTTGGTTCAACAACGTGGGCCTCATCGCCAAGGTGTCTTAGGCCCAAGGCCAAATGTGCAAGCAAGCAAAGAATGCCTTCATGGCTAATAATCGCGGGATGCCCACCGATATCGGCCGCGATGCATACAATGTCACTCTCACCACCGGACCCGAATTGGTACATGGATACCGGAGCGACGCCTCACATGACGCCCTCCTCGTGTACACTCGCCCTATTTTAATTTGAGCAATAATAATGGGATTATCGTTGGTAGTGGCCAATCTATTCCGGTTCGGGGTTATGGTCATGCATCTTTAACCCAGTCTAATCCACCCTTAGCGTTAAACCGTGTTTTACATGCTTGTAACCTTATTAAAAATTTGGTGTCTGTGAGAAAGTTTACCACGGATAATAACGTCTATGTCATATTTGATCCTTTTGGTTTTTCTGTGCATGATATCCAGACGGGGCAGCGTCTTCTGAGATGTGACAGCACGGGTGACCTTTATCCCGTCACATTCACCGGTCCAAGTCACCATCCACCACATTCTGCTTTGCTCACTTCCACTATTTGGCATGATCGTTTGGGCCACCCTGGCGCGAATATTTTTAATACTCTTCGTCAAAATAAATTTATTGATTGTCCCTCTATTTCAAAAACTAGATGTTGTCAATCATGTATTCTCGGAAAACAAGTTAAACTGCCGTTTATTGCCTCAACTTCTACTACTTTGTTGCCTTTTGATATTATGCATAGCGATATTTGGACCTCGCCTATTTTGAGTTCGACAGGGCATCGATATTATGTGCTTTTTCTAGATGATTATTCTAATTATTTGTGGACTTTTCCCATTGCCAAAAAATCCCAAGTATTGTCCATTTTCATGAATCTTCATGCTCATATTCGAACACAATTCGAACGTCATATTAAGAATATCCAATGTGATCATGGGGGGGAGTTTGATAATCGCCCTTTTGGCAATTTTGCGAGTTAAATGGGATTAATTTTCGCCTTTCGTGCCTCACACATCTTCCCGTAATGGTAAGGCCGAACGTAAAATTCGCTCTATAAATAATATCATGCGCACCCTCCTCTTACACTCGTCCATGCCCCCATCGTTTTGGCCCCACGCCCTTCAAATGGCAACTTACCTTAGTAATATTCTTCCGAGCAAACTTTTGGCGAATGAATCTCCTCTCAAAATTTTGTACCGCAAAGAGCCTTCCTACTCACATCTCCGTGTCTTCGGTTGTTTGTGCTATCCGTTGTTCCCGTCCACTACGATAAACAAACTCCAAGCCCGGTCTACCCCTTGTGTGTTTTTAGGCTTCCCTCCCAACCATCGCGGATACAAATGTTTTGATCTCTCGAGTAATAAAATATTCACATGTCGTCATGTCCATTTTGATGAAACGCGCTTTCCTTTTGCTAGTTGTCACACCCAACGGCCCACTCCTATGACTTCCTTGACAATGGGTTATCTCCTACATAACCCAACATTTGTATGGTCCAAAGCGAAGCCCACCAAACACCCACTCTCAAAATGAGCCCATTTCACCAAATGAGCCCACTCCCTCCGTCCCTTCCCCACCTGCTGCCCCCCATCCATCCCGCCTCACAGCCCAAATCCAAATCCACCACACCCAACCTCGATCCGTTCCACCCACCTCCATCTACTCGGCCACCACCCGCACCAAACAGGATATTTAAGCCCAATCCAAAATACTTATCCGACCAATCTCTTCTTAGTACGGTTGAACGTTCTCCCTTCCCCTGCACTTCTTTAGCTGCACTTCGTGACCCGAATTGGAAATTGGCCATGACTGATGAGTTTAATGCTCTTATTAAAAATAAGACGTGGGATTTGGTGCCACGTCCTACGGGTGTTAATATTATTCGCTCTATGTGGATTTTTAATCATAAGGAAAAATCTGATGGAACTTTTAAGCGGCATAAAGCCCGACTTGTAGGTGATGGTAAGACTCAACATGTGGGAATTGATTGTGGTGAGACCTTCAGTCCGGTGGTCAAACCGGCAACCATCCGGACAGTTTTGAGTCTCTTTTTATCAAAAATTGGCCGATTCATCGCTTGGACGTCAAAAATGCCTTCTTACATGGTGAGCTTAAAGAGGTTGTCTATATGCATCAGCCGATGGGTTTTCGTGACAAGACACATCCGGACTATGTTTGTCTCTTACGCAAGTCCTTGTATGGCCTCAAGCAGGCGCCTCGGGCGTGGTACAAACGGTTTGCAGATTTTATGTTTGTTCTGGGATTCACGAACTGTAAGTCGGATACTTCTTTATTTATCTATCGGCATGGCTCTGACATGGCTTACTTATTATTATACGTGGATGATATTATACTCACGACGTCATCTCACGCCCTCCGCACTACTATCATGGATCGACTTGGCTCCGAATTTGCTATGAAGGATTTATGGCCTTTGAACTATTTTTTGGGAATTAAGGTGACCCGCACCTCTGACGGCCTATTTCTTTCCCAACACAAATATGCTGCTGAGATAATTGAACGGGCTGGAATGACCTTTTGCAAACCGTCCCTTACCCCAGTGGATGTTAAGTCCAAGCTCAGTTCCACGGCAGGTGAGCCGTATGATGATCCGACTAAGTATCGAAGTCTCGCCGGGGCACTACAGTATTTGACTTTCACCCGCCCCGATATTTCTTACGCGTTCAAAGAGTCTGGTCTCCATATGCATGACCCACGCACCGAGCATATGAATGCCCTTAAGCGCATCATCCGTTATATATAGGGGACTCTGCACCTTGGTTTACATCTTTATTCCGCCTCCAAATTGGATCTTGTCTCATACACCGATGCGGATTGGGGTGGTTGCCCCGACACTCGGCGATCTACTTCCGGTTATTCCGTGTTTTTAGGAGATAATCTCATTTCTTGGTCCAAAGAACGGCACCTACACTCACGCGCAAAGTGCCGAGGCCGAATATCGGGGCGTCGCTAATGTTGTTTCTGAATCATGCTGGCTTCGTAATCTCCTCCTCGAACTACGTTGCCCGGTTCGTAAAGCCACTGTTGTTTATTGCGACAATGTGAGTGCAATTTATCTCTCGGGAAATCCAGTTCAACACCAACGCACCAAACATATTGAAATGGATATCCATTTTGTTCGAGAGAAAGTAGCTCGTGGGAAGTCCGTGTTCATCATGTTCCGTCCGTTACTGTGATTATGGACATTTTTACCAAAGGCTTGCCACTGTGTTATTTGAAGATTTCGAACAGCCTCAACCTCCTCCGACATCCTCCCGTTTCGACTGTGGGGGTGTGATAGAATAATCGTAATTATTTGTAATTATGTAGATTATTTTGTAGTATTAACTGCTAGTCAAATTACCATAATGATAGGAGGATCTTTAGCTAGCGGTTACACCATTGTATTTAGTATATATTTTGTACACACAGATGAATGAAAGGTACGGAAAATATTCTTTCATATATATATTGACGTTCAAACATCAATGACCATTAGAGCTAGTAAGTTTTTTTATCATCCTGGCATCGAGTTATTTTTACCCAGGAACCATCAAGTTCGGGATGGGTTTGTGTTGGTTCCTCTACACCTATGATATCAGAATTTCGAACCATGAACGGAGAAAGATATGAGAAAAAAGCATTTGGCTGGAAAAGCATTAAGATTTGGCATTCAATCATAGGCCTCTTTCTTGTTCAATCTTCCACTTAAAAATGTTAAACTCTAACCATGAGGGTACTCATTCCTCATGTCCCTTGGGATGGATGGAGATTTAATCACGTAACCTAGTGGTTTGCTATTATAGCAAAGAACTGAAAGAAATCTCCCATTTACGGTGTTCAAATCTCCACACTCAAGCTTAATGTCCAGCTGTCATTTTAAAACACTAAAAACCTTTACCACTAGATCATACCCTGAGGACAGTTCAATGTTCCTCTTTATCTTATGGATCACCGTAAGAGTGCAATTTCTCATTATCTAATAGTGTGAGGCGTAGTGTGTAAAATGAGAGACAGAGGCGGATGCACCCTTTGATCGAGGGGGACACTCTTCTCCTCGGAACCGTAAAAAACTATTATGTATGTTATGTAGTTTTTTCGCTCCCATTAAATTTATATTCATGTATAATAATTGGATAATTTGACAAATAAAAATACATAGGTATTACTAAAGTGATATATTTAAACAAATATTAATAAGTTTTTGAAATGCTGGTTTTCTAAAAGAAAAAGTGTTTTTATTGTTTGAAACTTTTTTTTTATGAAATCAAAACTTTATTGATAGGATTTAATGTGTTCGGATATTGCAACATATTTTAGTGTTTATATAACGCAAAATTTATAATCATGTTATTTTAGATATATAGTAGTTTTTTTTCGGATCCAAGGGGACAGAAAAAATATTATATGTTTTTCTGAATGCAAAAGATCTTTGGAATTATCGTTATCCCTCGCCCAGTATCACGCGTCCGTCCCTAAACACAAAACGATGACATGAGATCCGAGCACCCTTAACAAAAAATAAATAAATAAAAGACCACCACCATTCCATTTTTTCCCCTCTCTAGTAATTCAAATTGTTTGAGATAAATCACATTGATAAGTATATATAAAATTACATTAATTGAATTACATACAAATGTTGTAGGCGAGTTCTATTGCATCTCGTAAATATTTCTGGCACCATATTACACACAATTTTTTTACATGTAAATGTGGTGCGGGAAGTATATTTGAGGTGAGAAATATTTGTGTCACAACAAAATATGCACAACAAAGTGTCACGACACTTTTATACTAATTGTTTTTATAGAACACTTATGAATCAATAGGTCTCACATCATAACCAATGATCTAAAAACGTGTTTTGGTTATTTTATTATGACTCTATTACTTCTCTTTTAAGGTGTAATTGATCCATATCCGAAATCCAATTAAAACTAAATAAAGTCTTTGGGCCTTGAATTTACATTGGGCTTTTCCTTATTGAAGATATAACATAGGCATAAGATATCTATTGAATTGTGTCTTTATTAATAGCAATTGGTTTAGGACGGAAAAAATAGAAAAATGAAAAAAAGAGAGATATCTATTGAGTTTGGGCAATTTTAAGTAGCTTACGAATTTCACATGGTTCATGAAAACTATTTTCCCCTTTCAGGGCAAACCATAATATATATATTGAAAATATAAAAATAAAAAATTTACCGGCGGAACATTTATTCGTGTTTGAAAAGTTAGCCAAATACATAAGTCCCTTGTAAAGAAAACAAAGTTAGTCAAAAGATTTATTTATTTATTTTTATTTTTTTTAGGGCTGGAATTAGTTAGACTGGTCGCTGTCATGAAGGATTAATTGTTTCCAAAAATAAAATTGGCGTGGAACATTGACCATGAGATTGCACTGAAACAAGCATTATTGGCATTGCCTAATTTTATCATTTCTTAAAACGAAAGAATAATTATTATTATTCTCATTTCATACCTACTACACCCCCCCCCCCCCCCTCTCCCTCCCCTCCTTTACTTTCCAACATAGCAATTTGTTGATATAATGCATTTTCATACCTGAAATAATTATTTATTTCAAAATAAGAATGCTTGATTAGTTTTATAACTACTCTCCCTTAAGTGTTTTTAGTATATATATCATGATGAATAAACTTTCTACTTTTGTATTTACTCTAATATTTCTTCATCGGTCAATAGCGTTCTAAAATTACCTATTTTGATATGGCAGGCTGAGAATGGAACTGAAGAAGAACCTGGAAGTTGCAACAGAAATGCTACATCAAAAAATCACAATATTATATTATAATCTAATTTAGTTGTTTTATAACATATTGCATATCCACTGTTTGAAATAATTATCATGGACAAAATAGTAGTTGTTTGTCTTAAATACATCAGATGGTGTCCTCACATATGAAGTCACATGTTAATATACATAGTACATATTACAACATACGATTCTAATGGAATGAAAATCATAGGACATACGTAAAGTTCATTCATTTGGGTGGATAATTAATTAAAAGATGAATAAACTTTAGGTTATAATGGATCGAAAATGGAATGGAATCCTAATTACAATAATCAATAATAGACAATAAAGAGTAAATCACACAGAAACAAGAACACGGAGATTTAACGTGGTTTCCGGCAATTGTGCTAACTAGTCCACGGGCAGAGACGAAGAAATTATATTATCACGGTGGTTTTACAGACTTCTGCAATTGAACTAGGTTACAACATATGCATATTTAGAATCATAACCCTAGCCGTCATAATGTCATACTAGCAGATTGACTAAAATACCCCAGATGCAGTCTTCACAACAGTCTGTTGCGCATTGCCAAATGTAACCAAATTCAGACTCAAAGCTGATTCAGATGAACACCAGATTTCAGCTAAGATCAACTCAGCCGAACATAGTGAACATCTGAACATCACTCCAGCTGACCTTCTCAGGTTGAAGTGCCTCAACTGAACACAACTTTTCAGCTAAACTTTCCAGGCTTGAATACCTCAGTTGGACTCCACTTCAGCCGAGTCTTCCAGTTTTCATCTTTGACAGATTCAGACACATAAATCAAGTCACATGGACTAACAAATCTCCGCGTTGACTTGAACTCTCGTTCAACAAATACATAGACAAATGTAGCATACTAGATTCATTCGTCAATGCCAGATGTACAATACATGGCTTCTCCTTCTTCAGATTTGTCTTGCAGGACAACAGATTAACAACTTCGGATGTGATTCCTCCTCCGGATGAGAGCCAACTTCAGACGAGAACCTCCCAGATTCAGATGAGTATCCATGCTTCCTTCAGATTCAGATATGATTGAATTGATTACCAAATTCAGCCGTAATCACCTTAGTTGATTGCACTTCCGTTGGGTTCTTCATATTTAGATTCAATCAAACACATTCAGATTCCGAGTTGTTCAGATGTGAACACAACAGACTTTCGATGGGACTTCTCCAGACGAGACATTACTTCAAATGAAAACTCCATCTTAGACAAGAACTTCATAGATTGGATGAGATTCATATTCAAATATGATCACCAGAATTCAGCTGAAACCATCTCAGCTGAACATATCGATCAAACGTGTATGACTCAGCGGATTTCATTCAACCGAGTCTTTCAGACACATATTCAACTTTCAAAAATAAATTCCGATACACAACCAAGTGTCAGATCAGGTGAGTGTTGATTGTTCTCATCTGAGTTTTACATCTTAGTTGATTGATCTTGAAGCTCCACCTGTTTGTCAACACCCCGAGATTTAGATTTAGACAAAATTCGCATTAGTTCCCGTGGAACCACCCTCATTGAATTTCTTCTTTCCATGATTTCCACTCAATTTGTTGCTGCTACTGGCAACCAAACCAGCAACCTGATTGTCGGTAAATGTACTAGCAGCATTATGCCCGAGCTCTCGAGTATGGAAAGATGATCTTGTTGGAAGTAGCACCCGAAAGACAATTTCTGTAATTGTTTGTATAATTAATAAATGATAGATTATTCTCATCTTATTATTTGCTTTGTGCTTATAAGAAATACACTGTTGAAAACCCCAAGTCGTATCATATCTAGCCATATAACTTAGTGTGTGTCACACACGAGGATTAAGTTTATGGTGATACACTTGAAACGTTAGTCCATGGTGAAGTTAATGTTAGGAAATCTACGCGGGAACGCAGCGGAATTCAAAAATTTATTTCCTATCGACCCAAGATCGACTTCGTTTAAGCAATAAACAAAAGAGGTAGTAGACGGTGGTTACCTTGGTTGATCTAAAATATCGACGCTTTGACCGTCTAAGGAGAGTAGTTCTGCATAAAGCCGCCCAAGTGTTCGGCCTCTACCGCTAGTCCACACGAGCACCCCGCCGGAATCCCATCATGGATTGCTATTGGAAAACTCCGGTTGCTAGACCGGCCCTTTTCCCCTCTCTCCAACTCTCTAAAAGATGCTCTCTATTTTATACAAGAACTATGAGCTCTTGCAATTGTGTTGTACAAAAGAGCTTGACACCCACCTCCTATTTATAATAGATGTGGCGCCCCAGATAGAGTAGAAAGGAAGAAAACCTTTTCCCAATAAAATAAGGAAAATATAATAGATTGATTTATCTCATTTATTATAATATCTTATATTAAATAAATCTAGGATATTGTCAATATCTTATATTGAATATTTCCAAGATATTGTCAAAATCGAATATTGACTATCTTTATTATATTACCATAAATCAATTCACACATGTGTATATATCACATATATAATACACAAATAAATCTATATACAAATATAGTTATTACACAAGTGCACATGCATATCACATATATGCATGGTACACGCATGTACACAAATACATGTATATATATTAATATCTAATATTAATATATGGTAATACCATTAATTAAATTGCACAATCCAAGTGTATCTTATACACATTGAAAGTGGCGCCCCATATCCCAAAGATTTGGCATCCGGAACATTCTTTAATTAATATAATGCTATGATTAATTAATTTGCAAATGTATATCACATATATACATAATTTCGACATGCACATCATATATGTATATTTAATTAATCAACATAATTAATATCTTGTATTTAATTTATTCATAATAAATAAATACCACCATATTAATTTACCACTATAACCTTTATAGTCTCGAGATAAACTTTCTTTATTTGGTTATCATCTATAACCACATTTTAATCCGGCTAGATGTTCATATGTGTGTGACCCGATAGGCTTCCGAATATGTTGGCCGTAGACACAAAGTGCAAATTACGAAAATGCCCTTCATGCCTAACGATCACGGGATAGCGTCTAGCAACACACCGTGACCCCCAATCATCGGAAGAGTCAAATGCAATGACTACTACCTTTCATGTGAAACAAGCGATTCGCGTGTAACTTACAATCCTATCATTTGTAATAATATCCATACGGTCGTGCGTCGAGTCAAACATTAACGACCGTATCTTATAATCTGGATATCATGCTCTCTCAAAGTAACTCGCTTACTCCCACTTTACAAAGATTCACGAGTAAGACATTCCTTATAAGAAGGCCATTTCGGATATTCGATCCCAATCATAGGATACGCGATTCCCGGACGACCAATCATGTATACTCCGCGTGCTTCATGTCATACCCAGTCAACTACCGCATGATCGCCCGTGGCTGGGGAAACCTCAATAATGTCAAAGCATGACAATCCACACCGTGATGCCATGAAGACTCGGTCTTAAGGATAATTACACAACCGTCACATAGTGTGACACTTATACGTGTAAGTGGGTCGGTCCTAACGTCGCATTCTCTAATACACGTCCACGTGCATACCCAAGTGTCTCTACACTTCGATAGACGAGATCTATCCTCGCCTCTTAAAGATAGAAGACATCTAATACGTATAGCTTTGTTTATACTATCAATGCCCCGCTTTAATAGTACATCGACCTAGAGACATTTAAGTATCAAACTTATTAAAGTGATTAGAGATCTCATCAACCATAATCGCCTATCATGGCTTCTCTATCACAGTTTAATACTAAGGGCGTTATCATATAACAATTCATAATTGGTTCATTAAAAGAACATATATACGACAACATAAAAGCCATTTAATATATGTATAAACATAAAGAAATAGTAGAAATGATCCGACCCGGTCGTCCAACCCGATTTGGGTTTAGGACACTATTCCAACAATCTCCCACTTGGCCTAAAACCAATCACTCGCACACACAAGACCAAGTTGAAACACAAGAATCTCATGCAATACTCGCAACCAGCCCTAGCCTTAAATGTATCTCTATCCATGGGGACTCAGACTATCTTCATACCAAGCTCCAAATGACCAAGTCAAAGGAACAGCCCCAACACACTCACGGATCTTTGATGAGACCCTAGTCCTTGCTTTAAGCAATGAATCCACTTACTATATCAGCTATATAGAAAAGGTGGAACAACCTTATAAGGTTCTGGAATGAACCTTATAAGGTTCAGGAATGAACCTTCTAGATCCATGTACTTCTGCCGCTGCGCCTCTAAGGCACTACTGTGTTTTGGCCTAGTTGTAGAATTTACAGTGACCCATATGCTAGAACATTTCAAGCTCACTGTATCACTTGATCAAAGTGATTGCAAACCCAGACTGTAGCTCCCGCTCGCCTTCATAAGACTTAGGATATATGTCTGTATAACCATATTTATCTGATTCCAAGTTTCGATAAACTAGGAAACCATCCTTAACTTGTTTAAGGATATTCTCGACATTCACCAGATTTACTTTCATACTTGCTCATGACTATTCATTGACTATGAACATCTGGCATTACCTTCATGATGGTTCCTATCGCAGTAGCGAAGGGAACCTTCATAATTATCATCATCTTTCACCTTATCTTTAAGACCAATGTCCTAACATAGACAGATCTCACGATCAATGCTAAACTTCTTTTAGCATCACACCTATATAGGTAAACTATAATCTAACAGCAGTTAAATCTATCGCTATAGATTCTTATTTCCAAAATAAGAACTGCTAATCCAAGTGCTTTCGTAAAGACCTTGAACTACCAAACATTAATTGACTGTGACATGGGGTGATAATTCTCGAGAGAGATATCCAATACCTTACTCAAAAATCATAATACATTCTCACTATCCATCTTGCACATTGGGGCATATCCTTCTTTTGACTAAATCAAACTCCTTTGATTATCAAACAAAGAAATTGTCTAGAGAAACTTGTTTGAGTCCATAAATGGATATCATGGGCTTACATATCATGTTATCGTCTATGAACATCGAGCTGTCTGCCCAACGTCTTCAACACTATCATATAGTCATTATACAAAGTTATAACAAGTATTATCTGAATAGAACTGGGCTCAGCCTTACGGGGACATTCCCTCTAGGTAAGACAGACTAGGTTCATAACCTGGTTGTCACTGATGGAATCTAATTCAGATATTATGGCTTATAGCCATATCTCTCAATCTTGCCTTTCAAACATTCTTTCATAAGTCGTGAGATATTCATTCTTCAAGATGAACGCGTGCAGCTGACCCTTTTCTTTCAGCTTTAAGGTAATCCACGCACTTACTGAACTTTTGTGCACTTTGGCGAGTGTTTAACACCTCATCGCTATGCGATGTCTGCTCATGTTCCAATGGTTGAATGTATCTTTGTGGTTCTCAAACTCTTTTGAGATCTGATTCACTCACACTGTTTCTTTTGGAAGAAACACTTCCTCTAGAAGACAGCATGTTTGGAGACAAACATTTTGCTCTGCGGACAAGTAAATAATATCCAGCGTGCTAGCTAAGACATTCCACAAAGTTGCATATGTCGTATTAGGCTCCAAGCCTTTCTGACTCTGCCTATGACAACTTCAAATCATCGGTTAAGATAGATTCGACATTATCCTCTTCCATATCTAATATGGAATTTATTCAACCTTTATCTTTGGAACTCGGTTAAGTATAAGGGCACTATCCCGAAACGGGTAAGGGATACTTCACATGGCTTGCGTCACACCTTAATCATATAAAGTGTTGTTTCCATTTTGGGAACACAATCTAATTGCGTATCCCAAAGATGGTATCCTTGAAGGGAGAATCTTATTCCTTTCGATTTACTTCAAAACACCATTCAGGTATTAATTACTTCAATCCAATTGAAGATTAACTCCTAAGTAGCTCATCAATCTCATATTCGTACTAGCTCGAACTTTTCAGGCTTTTCGAATTGTCGTACTTCAATAAGTACATTCAACTATTTCTAAAATAGTCATAGAGATTAACAAACAATTATTTGTGGCATTAATTGTCATAAGCCAACAAACATCGGTATGTTTAGGCTTTAGACAATTTTTCTAGATTTTATAACCTTTTCATAAAAGGGTATTTTAGTCATCTTTAGATAAGATATGTATTACCTATATGATTCATAATCATATGGTTCAACATCATCAGAATGACGTTTGATTACACGCTTCTTCTAGAGAGACTATGTCTGTAAACAACTACAAATATCAAGGATAACAAAATCATTCAAATATTTAGTTGAGATCTCATCACATATATCAACTATATAGTGACTTCAATCTAGTATGTTAGATTCAATGACCTTCCAACTTTATCGGAATAACATTTATTCTTTACAATTGAATATGTCTACTAAATCATAACAAATAATCGAAAGTATGTTCTTCATAAGAACCGAACATAATAACATTTATTTAGTTCCCTTATCGCTTTACTAGATCCGAATATGGTAAGTGTCACAACGCTTGCTTCACCTTCCATATCTCGCATTTAATTTTTCCAATTAAATCACACTCATGAAGATATCATATATCTAAGAGTCGACTTGAACTTAGATAGATTTATCTCAATGAGACTTGCTTAGAATAAAGACTTGATAAGCTCTTTATTTAAGCACATGCTCTAACTTTTCTTTCAATCCTTTAAGCACTTGAAAAATGTTTCTTATTGTAGTCTTCATAAGACTTAAGAAAGATCACAAGAGCCATGTCCTTAATTTTTCATTTCAGAAAATCTAAATCTAAAATAGTTTATTTAACCTTTTGAATCGTATTCAAAACATTGACTATTTAATTAACCTCTAAGCAATGAAAGAATTAAGTCGATACTTAAATCTTATAATTTTGAAAACAACATTTCCAAAATTAGATGTGGTAATTCTTATCCAACGTTTGAATTAATTGTCATCGTATGACAGAATGATCATATTGGATCGTATCCAATGTCATGAGCTTCCGCTTTTCATTAATAATTAAAGCCTTGGAGTACTGCATCAAATATGTAGTCTCCTTGTCTCTAACTACTATAACGGGATTGCTCGTGTCATTGCTTATTTTAAAAGGATTAAAATTACTTAACCATATTTGAGAACGTTTCTCAAAATTAATGATCATAATTTGGTTTTACTAATCGAGAATTAAACATAAATATAAAGTTTGCTAAAACTACAACATAAAAATGAAAATAAATGAGTGTTGTTGTTTATACACGCAAAATCAAAAATGGTCTTTTGGTTTATGATTTTGCTCCCACTAGTCAACTACTTCCAATTGACTTTTAAGAATTATTAATTTCTTTAGTGGACAAGATCCCACTAAACTACCGCGACCCCGCTTTTTGGTGGTGGGCGAAAATAGTCTAATAGGTAGACAACAACCCTTTGTCAATCGTATCTTATACGACTCTTGTTGTTTGACTAGTCAACTCTTTGACAATTTTCATCTTATGAAGTAGTCAAAACCTTGCCTCTAAAATCCAAACGACCCCGCTTTGGTGGTGGCGAGAGAATTCTTAGTCAAGTCATAACCCCAATATTCGTGAGATCTCATACGATCATATCTCGATGATGACGATATACCCGAGGTAGATCAACCCCTGCTTTGGTGATGAGTTGGATCCAAACAAGGGCTCTTCACCGTCATTATAATATGGGGAGGCAATTTCAACTTGATTCTTTTGGGGTGGAAGTATTTATGTAAATTAATTCACTTAATTAATTTTAATTATGGTCTCATCAAGTATATCTATCTCTATAGACATACATCCTACACATTCATCTAGATCGTGCCTAGTCATGCATCTATCGTATTATATAAAATAAATACATGCATAAAATAAATAAATGCGTAAAGTAACCGGTATGATCATGAACTTTTCCTAGGTGCGGTTTCGAATACAAACTGACGAAACCGCGGGTCACAATCTAATGGTAGCTGCAACCGCCAATGGGATCTTTAATGCTCCATTCTCCAAGGGATCTTTATTTTTCGTCTTTCTTTGGTCTCCATCTTCCGCTCCATTCTTGTTACATTTAATTCTATCTAATAAAATTAATACACCCGCCGTACACGGGGAGCCAACGGGAATGGGATAAATGCAGAAAATAAACTAGGTCACGTTCTTCATAACGGCCTAGGACAATTTTTAAACCAACAGAAAAATTAAATCATACACATATATCATATCGGTCGAGTCCATGATCAATCGGGGTCCAAATAATCATATTATATCTACTATATCTAATCCATACAATAGAATCTTATGAAAAAGATAAAATTAAAATTTAACTTCTTGCGTCTTAATTAATCAATTAACATTTAATCTATTAAATAATTTTATCCAATCAATTAACTAATTAACATTTAATTAATTAAATGATTTTAATCGAAATAAAATTAACGATTAATTTTAAACGATTTTAATATTAATTTTAATTAATTAAAACTATTCCAAAAATAAATCAAAATTAAAATTATGTCTCTTTTGTTTCTTTCCTTTTGATTCGTAATCAAAAGGGATGCCTTTGGTTTCCTAAACCAAAAGGCATCTTCCTAAACCAAATTTGGTTAGGCCTGGCCACTTTCCAAAATCAAAATTTTGGAAGTAAGCTTGCAAGCTAAGCTTTTACAAATCAAATATTTAGAAATGCCAAATAATTTTGGTTTAGGCCTGGCCACTTTCCAAAATCAAAATTTTGGAAGTAACCTAGGCCTAGGCTTTTTCCCAAATCAAATATTTGGAAAGGGCTTAGGCCTATTCCAAACAAAATTTGGAAAGACCATCATTATTTTAATGCCATGTGGCATCCCAATGGCCCAAACTATTTGAACCATTGGTTAGCCATATGACACAACTAAACAAAGACGAATTACCAATCACAACTATGAACCATATTGAATCACAAAATACACAAAACAAAAATTTGAAGATCCGCCAGCATTGACTGGTCAACCGACTGCCGGCAGCAGGCTAGCCTGCTGCCGCCGCCGCCGACCAGCCGCCGCCGGTGGTGGTGCCGCCGCCAGTCGGCCGAGCACCACCCAATCACTTTTTTTTTTTTTTTCTTTTCATGTATCACTTTTGTGAATCAAAAATCTTTCATCTTTTAATCACGTGATCTAAACGATAAAACGCAAATTAACATGCTTATTGCTTAAGCTCGAAGCTCGCTCCGATACCACTGTTAGGAAATCTACGCGGGAACGTAGCGGAATTCAAAATTTTATTTCCTATCGACCCAAGATCGACTTCGTTTAAGCAATAAACAAACGAGTTAGTAGACGGTGGTTACCTTGGTTGATCTAAAATATCGACACTTTGACCGTCTAAGGAGAGTAGTTCTGCACAGACCCGCCCAAGTGTTCGGCCTCTACCGCTAGTCCACACGGGCACCCCGCCGGAATCCCATCATGGATTGCTATTGGAAAACTCCGGTTGCTAGATGATAAGGGAAAAATTCATAGTTATTTTTATAACTTTTTACCCCGTTTCTGATATCATTTTGAGCACTTTTATATCATTTCATGTCATTAATTCCTTAGATTCATCCAAATATGTTAGTAGTAGTTATTATGTAAAATATCGTATTTTTATCATGTTTTTATAAGTTTTGTACCGGTTTAGTAACCGGAGTGTCGTGTCGGATTTACGTTTGGTATTTTGGTGGTTTATTGTAGAATTATAGGTTGACCAAGACCCCGAGTAACGACATTTTGAAGTATAATCATATCTTATGGAGGCTATACGAGAGTGTCACTAAGTCAAGTGGTCAAGTGGCTAATCGATTCGATTTGGTAGAAATCGAGAAATATCTTCGACGAGCGAATGGCCCATCAAAAAGACATTTTCTGAAGAAGAGTCCTTCATGAAAGTTGTATATTTTTCAACGAGCTTTCCAATGCCTCTTGAATCATGTCATTTGGAGGTCTAGAACTCAAGATATGAATTTTAGAAGTTTTATTCAAATATATAAATTTATATCCGTAAATTAGATGATCAAGGGGGCTGAATGCAATGATGATTCCAGCCTGGTCCGGCCCTTACCCGGCCCAGTCCGGCCTGAGAGAATTTCACCTATATAATGAGCTTCAGATGCGAGCAGAACGGGTGCACCATTATATATATACACACCATAATATATATATATATATATATATATATATATATATATATCTCCTTCTTTTATTTTTTAGTTTTTAGGTTGTATATAAGGCCTTATGCCGAAATAAATTTAGTAATAATAGTATCGTTGTAATGCTCGGGAAATTATTGGAAGTTCGGTGTTGCTGAAATCGTTGTAATATCAAGTTTTTTTATATGTAATCGAAGATATCTCTGTTATAATAGTAAGTTTGCTTTTTGTTTTCTTTCATTATTGTTATATCTATATCTAGCTATTTCTTTCTTGTTGTTTCTTGTTTCTTTCATTCTCATTATATATATATATATATATATATATATATATATATATATATATATATATATATATATATATATGTATGTATGTATCTGTAGTAGTATCCATATATAGGAGAATCTGACAAATGATTGGATTAAGGTTTTAATTTGGTTTTAATAGAATTCTGCCATATTGACAGAAGACTATTATGTAAAACTTCCCACCATTTTAATCCATGACATGTTGACAGAATCCGTCTATATGGGTAGCTAAACTTTTCATAGCCAAATCATGTAAAATTTGGTGAAATCAACCTTTGGAAGATAAAATTAGGAGTGTGTTGTGCTTTTTATTGTTGAATCTTACATATTTCACGTCTTAGAACTTGTTATAACGGATTTGGGCTAGATTAGCTACCTAGGTCAAAAATCACACACATCATTCTTGAGAGTTGTTCAGAGAGAGGGGTGTGGGGAAAAATGGTTCTAAGATCGGGAGGTAAAACATACCGGGTTTTAGGTCGTGAATTCAGGCCCGCGCTCATTGGTGTTTTATTATCAACATAGTAACTTGAATGTGGTAGTCTAGATTAGTGTAGTTTAGTGTTAGACCCGGGTGAACTATGAAGTGCCGGGTGGTTCTTGAGCCAACGATGACAAGTTGTTTCACGGAGTCTTTCGATAGACCATGGATTAGGTAAAGCTTCGGTTATCGCTTTGACACATTCTCGTTAAGATGTTTGGTGTAAGATGCGTTGATGAGTATGAATCGGTAGTAACTTCGACCGAGTGATTTCGGACTTGTTTCCGTAATGAGGGTTATATCAAGCGTCTCACAGCACTTAATCATATTAGGATAATCGGTTTTCTAAAAAGAGAATTAATTAACCTCACATAGGATGTTAGAGGAGAGTTGTTCAGATCTTAACATCAGAATTAGGAGCACGCACCCGTGAGATTGAATGTGAGAGTTCGTTTAATGCACATTCCCGGTTTTGTCTATCCTTGGGGTTGAAATTAGCTACTTTGATCATGGTTCGGCTATGTATTTTAACCTATCTTTAAAATCTAGTAGTTTAACTTTCTTTCTCTCTTTTCACTCTTTAGACTTGATATAACACTAAAAATTATTTTAGTGTCGTGTAGTAACAAACCTTCCAAAAACTTGATCGCCTAGACTAAGACACACGTTCACTTTGGTACTTACAAACACTTCTCCTCGGGATCGACCTCGTTCTCCTCCTGTAGCTATTCTAACAATCGACCCGGTCCACTTTGCCCGGTTAGAGAGTTAGTTTACCCACGGTTTTCGAGTCTTTATAAATATATTTTCGAGGGGTAAATTTTAGCTCATCAAAAAATTGGCGCCGTTGCCGGGGACAAGTGTGATATTTGTAATATCTTGTAAGTGAACCGAAGGCTTGGGCCTAGGTTTTATTTTATTGTTTTCTGGATTGTTTGCTTTTCGTAGTGCATGACCAGGAGCTCTCAAACACCACTCGAACCATACATAGACGGAATTGAAGCCTCACGCAAGACAAAGGAATAGTCGAGAAGAAGAGGTCGTCTGCAGTGGGAGTCAAAACCGGACTTTGAAGAGAGTAGTTTGGGTGAGTTGGGAGAAAGTTCCGTTATGGCACACAACGGTGAACAAGTTTTGATGGAAATAATGGAGGCGAATCAAAACCCACCGCCTAACAATAACAATGCACAAGGGGTGGGGATGGACAAGAAAATCAAATGGATCCCCATGTCATGCAACAACAGCTTTAATGCATGGATGAGAAATCGCTTTCTCCAAAACCAACCTCAAGCTCAAAACCAGGGTGCAAATGCAATGCCGCATTGGTTTAATGGACAACAAGAGCAAAATCAAGGTGATTTGACATGTAGAGACTTTGTGATGGCACCTACGGCAATAATGGGGCATAGTCCAATCCGAATGCCGCGGTGGCATAAATAATTTGGAGTTGAATCGAAACATCATACATCTATTGGGAGATAATGTCATATTCAGGGGAACCGCCATGGAAAATCCTCACTTGTTCATTGATCATTTTCTCCAAGTGATCAACTCAACAAAGATCAATGGAGTGAGTGATGAAGCACTTAAACTTATGCTTTTTCCATTCGCCTTGAAGGATCAAGCTAAGAGGTGGTATGATTCGTTGCTAACGATTCTCTACACTCTTGGGAGGACGTGATCAAAAATTTCTACTCAAGTACTATCCCCATCAAAGACCATGGACATGAAAGAAGCTATCATGTCATTCAATGCATATGAAGGAGAAAGAACTACATGAGTCTTGGGACCGATTTAAAGCTTTATTGAGGAGTGCCCGGGACACGGTTTGAGATCCTATGAGGTAGTTCATGCGTTCTTCCGAGGTTTAGATCAAGTTCACCAAAGTACCTAGCATGCTTCGTGCAATGGTGATATCATGAGTATGGTGCCCGAGGTAGCCATGAATCAAATAGAGAAGATCTCGGAGACTTCGAGGCAATACATTTCTTCAAGTAGAAGAGGGCAAGGAGTAAGAAGCCCGGTTTGGTAGAAGTGAAAGAAGTGGAATCAAGCGATCAATATCATGCCCAAGTTCAAGCAATGGAACAGAAATTGGGAAGGTTTCGAAAAAGAGATGGAAAATGCTAAGTTGTGCCAAATTTGTAGTGGATCGCACTTCGACAAAGGATTGTAGGATGACAACAAAAGCTCAAAACATGGCTTATCCACAATCTTGAATCAGGCAATCTATCAATGTACCTTCAAATCAATATGGAAGAATTGGCAAAGCGAATGATGAGTGTTTGCTCGATGGAGCAATGGAATGTGGGACCTCAATTTCAAAACCAATTGCAAGGCCAATCAGTAGGAGACCAACAAGGTGGACCACCGTTTGAGAGCCTCAAGATGTGAGCTATGTAGGGCAAGGTCAAGGAGGAAATTTTGGAAATCAAGGTGATGGTTTATGGAGGAATAACAACAACCAAGGTTGGAACCGAAACCAAAACCAAGGCTATCGACACGGCCCAAACCAAGGACAGATCTTCTCAAGGGGCAATTTTACCAACCACCACACCAAAGGCAACTACAAGGAGGGTATAACCAACAAAGTACTAACACATATCAAAACCCTCCACCTTTGGCACCTATACCTCAAAAGAGTGCAATCGATGTCTGGCAAGCGAACAAGTAAGCAAAGTTATGGTGGAAATGAAAGAGATGAAGAAGGACATGGTCGAAATGAATTACAAACATGGGTCCGCTTATCAAAAATATTGAGACTCAAATTGGTCAAATAGTGGAACATGTACAATTAAAAGCGAAGCGGCTTACCAAGCAACACCGAGAAAAATCCAAGGAATGTAAGCGCCATTGCAACTCGGAGTGGTAAAGTGTTGGGCACAAGTGGTGAGAAAATAGTCCTATGGGAGGACAAAGATAGAAAAGCTTCTATTGAGACCGAAGCGGGAGCCATGGATGGTGATATTGATGAAGTTGAGGATAATGCCAAGAGGAAGGAAGTTGAGAGAAAAGAGGCACAAGCTAGAGGTGACTTTGTGGTGCTTGATATAAAAGAGGAGGAACCTACGAGAAAGGAAGGAAATGAGCCAATGAAAGAGCCATCTTCCCCACTTGAGCGCGAAGGTAAAAAAGGTATAATTCCTCCTCCTCCTGATTTTGATTTGATCACTCTCCTTTTCCCCCAAAAACCATAGGCAAAGTTGTTTGAACAAAGCACAAACTCGTTTCATTGAAATTTTATGGAAAATTGATTTAAATATCCTTTTCTTGAAGCACTTGCAAACATGCCCTATTATTGTAAGTTCTTAAAAGGTTTGCTAGCTAAAAAGAGTAAATTGGAAGAAGTTGTGTGCCTAAATGAAGAATGTTCCGCTATTTTTAATGCTAAATCTAGAATTCCCCCGAAGGTTAGAGACAAAGGTAGTTTTACTATTCCAGTCACAATTGGTACGACTCATTTTCCTAGTGTTTTATGCGATTTGGGGGCTAGTGTAAGCTTGATGCCCCTGCTATATATGAAAGTCTTGACCTAGGAGAGTTGGAACCAACGGGGATGACCCTTCAAATGGCGGATAGGTCCATTAGAGAACCTATAGGTGTGATAGCGGATGTGATTGTGCAAGTTGATAAGTTTGCCTTTCCGGTGGATTTTGTGGTTTTAGACATGGAGATGGACTCCAAAACACCCCTGTTGTTAGGACGTCCCTTTTTAAACACCGGAAGGACCTTGATAGATGTTGCTAGTGGAGAGATAATTTTGAGAGTTGGAGAAGAAACAGTCACGGTGAATGTGTATAAGTCTATGAAACACCCTATGTAGAGAGTACCGAGGACTGTTTTCCATTGATATTGTAGATGCTTGTGTTTGGAGTATATTGACATGCAGAGAGTATAAAGACAAATCCAATGAATGTATAGTAAGAGAAAGCAAGGTGATGGATGAGAATAAAGAGTTGGATCTTGAAGAGACAAACTTTGGCAAGCAAGCAATGGAGTGAAAAGATCGATCTTGGTCTCGAAGGGACTAGACAAACCATCAATTGAAGACCCACCCAAAGATTTGAAGATGAAGCCACTTCCACCCCACTTGAAGTATGTTTTTCTGAAAATGATGAATTACTTCCTTTGATTATTTCTCACTAACATCCTAACATGAAGAACAATTGGTAAACATGCTTAAAAGCACACAAGTGTGCTTTTGGGTGGAAGATGTGTGATCTCAAAGGTATAAGCCCCACAATTTGCCAACACAATATCATATTAGAAGACAAGGCAAAGCCAGTAAGACAACCTCAAAGAAGACTTAATCCACATCTCCAAGAGGTGGTGAAGAAGGATGTGGTCACCATGTTGAAGCTTGGGATCATATATGCCATTTCTGATAGCAAGTGGGTGAGTCCCACTCAAGTGGTGCCGAAGAAGGGAGGTATGACTATTCAAATCAATGAAAAAGGTGAGGCGGTGCCTATGCGGTTGGTAAGTGGTCACGAGAATTTGCATTGATTACCGTGGTTGAATGATCAAACTCGAAAGACCATTTCCCTCCCTTTATTGATCAAATGCTTGAAAGATTGAGTGGTCATGCTTTTATTGTTTTCTTGATGGGTTTAGTGGATATTATCAAATACATGTGTCCTTAGAAGACCAAGAGAAGACCACCTATACTTGTCCTTATGGCACTTTTGCTTTCCGTAGGATGCCGTTCGGGTTGTGTAATGCACCCACGACTTTCCAACGATGCATGATTGCCATTTTTGGGGATATGATTGAAAAGTTTTTAGAAGTTTTCATGGATGATTTTAGCGTATTTGGTGATTCCTTTGAGGAGTGTCTCGGCAATTTAGAGAAAGTGTTGGGTAGATGTGAGGAGACGAACTTAGTGTTAAATTGGGAGAAGTGTCATTTGATGGTTACGGAGGGGATAGTCTTAGGTCATAAGATATCTAGTAAGGGTATAGAAGTCGAATGGGCTAAGGTTGAGGCGAAAGATAAACTTCCTCCACCCAACAACCTAAAAACTCTTAGAGGTTTCCTAGGTCACGTGGGGTTCTATCGTAGGTTCATCAAAGATTTTTCGAAAATAGCCCGTCCTCTTACTCTTCTTCTTGGAAAAGACGTCCCATTCAATTTCAACCAAGCTTGCATTAAGGCATTCACGTTGCTCACGCAATTGCTTGTATCCGCTCCGATCTTAGTTGCTCCAAAATGGGACCAAGAGTTTGAATTGATGTGTGACGCGAGTGACACCAGCGGTTGGTGTGGTGCTCGGTCAAAAGATTGATAAAATTTTCAAGCCCATTGCCTATGCGAGTTATACCTTGAATCTGCGCTAACAAAACTACACCACCACGTAAAAAAACTTTTAGCGCTTGTCTTTGCGTTCGATAAATTTCGATCTTATCTTATTGGTTCTCATGTAGTTGTCCATACGGATCATGCCGCCTTGCGTACCTCTTTGCCAAACAAGATGCCAAACCCCGCCTTTTGAGGTGGATCTTGCTCTTACAAGAGTTTAACCTTGAGATTCGTGATAGAAAAGGGTGTGAGAATGTTGTAGCGGACCACTTAAGTCGTTTAGAGCTTAGTGAGGAGTTGTTTAAAGCGCAAAGAGAGATAAATGATGTTTTCCTCATGAGCAACTTTATGCTATCGACACCATCCTATCGCTTAAGAAAGGAAACTTTCTAAAAATTGGTAAGGAAGGTAGCCCGTGGTTCGCACCGTTTGTCAACTACCATGAGTGTGGTTTCGTAGATCCTAATTTTGATTCGAATCAAAGACGTAAGTTTCTTAGTGAAGTGGGTAAGTATGTGTGGGAGGATCCCTATTTGTATCGATTGTGCCCGGATGGCATCCTGAGAAGGTGCATCCCCGATGAAGAGATCGTAAGCGCTTCGTTTGTCATGATAAAGAGGCCGGGGCCACTTTTCGGGGAGAGGACCGCTTTGAAAGTATTACAAAGTGGGCTATATTGGCCCACTCTATTTTCGAGATGCACATGCTTATGTGAAATCATGTGGACGCTTGTCAAAGATCCGGTCGTATTTCTAAGAGGAATGAGATGCCTCAAAATCCAATAATCATTTGTGAAGTCTTCGATGTTTGGGGCATTGATTTCATGGGACCCTATCCATCCTCGTGTGGTAACAAATACATCCTAGTTGCTTGCGATTATGTGTCAAAATGGGTTGAGGCCTTAGCCTCACCTACCAACGATAGAACGTTGTTATCCGTTTTCTTAAAAGATACATCTTTTGTAGGTTTGGGGTGCCCCGAGCTATAATTAGTGACAATGGTAGCCATTTTGCCGACAAGCCATTTGATAAACTCTTAGAAAAGTATGGGGTGGAGCACAAACTCGGAACCGCTTACCATCCCCAAACGAGTGGCCAAGTTGAGGTCACAAATAGGGGTATTAAGTGTATCTTGGAAAGGACGGTAGATATGAATGTTAAGAGTTGGTCCTTGAAACTAGATGATGCTCTTTGGGCCCATATGACAGCTTTTAAGACACCGCTGGGCATGTCACCTTACATGATAGTCTATGGAAAGTCGTGTCACCTCCCCGTGGAAGTTGAACACAAGGCGTATTGGGCAATAAAAATGCTAAACTTAGATGACACCTTAATTGGTGAGAGGAGGATGGCTCAATTGAATGAATTGGATGAATTCCGCCTTCGTGCTTATGATCTTTCGACGAAGTATAAGGAAAGGACTAAGTTGATCCATGATAAGTTGATCAAAGTTCGAGTTTTTAATGAGGGCGATGAAGTCTTATTCTACAACACCCGTCTCCATCTTTTCCAGGGAAGTTAAAATCTAGGTGGTCCGGTCCTACATGTAGTGTCAAAAGTATTTCCGTCAGAGCTATCAAGATCACCCACCCTAAGTTTGGTACGCTTACCACAAACGGCTTAAGGTTGAAAAAGTATGAACGGTTACCTTATGATGAAGCTTTAGAGATAGTGACTCTCGAGGATCCTGTCCCTTGTGAAAAATCATGCAAGTCTTGTCACGGACTATAAACTTTGACTCGTTTAATCTTTCACCCACCCATCGTCTTTTTCTATCTTTTCCTCGCCCAGTGCCAATAGTATAACTTTGAAAAAGTTGGCACCGTATAATTAATCTTGTCGAGCCAACGACGTTAAACAAAAGCGCCACCGGGCAGGCGACCCGTTAATAATAATAATAATAATAATAATAATAAGACTAGTCTTAATGAGATGAAGAATATGTGAAAAAAAAAATGAACACAATGGAAGATCAACACAAAGTACAACTAAGTCTTAGGATGAAAGTTTGAATGTAATTAAGGGAACGATTAAGTGGTTATCCGAAAATCCCGAGGGAGAACAAAGAAAAAATTCAAATGCATCATTTCTTGGACTTAGGAGTCTATGAGTATGTGATACTTGCTTTTACTCGGATGATGATTGACTACGCACTATGGATATTGTTTTTCTATTATATGCCTCTGTGGTTTTTCTTTCATGCTTAGATGTTCTGTACTTTACCCGTTGGGGATATTTATCCATCTATAGCAATCCATTAGGTGTGTTGCATATTGCGTGTCGAGTTTTCTCGACGTAGCGATGCCTTAACATTGTATACCCCATATCCCTATTCTATATTACAGCACGAGGACTATGTCCCGTGTATGCTTTTTGTTGTTTTCTGTCTACGTTGATATAGGGATTCGGGTCGTGCTTACACGAGGCTGTTACGGGATTCGATAGCGCCTTTATGCCGGGTTTATAAGCTAAGTCTTCCTTAATACTTTGCCGCACATTTCATTTTATAATCTAGTCTGTTTCCAATATTGTGTGACATATCTTTCTTATTATGTATTAGTTCAACTACTATGTAATATTGTGTGTTTTAAATCAATAAAAGTTCATGTGGTGTGTTTATCTACCTTTTGTCACTACAATGTTACACTCCACACACTTTTATTTTATTTGTACACACAATGGTCATACCTTTGAAAAAAAAAAAAAAAAAAAAACCACCCACCCTTTTATATCATCTCGGTAATTATTTGACTTGTTTTGGTGAACCGTTATTTTTCCAACCACTTTTATTTACCCTCACTATGCATTGAGGACACCGCAAGTTCGTAAGTGGGGGTAGTGTAAATGGTTGGTCGATTGCTTGTTTTGTATCGAGAAAATCCCTTAGTTTTCGATCTTTTTCGAGCATTATTTAGTTGATTAAAATAAATTGTATAAGGTATATATTTCATGGATTTGATGATGTAATGATCGATTTGGATGTATATAACCAAAGTGAACAGTAAGTGCATTTTAACCCCAAATTTATTTGTGTAACATGAATTCATTGTTCACGTAAGCCTTTGATATTGAAGCGAAAATTTTAAATCAGATCCATTCAAGATCCTAGTGGTTATTCTAGAGATAATTGCGGTAACTTAGTACCTAATTTTTGAACGTGTACTGTGAATATCTGAAGGTTTGAATGTGATAGAAATGATATAAGTTAAGTGAAATGAAAAGAAAAATACCAAATTAAGATGAACTATATATATGTCGGTTGTAGCTACCAATGATTTGAGTGCAGTAGGGCGTTATCACGAAACGTCCTATATCACTATGAGGTTTAAAAGCTCCCGACTGCCCGATGATAGTAGTCCAGCTAGGGTGTTATCACGAAATGTCCTATTGCTGGGAAAGAGGGCAACTGCCTGATGATAGTAGTCCAGCTAGGGGGTTATCACGAAACGTCATATTGCTGGGAATGAAGGCATATGTTACAAATGTGGAAAAAAAATAAAAAATAAATAAATAAATAATTTTTTTTGACAATTTGGTTAAGCATGGTTGAAAACTTAGTTATCTTCTGACTATCCCCAGTATAAACTGAATGATATGCTTTAGGGATTATCCTAATAAGTACACGAGAGGACTTTGTGTGGAATCATTCTTTGCTTATACCTAGGAAGTCATTACGATCGTCTGAATGGATATTTGTGCGTATTGCTTGAATTATTCAAGAGAGGATAGTGGAAATTGAAAAGGCTTATCACACACACACTCTGTTATACATTTATATTGAGGTTAACGCCTGGTTGTAATTCTAATGGTTATATCATCTGGTTGTCCTTATTATCTTATCTTTGCATGAATTTTTCCTTCATTCATTTTGTTTTATCGCTTGTTTTGCTCGAGGACGACCAAAAGCTAAGTGGGGGGTTGTTGATAAAGGAAAAATTCAAAGTTATTTTTATAACTTTTTACCCCGTTTCTGATATCATTTTGAGCACTTTTATATCATTTCAAGTCATTAATTCCTTAGATTCATCCAAATATGTTAGTAGTAGTTATTATGTAAAATATCGTATTTTTATCGTGTTTTTATAAGTTTTGTACCGGTTTAGTAACCGGAGTGTCGTGTCGGATTTACGTTTGGTATTTTGGTGGCTTATTGTAGAATTACAGGTTGACCAAGACCCCGAGTAACGACATTTTGAAGTATAATCATATCTTATGGAGGCTATACGAGAGTGTCACTAAGTCAAGTGGTCAAGTGGCTAATCGATTCGATTTGGTGGAAATCGAGAAATATCTTCGACGAGCGAATGGCCCATCAAAAAGACATTTTCTGAAGAAGAGTCCTTCATGAAAGTTGTATATTTTTCAACGATCTTTCCAATGCCTCTTGAATCATGTCATTTGGAGGTCTAGAACTCAAGATATGAATTTTAGAAGTTTTATTCAAATATATAAATTTATATCCGTAAATTAGATGATCAAAGGGGCTGAATGCAATGATGATTCCGGCCTGGTCCGGCCCTTACCTGGCCCAGTCCGGCCTGGGAGAATTTCACCTATATAATGAGCTTCAGATGCGAGCAGAACGGGTGCACCATTATATATATACACACCATAATATATATATATATCTCCTTCTTTTTTTTTTTAGTTTTTAGGTTGTATATAAGGCCTTATGCCGAAATAAATTTAGTAATAATAGTATCGTTGTAATGCTCGGGAAATTATTGGAAGTTCGATTGTTCTTTGAAATCGTTGTAATATCAAGTTTTTTTATATGTAATCAAAGATATCTCTCATTATAATAGTATGTTTGCTTTTTGTTTTCTTTCATTATTGTTATATCTATATCTAGCTATTTCTTTCTTGTTGTTTCTTGTTTCTTTCATTCTCATTATATATATATATATATATATATATATATATATATATATATATATATATATATATATATATATATCTAGTAGTATCCATGTATAGGAGAATCGACAAATTATTGGATTAAGGTTTTAATTTGGTTTTAATAGAATTATGCCATATTGACAGAAGGCTATTATGTAAAACTTCCCGCCATTTTAATCCATGACATGTTGACAGAATCCGTCTATATGGGTAGCTAAACTTTTCATAGCCAAATCATGTAAAATTTGGTGAAATCAACCTTTGGAAGATAAAATTGGGAGCGTGTTGTGCTTTTTATTGTTGAATCTTACATATTTCACGTCTTAGAACTTGTTATAACGGATTTGGGCTAGATTAGCTACCTAGGTCAAAAATCACACACATCATTCTTGAGAGTTGTTCAGAGAGAGTGGTGTGGGAAAAATGGTTCTAAGATCGGGAGGTAAAACATACCGGGGTTTTAAGTCGTGAATTCAGGCCCGCGCTCATTGGTGTTTTATTATCAACATAGTAACTTGAATATGGTAGTCTAGATTAGTGTAGTTTAGTGTTAGACCCCGGGGTTGAACTATGAAGTGCCGGGTGGTTCTTGAGCCAACGATGACAAGTTGTTTCACGGAGTCTTTCGGATAGACCATGGATTAGGTAAAGCTTCGGTTTACTGCTTTGACACATTCTCGTTAAGATGTTTGGTGTAGTACGTTGATGAGTATGAATCGGTAGTAACTTCGACCGAGTGATTTCGGACTTGTTTCCGTAATGAGGGTTATATCAAGCGTCTCACAGCACTTAATCATGTTAGGATAATCGGTTTTCTAAAAAGAGAATTAATTAACCTCACATAGGATGTTAAAGGAGAGTTGTTCAGATCTTAACATCAGAATTAGGAGCACGCACCCGTGAGATTGAATGTGAGAGTTCGTTTAATGCACATTCCCGGTTTTGTCTATCATTGGGGTTGAAATTAGCTACTTTGATCATGGTTCGGCTATGTATTTTAACCTATCTTTAAAATCTAGTAGTTTAACTTTCTTTCTCTCTTTTCTCTCTTTAGACTTGATATAACACTAAAAATTATTTTAGTGTCGTGTAGTAACAAACCTTCCAAAAACTTGATCGCCTAGACTAAGACACACGTTCACTTTGGTACTTACAAACACTTGTCCCTTGGGATCGACCTCGTTCTCCTGTAGCTATTCTAACAATCTGACCCGGTCCACTGCCGGTTAGAGAGTTAGTTTACCCACGGTTTTCGAGTCTTTATAAATATATTTTCGAGGTGTAAATTTTAGCTCATCACTAGACCGACCATTTTCCTCCTCTCTCCAACTCTCTAAAAGATGCTCTCTATTTTACACAAGAACTATAAGCTCTTGCAATTGTGTTGTACAAAAAGAGCTTGACACCCACCTCCTATTTATAATAGATGTGGCGCCCCAGATAGAGTAGAAAGGAAGAAAACATTTTCCCAATAAAATAAGGAAAATATAATAGATTGATTTATCTCATTTATTATAATATCTTATATTAAATAAATCTAGGATATTGTCAATATCTTATATTGAATATTTCCAAGATATTGTCAAAATCTAATATTGACTATCTTTATTATATTACCATAAATCAATTCACACATGTGTATATATCACATATATAATACACAAATAAATCTATATACAAATATAGTTATTACACAAGTGCACATCCATATCACATATATGCATGGTACACAAATACATGTATATATATTAATATCTAATATTAATATATGGTAATACCATTAATTAAATTGCACAATCCAAGTGTATCTTATAGAGAGTTAGAAAGTGGCGCCCCATATCCCAAAGATTTGGCATCCGGAACATTTTTTAATTAATATAATGCTATGATTAATTAATTTGCAAAATCCATGTATATCACATATATACATAATTTCGACATGCACATCATATATGTATATTTAATTAATCAACATAATTAATATCTTGTATTTAATTTATTCATAATAAATAAATACCACCATATTAATTTACCACTATAACCTTTATAATCTCGAGATAAACTTTCCTTATTTGGTTATCATCTATAACCACATTTTAATCCGGCTAGATGTTCATATGTGTGTGACCCGATAGGCTTCCGAATATGTTGGCCGTAGACACAAAGTGCAAATTACGAAAATGCCCTTCATGCCTAACGATCACGGGATAGCGTCTAGCAGCACACACCGTGACCCCAATCATCGGAAGAGTCAAATGCAATGACTACTACCTTTCATGTGAAACAGATTACGTGTAACTTACAATCCTATCGTTGTAATAATATCATACGGTCGTCGTGCGTCGAGTGTCAAACATTAACGACCGTATCTTATAATCTGGATATCATGCTCTCTCAAAGTAACTCGTTTACTCCCACTTTACAAAGATTCACGAGAGTAAGACATTCCTTATAAGAAGGCCATTTCGGATATTCGATCCCAATCATAGGATACGCGATTCCCGGACGACCAATCATGTATACTCCGCGTGCTTGATGATCATACCCAATCACTACCGCATGATCGCCCCGTGGCTAGGGGAAACCTCAATAATGTCAAAGCATGACAATCCACACCGTGATGCCATGAAGACTCCGGTCTTAAGGATAATTACACAACCGTCACATAGTGTGACACTTATACGTGTAAGTGGGTCGATCCCAACGTCACGCATTCTCTAATACACGTCCCACGTCACATCCCAAGTGTCTCTACACTTCGATAGACGAGATCTATCCTCGCCTTTAAAGACGAAGACATCTAATACGTGCTAGCTTTGTTTATACTATCAATGCCTGTTTAATAGTACATCGACCTAGAGACATTTAAGTATCAAACTTATTAAAGTGATTAGAGATCTCATCAACCATAATCGCCTATCATGGTTTCTCTATCACAGTTTAATACTAAGGGCGTTATCATATAACAATTCATAATCGGTTCATTAAAAGAACATATATACGACAACATAAAAGCCATTTAATATATGTAAAAACATAAAGAAATAGTAGAAATGATCCGACCCGGTCGGATCTGGCCAACCCGATTTGGGTTTAGGACACTATTCCAACAGTTAATCAAAGTATGTGGTCTATTGATTAAACCACCATTAATGCGCCCAGAATACTTTATGGTGAGACCGTCTTATCCGGGCCGTCGACATTGGTTGTCTAAGTGGGGCACTTATATATGATGAGAGTCATATAGGACTGGACCGATTTAATCTGAGTTTCTCATATAATTCCGTGATTGAGAAATCTTATTAAATCACATGATGATCATATATGGATTAACCTTAATCCTGAAGTGATTATAGACTCCTACTTGTTTCAGGATATGGTTTGATGTGTTCGTTAAGGATCGCTAAGTGGCGCGGTCCGAATCACTTTCACGTTGGCACTATTCTGGAAAGAGTGAGAAGTGTGTGTCTCACAGATATGGAATACATTCCTTCCTGCGTGAAGCAGAAAGACAATCCCCTTATTTGTTGATCCTAGAAACTGATCGACCCGCGGAGTTCGTATTGGTTATGAACTAATTGATCACTAGTGGGTTAATGGTAAATAAGGATAAGATGTATTGAAAAGGGTTTACGGAAATAATCCCGCTTCATTAGGGATAGTTTATGGAGGGTTAGTCTGTATGTAATGATTATATCAATGGACACTTATCAACTCGACTCGACGTTTTGAGAATAAGTTATATCTATAATCGATAAACTTTAGTTTCGGATTTATGGTGGCGTAATTCCGGAATTAATGAATTAAATAAAAATATTCTATTCGATGAATATTTTATTTAATTTATTGCTGCTACTGGTTATAAGTCCATGGTCCCCGGGTTGGCTCCTAACACACGAGTGTTTTCTCGTTTATGGAACCTCGATAATAAATTAAATAGTTGGTCTATTTAATGAATATGCAATATTATTTATTTGGTAAATAATATGTAAAATAGTCTAAACATTTTCTATTAAAAATGATGATGTAAGTGGCGCCCCAAATATGGATAAATTGGGAGAAGAAATTTTCCTAGATTATCTCATATGTGTGATTAATTAATTATCTATTTGTTGGATAATTAATGGAAAATTATGAGATTGATTTTTTGGGAATTGTCTCTTATTTTGTGCGAAAAATATCATTTCCTTATGGGAATAGGTTTTTGTGGTGTGAAAATGACAACTCTCTTGACTAGTTATTTTCCTATATAAAGAGAGTTCCTCCCAACACAATACACACTTCAATATTGCGCCACACATCAAATAAAAAGAAAGAAAAATTAGTTTCTTGCTTTAGTCATTAAGAGAAGAAAAAAATAGGGTTTTTCTTGTGCATATTCGAGGAGGTTCTACGGCGAGGATCGACGTCCACCAGTCGTCGCTTGGAGATACAATCCGGAAGATCACGGCTTCTCCCTCTCTGTCGATTTATCGTCTCTCTCCGGTTTGGGTAAATCTACTAACCTTCTTGTAGTTATTAATTATTTATGTGAATCGAATCGTGATAAAATCGCATGTGAATTTATTCGTAGCTTCCGTTGTGCATGATCGAGTGTCTCTATCGGTGCTGAGAATCAGATCTGACGATCCACTTATGGATCGGATCCGGATTCGGGTTTCTGTATATCCAGCAGATCTAACATCCTCCAATGACATTGTGTCTTTTCCAACAATTAAAGACTGCATAAAATTCTCATATGATGTTGGCAGTGACAAAATTCATCATCATCTTTGATCTTAACATCAATATTCCTTAAATCAAGCAATATTGTGTTCAGCTTGTCCAGATGATCTCTGAGTGGCATTCATTCATGCATCTTTAAACTGAACAGATGTTGCTTCAACATCAACTTGTTGGTCAAGGATGTAGTCATATATGGACTCTCAAGCTTCGGCCATAGCCCTGGTGATGTATCCTCTTTAGCAACTTTTGTGATAATATCATTAGACAAGCACAACTCCTCCAGATTGGCCATCTTAGTGTTTACGGCATCCACTGCCTTTGTCAACGGAGCCCAAAACCTTAGTTGCTTCAACAAGGTACACATCTTTTCCAACAATTAAAGACTGCATAAAATTCTCATATGATGTTGGCAGTGACAAAATTCATCATCATCTTTGATCTTAACATCAATATTCCTTAAATCAAGTAATATTGTGTTCATCTTGTCCAGATGATCTCTGAGTGGCATTCATTCATGCATCTTTAAACTGAACAGATGTTGCTTCAACATCAACTTGTTGGTCAATGATGTAGTCATATATGGACTCTCAAGCTTCGGCCATAGCCCTGGTGATGTATCCTCTTTAGTAACTTTTGTGATAATATCATCAGACAAGCACAACTCCTCCAGATTGGCCATCTTAGTGTTTACGGCATCCACTGCCTTTGTCAACGGAGCCCAAAACCTTAGTTGCTTCAACAAGGCACACATCTTGGTTTACCATAGACTGAAATTGTTCCTTCTTGTGAATTTATCAATCTTTACATTCAACCCTGACATTTTGATCTTACCGGAGAACGAGCCTTGATTCCTAAACCTTGGTGATGATCAACCTTGCTCGAACAGGTTTCGGACTCCCTGAACCTTCTCTCTGATACTAGTTTGTTGTAACGGATCGAAAATGGATTGGAATCCTAATTGCAATTATCATGAACTCACAATAAAGAGTAAATCACATAGAAAAAAGAACACAGAGATTTAACGTGGTTTTCGGCAATATGCCGACTATTCCACGGGAAGAAACGAGGAGATTATATTATCACCAATGTTTTGCAAACTTCTGCAATTGAACTAGGTAACAACAAATGCGTATTTGTAGCCATAGAATTCGAAACCTAGCCGCCATAATGACACACTAGCAGATTGACTAAAATACCCTAGATGCAGTCTTTACAACATTCAATTGATAAATGCCACATGCAACAAAATTCAGACTCAAAGACGATTCATACATGAACACCAGATTTCAACTATGCTCACCATACTTCAACTGAGATCAACTCAGCTGAACGTGGTGCTCAGCTGAACATCACTTCAGCTAACATTCTCATACTTAAGTACCTCAGCTGAACTTTCCAGACTTGAATACCTCTGTTGAACTCCAATTCACCTGAGTCTTCCATATTTCAGTTTTGACATATTCAGATGCAGAGATCAATTATCATCTTGTTCGTGAGAAGGTGAAAACTGGTCTTTTTTTTCTGAGCTGCTTCCAATTTCACTGCTCAACAACTAGCTAACATTTTCACCAATTTTTACTGCTCAACAACTAGCTAACATTATTACCAATAGCTCTTTGATGTACAAGTGTTGCTTCGATTATTAGATGCCCATCAAAGTGTGTTACTAGTAGCATATGGGCAGAAGTGCAACTCGTTTGTTAATGCCCAAAGTGCCTTAATATTAGTTCTTCCAAAAAGGCTACATCCCTCGAAATGTTTCACAAAAAAATAAAGAAAATCAATCAGAGCCATTGATTGGCTTTATGACAACATGACATTAAGAAAAAGAAAAAGAAAATGAAAGGTGTTGAGTTTGCTTCGGTAGCTTTTCAGGAGGTTTGCATCGGTGGATGTAGCCTCATTGTAGTTCTTCTCATCATGACACGTCACAAACACCTTTGGCTAGAAGTTAGTCGGTCGGTTAGTTAGTTAGGCAATGAATGACTTTGATGCCTCTTGGTTTTGTTGCAAATCTAGTTTCTCAAAACACATTATGTACAAGGGCCTCTACCTCTTGTATCAAATTGTAACTTCCTCTCACAAGAGTGATCAATAAGAAAAGGCGGCTATCATCATTTTCGATTGCCTTATTGCTTTTGTTTCGTGCACTCTGTAACAGAGTGTTAGAAAATGTCGATTTTCATGGTCGATCTTCGGAAAGTCGATTTTTGACTTAATAATCGATTTTTTAAAGGTTATCTTGATGTGGTACGCAATGTGGTATCGATAAATTACAGTAATGCAAATAAAGTTCGTTTTTTAAATTGTGAAAAACCTTATATTTTGAAACGAAGGAGTACAAAAGTGGGATGCAATAAACACATCCAAAAAGTAGGATATGAAAAAGAAAATAAATACAGACATAAAAAAGACAACGTAGATTCACACTTAAATTTATATCATTACATATATATTTGTTTAAGGACAATACATAGTTTAGTGAAGCCGCGGGCGCTTGCAGCCACATCAGCACTCCACATTTTTACACTTTTTTTTTTTTTTTTAATAAAACCTTTGGATACTGACCTTTTAATTATAAAGCCAAATCCTCCCACGCTCATAAATAAAAGCACACAACCAACACCACCTACTATTACTTACTTAGCAGGCGGCAGTTTTCTATGCTAATTAAAACTTTCTATATTTAACTGCTTCACCTTATGGTTTCTCATAGAAAAGAAGAAACCTGAAAATGCAGTGCTTTTAATTAGTTAGTACTATTTTTGTATATGATTTTTCCGCTACACCACATAATACTTTTGTATAATATGTGACGGACATTTGTTGCTGATATCTTACTCTCGATTGTAAATTAGACACGAAAATTTGTGCCCATAAAAGTCTGTCCAAACTGCCAATTAGACGGTACCACGTTCCATGAAGTGGTGGTGCGACCGTCACTTGTAGTGACTCGAAAGGACAAGGTTTGGCCAACAAACACCGAATTTGATTGCCAATTTTGCCCCCAGTTACGAGTCAAAGGAATCCAGTTGGTGTTGCTCCCTTTGATACTAGCCTGAATCACATCTCCGGCCCCTGCTACGTTCGTTATGAGAACCAAATTGAAGTACTGGAAACCGTTGATGGTGAATCTGATCCCTCCTCTTTTTCTACATGGTATCCTGTAAAATCACAGTCATCCAAATAAAATTACTACTTTCAATTAAAAAAAAATTCTGCACTTTTTAAAAATGAATTTGGCACGTCAATAAATTTGTACTTTTCGGCTGACCGTTATTTCTGTTAACATGGTCAACCGTAATATTGCAGTGACGGTCTACATTTTTTTAAGTGGAGTTGCCGTATAATTCCCTCAATATTTTTTTTTTTAGATAAAATTCCATCAATATTCAATAACATGGAATTACACCTCTGTTATTTACATAATAGAAAACAAAAACTTTAGCATCAGTGTATAAAAATATGTGTTTTATATCCAATTCAAAACATATCACACCTTTTAAGTGCTCTCCTTTAAGTTTTAACATGTCTTTTTTTTTTATGTACTCTGTTTTTACCGCCTTGTTATTTTGCTTGTACCACATATTTACGTAAGGAAATTTATAAATGACTTATTCACAAAACAAAACAAAACGTTGAGTCACTATCGTTAAGTACTTTATATTATCACTATTTTTATTTTTTTTTTGGAACATTTATTATCACTAATTAAAGTTTCTAATTCATTGATTCATATTAATATGATCATTTTTAATGTTTATACAAGTGATAGCCGATGGGTAATGAATACCTAAGTTTATTATAAAAAAAAATTACCCAAAAAATAATTAGGAAACCAAAAGGGCCTTTAAAAAAAAAAGACCAGTGCATACCAAAAAGGTCACAATATAATTTTTTTTAGATTATCAAGCATACTGTAATGTCTATTGATTTTTTCGGGTGACACTATAATCCAGAATGTGTTCGTTCACTTCATTGTGATAATTTTGGTGTGACGTTGATTATGGATGGATATATTGACTTTCTGGAGGGTTACCGCCCGTTCGATATTAATTTTCGTTAAATATATAAACTATAATCGAATTCACACTTTTAGTCATCTTAATCTGGTTTATCCGACCATACAAAAATACTTCGTCGACCCACTAAATCTGCTTCGTCATTGACGCTAGTACTACAGAAGAAAAAAATGATACTCCTATTGTAATTACACTGAATCTAGCTACCGGAGGTCCACACTTTGGCAAAATTATTCTTTGCAGATGTTAAATTTTGTTTGGACCTCTCCAAAATCAAACTATGAGCTTGAATTCGACTTACAGAAAATCAAAATCACTTTGATTTCTCAAAAATTAATTCAACAAGGTGTCAATAACAATGTCAAAAGAAAAAGAAAAAAAAAAAAAAATCACAACAAAAAAGGAACGGCCATTGAATATTTCAGCGAGAAAATGTTGTAACTGCAGGCTAGAAATTCTTTATATACTATCCTATTTTATAAAAAATGTTTATTTTGTGGTGTAGTCAGATTAAGAAAATAATTAATTTATTTTATTTAAAGTAATGATGGATATGTATATCTATCAAATAATAAATGTTTTTTTAAAATATAAAATAAATATATAAACATTAAATGTTATTATAAAAATATGTTTAAAAAAATTATTAAATAATATATTGGTTTATAAATAAACACTTTATATAGAACAATTAATTTTAAAAAATTAAACTCTGAATGAAGGAGACGGAGGTAGTATTTTATAAGATTGAGACACGTACCGGCGGTAATTGACGGGGACGATGCCGGCGCGGTACTCTGCAATCTTGAGAAACATAGGCATGGCGAGGTCAAAATGGGGACGAGGAGGATTGCACCACCCGCCGTTGTCATTAGGCAAGGCATAGTTTGGTGGGCAAAAGTTAGTAGCTGTGACAAAGATCGAAGGATTTCCGGCGAGACACCACTGAGGATCGTCGGTACACTTGAGTTCGAAGCAGGCCCCACAGCTTAAACCTTCATTAAACAGCGCCGTGCTAAGTGCCGCCGTATTAACTCCATAGCCTTGGCTATACAAATTCCCATAACCACAAGCTCCACCTGTACCCAAAAAAAAAAAAAAAAAAAAAAAAAAAAGAGCATCAATACAATTAAAACGGAATGTAAAAAAAGAGTAGGATATTATCAAATCGAATCGGAAATTGTTTGTTTGATGAAGAGTAGGAAAACATAATTACCCATTGTTCCGGAGGCGTCGCTGCCGCCGTAGAAAGTGGCATGGGCGGTTTGCCAAGGACCACCGGTATAAGCACCGGGGATAGCAGCGTTAGCCGGCTTGTGAAAGCAGAGAAGGGTAGCAATGCAGAGAAAGAGCAAGGGCATTTTAGCCATTTTCTTGAACGAACAATCTGTTAAAAGTAGGGAGCTAACAGAGAAATTAAGTTAGAAAAAGGAGTTTGTGGGGACTAGGAAGAAGAGGGAGAGGGTATTTATAGGAAGGGATCAGGTGGGTTAAGCCTGGGAGGCTGGGCCCCTGGGACTCACAAGAGGAAGAGGCAATGAAGTTAATACTCTGAAAATTTGACGTGGCCAAATATTTCTATAGTGTCATCGGTATTCTTTACGATTACTGCCTCCATCCTAAAATATAAATGTGTTTAGTTTTTAAATTTGTTTAATAATATATATTTATTTAGAATATTAATAAATCATTTATTATTTTTTTTCCAGTTTATTCCTTTAATTTATTAAATATTCAGCAAATTTACAACAATTACACTAATGAGATTCAAAGAGTATAATATATTTTTACCATCAAAATTAATGACACTTAACCACTTTCTTAATCAGTGTGAAAAAATCTAAGTAGAATTACATTTTGAGACGAAGGTAGTAATTGGTATGCTGGTTAGAGTTTTAATTGATATGAGTAATGATACTGACATTTCAAACATACCGAGTGATATAATATGTATGATATATTTATCATGATTGTGAAGTGACATAACAAGTTACCTTTCGCATTGCTCGCATGCCTCATCCGCTTCCCACGAACCGTAAAGTGCATGAGTTGATTTCGCCACTAACCTGGCAGTGGAATCTACCATTTTCATTCTTGGGAGGTGGATGTTATTATGAGGAGTCCTATTGCCGGCGGTTCTCATCCTAACATTTTGGTTTGGCATTATGATCGTAATGGGCGGTACTCTGTTAAGTACGGGTATTTCTTGGCTTTGAGTTTATATGGGAAGCTTCGTTATTCATCTCGGGTGTCGTCTTCCTCGGGGCCAGAGAAGTTCTGGCATGCTGTCTGGTAGATTGGGGTGCCTCCTAGGGTCCAGCACTTTCTATGGAGATGCTTACATGATTCTTTGCTAGTTGGGGATAATCTTGCTAAGCGCAACTTAGGAGATGGACGTTGCCTGGCTTGCGGTAGGATAGGGGATTTGATGCGGCACGTTTTGTTTGAGTGTGATTATGCCAGACCATCTGGGCGGCCTCGCCCTTTAAGGGAGGCGGTTGCCCCAGACTATAGCCAACTTCAAGGATTATCTTGGCATGATCCTGAAGCGGTTTACAATGGAGGATGTGGTGACCTTTGGTTTTTTTCTCTGGCATCTTTGGAAGGCGCGGTGTAGTGCGGTGTATGATGATGCCTCTATCTGTGTTTACATATTATCTCATCTTCGTTGGCCGGGGCGTTAGAGTTTGTGCAGGTTATGAGGGTGTTTCATGCGAGGTCTCCGAGCTTACTCACCCGGTTTCGTGGAGTTTGCTACCTCCTAGTAGTTTGAAGTTTAATTTGGATGCGTCTGTGGCGGACGAGGGGTCTGGCATTAGGGTGATCTTACGAGATTGTGTAGGCTCGATTGTTGCTGCTTTCTCGTTTCACTTTGATCAATGGATAGATCCGGAGCTCTTGGAAATGCAGGCGATTTTTTTAGCCTTGGAGGAAGCGGTTCGTCAAGGTTTTTCAACTATTTTCTTTGAGAATGATTGCTTATCATGTGTCAGCGCGTTATCTCATCCTTCTGATAATCATTCGGTGCAGTGATGTTCACTCGGGAATGCTTATCCCACTTGCAGTCTTTTGTTTAAGCTAATATTACGTTTGTTAAGAATACTGGTAATTTGCCAGCATCTTTTAGCTAGACATGGTTTGGTGGTGTCTGCTCATGTAGATTGGGGTATCTCTCCTCCTCATGATGTAATCTCTGCCTCGATCGTGGATTTGATTTAAAAATATAAGTTTTTCTTCAAAAAAAAATATTTATCATGATGTACATACATCATGATCAATGGATCATACATCATGTCAATAAGATAAATACATATTGTACATTGTACCTCTCGCCATGGCTAAATGATTGTGTCCGTATTGCTACTCAATAGGCATATTTGTAGAAACTACTATATTTGTTCAATCCGTTCCTTTTTAAGTGAGAAAAATTTTAGAATACTACGTTATAAAGGTTCTACCAAAGTGTGTGTGTATGTATACGAGCAATTTTAACACAATTACCCAGATAATCACCCAATTATCCGACCCATATCCATAAAAGAGTCTGGCCCTAATAAAATTTACCGTAACCAAAAAAAGGAAAAACCATAAAAAAAAAATCTGAAAAAAAAATCAAGGGATAAATGTGAAAAAGGACGAAAAATAACTAGTAATTGGTATTTAATCCAGCGAATTTGTTTTTATGTCGTTAAGGACAATTTTATGTTCCACTAGACCATAATACCCTTCTTTTAATTGGATTGCTATGTGACCGCATATCCACTTATCACTACTACAAAATATGTTATAGGTCACACTTAAGAAATGATAACAATCACAGTTTTAATAAAAGCGTGACAAAGAAACTATATATATCACACTTACAACTTTTCATCACGCTTTTGAAAAACGAGATAGATTATATCAATCAATCTCATTTTTTAAAGTGTGACTTAATTGATATGATATTTATGTCACGATTATTGCAAAACCGAGATAAATTATATCAATCAATCTCACTTTTAAACCGTGACAGAATTGATTTGATATTTTTGTCACAGTTATTGAAAAACCGAGATAAATTATATCAATCAATCACACTTTTAAACCGTGATTGAATTGATGTGATGTTTTATCACGATTATTGAAACCGAGATAAATTATATCAATTAATCTCACTTTTAAACCGTGGATCGAATTGATATGATATTTTTGTCACGATTATTGAAAACACGAGATAAATTATATCAATCAATCACATTTTTAAACCGTGGCGAAATTAATTATGATATTTTTGTCACAGATTATAAGAAAAGCGAGACAAATTATATATGCTTGTAACTGTGAATTGAAATGGTATGTTATGTTGTATATAAATCACGGTTTTTAAGTGTGATTGATTCTTATTAAATAAATATTAAATACATCACACTTTATAACTGTTATTAATGAGACAAATTAAACTAGTCAATCTCATTTTTAACCGTGGATCGTATAATGTATTGTATTTAAATCACGGTTTTAAATCGTTATTCATTCTATTATATTAATATTAAATACATCACGCTTTTTAACCGTGATTAATGAGATAAATTAAATTTGTGATAATCATATTTTTAACCGTGAATCGAAATGGTATAATATTTTATATCTAAAAATCTCGAGTTTAGTGTACACGTGATGGATTCTATTCATTAAGAATTACATACGTCTCGAACAAGGTGTATCGGTCTAGGTGGTGAACTAAACTATAATTTCTCATGGATACCAGGTGTTCGAACCCGTTAGAGAATTACATACGTCTCGTATTGGGGATGAGATCATCTCATCCAAAGTTATCTGTCTAATTTCGGTTTTATGTGTATTTGATATTTATGTTTTCTTCACAAATTCAAATACACATGAAATGACGTAGCTTTTATTTAGATCTAGAAATCGAATATAACTTGAGCATGTGATTCATCCCCATGACCGTGACTGGTTTTATTTAAGTACCTAAATATATCACGTTCTTTGTGTGATTGAAACTAAAAAAATACAACTCCCGCCAATTGGCAAACCCCAGCCGTTCAAATTTCCTTTCCGAAAAAAATTCAAAATTTGTTATGTGTTCTATTTATATATTTTATTTTATTAAATATATCACGTTTTTTTTTTATTGCATGATTAAAAAAAAATCTCCAACTTTCATAAAAAATATTTCAAAAAAAAAAAAAAACTTTCATAAACAAAAATACAACTCCCGCCAGCCCTCCGAAATTTTCTTTCTCGAATAAAAATATCAAATTTTTGATGCGTTACATTTATCTATTTTATCTTATTTCAGTTTTTTAGCAGTCTATTTAATTTTATGTTTTTACTGGAAAATAAACTTGGAAAATAGACTTTTAGCAGTACTTAAAAACAATTTTTTCCTTTTCAAAAAAATAAAATAAAAATATGTCCTACATAAACTCATCCGCATACAAATCTGTAAAAAGAATAAAATAAAATAAAAACCCTTTTAGCCGAAAACCCTTTTGCGCTTGAGAGAAACCCTTTTTTGACGCTTCCATCCTGAGAAACCCTTTTTTGGCGATCATCGCTTATTGCTTCTCTCAGGAAACAATTTCAATATCGACAATTTTATGGGGAATCACCTTCTCTAGGAGTTCCGGTAATTTTTCTCAAGCTAAATTTCATATTATATCAAACAATTGGACAGTGGTAATTTTACAAATATCTTTGTAATCATGTATGACCGTAGGGAAAAAGAAATCTGCATATATGCAAGCGGCTCTTTGGTCTCATAATGGTGTTTATTTTTTGGTTTCTAATTGTACTCATATATGATATGATATGATCAAACCGGGCAATCGGTGGAAGTACATGTACATAGGTGGCTCCATTTTTCTCTAAAGCTAAATTGTGTCTTTTTGTACTTGTTTAACCCATTCATCTAGGCAATTTCAAACAAAGCTGAATGGTTGAACAACGTCAAGTCTATTGATTTTTTTGCAAATAAAAATACCGTGGAAAGAAATGATGTTCATCCAACAAAGAAAATCACAGTTAAAGGAAATAATGTTCACTGTGAAAAGATAAATACAGTTGGAAGAAACGATGTCCAAACAAAAAAATAAATCTGCCAGGAGGAAATGATGTTCGACCACCAATCTCTACACTTGAAAGAAAGCAGGTTTATAATTATTAAATGTCATGTCTGAAAGTGTTATTATATTATCCCTATGTCAAAAATTTAAATGTACTCAACTTTATTATTAACATTAAAATACTTTGTAGAGTGGGCGTCGTAAGTTGGCTGTGGGATCTCCAAATAACATTGTTGCACATGGTATGATGTATGAGAGTGTTGGACAAGATGAAAAGATACACACAATACCTCTTGGTGAGAAAACATGTATGCAGTGTGCATTGATCACGCAATTGTAAAAGATGCTATTCTTCAATTTCCTATCCCAGGAGAGGATAATACATTGGAAGGGCGTTAGGGTTTCAATTAGCTTGGCCTAAAGAGCTTGTATTGATAGGCGGTGATCGTGTATGTCTATGATGTTTTTTTGTGCTTCTAAGTATGGTTTGCATTTTTATGTAGTTAACTTTGTTTGTATTGGTCAATTTTAAATTAGGGGATCCAATAAATCGCAGAGTGACACGAATGAGGTATGTTAAAAATCATATGCGCTTAATAATTGTTTTAAAGTAACAAAACATGTGATTGTTTACTCTCTTTTACTCATAGAGAGCTTCAAAATATTTCAAAGTTCAAGAGGATGAGATTAGAATCTGTTTTGATTCAAGTTATTAACATTATTTTTACGCTAAATTATGCATTTATGTCCTTCTTTACATCTTCTCTATTCATGTAGGCAAGTCCAAAAGGTTGAATTTGTGAACAACGTCGAATCTATTAATTCCTTTGCTTCATATGTCAACCATTTATCTTATACTGGAAGCCATTAGTATTGCACTTGATAAGCAAATATTTGGAAATGATCTCTCAATTCCTCTTTATAAAGAAGATATGGAGAATATATGTGAGGTCAAAGGATTAGCTGCCACCTGTATAATTTTGTACATGAGGTAATTCTAATTGGTTACATTTTTTAGTTGAAATTCTATGATATGTTATAGATATCAATTATTAACAATTATTTCATTCATATGTTAGTCAACTCTACAACATCTGCAAGGCTGCAAATAAACAGAAAAAATTTGTATTCGTTAGTCCCTATGCTTTTAGCGGAACAACAAAGATTGTCGGTGAATCAAAAGCTACATTGCTAGCAATAAGACTAAGTGAAGTTTAGATCGAACAACTAGTTCTTGTTCCTTGTAATCTTGGGTAATACAATTTTATCTTGATTTTTTTAATGTATTACTTGTAAGAGTTTGTACACGTATTATTGTGTGATTCATGAACAACTTGATTCTTTTGTAGGGCGTGTTGGATATTAGTGGTTATTGATTTATCTTCTTTGATGGTGTACTATCTTGATTCAGTTGATGTCAAAGTCAACCCAAGCCTTCAGATTGTTATTAATACATAAGTCATTAACATTTTTAATGTTATGAAACATTTTTTAGTATAAGTTTCTAATGGTATTTTGTTGTTGAAGTGCACTCAAAATTTATGAAACTACAAAAGGAAACAGGAGGAGAAATTCAACTTGGAGAGTAGTAAAGGTATTTTGAATTTTTTTTCAGGTTGTGGCCTGGATAGTTTGTGTGTATATATACACACATATATACATGTTGAATTAACTTATTTATTTTCTTATTTAGTGTCCGAAGCAACCTCTTGCTGTTGTAAGTGGATTTTATGTAATGAGGTACATGAAGGATTTGCTTAGTGATCAAGACGTCCTAACCAATGAAGATGTGAGACTATATTTACATGTTTTAGATTCTTTTAGTTAATAACTTTCATTATGTGTTTCATACTACAAATGATTTTTTACAGTTTAATGGGAAAAAGACATACACGGATGCTGAAATTGATGAAGTGAGAGCTGAATGGATAAGTTTTGTTTTGTCAATGGTTTGATACAGGCAAGTGAATTTGGAAATTTAAACACGCAATAGATTTAAAAAATGTTTATTAATTAAGTTGGGTTATTGCAGTGGTGGGGATGCGGTTTTTCTTGAAGAATTAGTTATCAGCATGTCCTCTGAGCTTAGCCGGATGATAACCAAATATTGGTGGAAGTTTTTTTTTTAGTTTACTTTTATTTATGAATAAGATGTAACCCGTTAATTGTTTAGTTTTGGGATATTTGAATAGGATATTGAATAAGACGTGTCCTTCGACTTATTATGGATTGATGTTTGAGATGCTATGGTTAATGTTTTTTTTATTTGCAATATTGAGGATACTATTTTTTGAATTGTCATATTCTAGTATTTAGCTATTTATATGAATAGAAAATGTAATATTATAATTAAATATGGTCGCAATTAAAAAAAAATTATATATATATATATATATATATATATATATATATATATATATATATATATATATATATATATATATATATATATTTTATATGTTCGCATTAAAAAATAGTAATACGTCACAGTTTAAAATTGAAATGGTCTCGGTTTTTACGCGCGATTGAAATTATAATCGATCTCAGTTTTCAAGTGTGATTGAAAACTATAATAGGTCGCAGTTTTCATACGTAATATATACTTAAAAACTGTAATAGGTCTCAGTTTTCAAACGTGATAGATACATGAAAACTATAATAGGTCTCAGTTTTCAAACGTGATTGAAAATGAAAACTGTAATAGGTCTCAGTTTTCAAACGTGACAGATACTTGAAAACTGTAATAGGTCTCAGTTTTCAAACGTGATTGAAAACATTAAAATATACTTAAAACTGTAATAGGTCTCAGTTTTCAAATGTGATTAAAAACATTAATAGATCTCAGTTTTTATGCGTGATCAAAAACATTAATATATCTCAGTTTGTAAGCGTGATCAAAACTATGATGGTCTCAGATTTTAAGTGTGATAAAACTATAATGGTCTCAGTTTTTAAGCGTGATCAAAATTATAATGGTCTCAGTTTTTAAACGTAATCAAAACTATATTTGTCTCAGTTTTTAAGCGTGGTCAAAGCTATAAATGGTCTCGGTTTTTAAAGGTGATAAAAGCTTTAATAGATCACAGTTCTTAAACGTGACCAATTTCGACTACTTTATGTCACAGCTGAATATGCCACAGTTTATAACCTGTGATGAATGTTAATATGTTACATTTAAAAAGTGTGATATATATCCCTTTTTGTAGTAGTGTATCCAGTTGTTTCCCCAGATTCTTAAAGAAAAAACCGCTGTGTATTCTTCTTCAACTCATTTTCTCTGCGCATATTATCACCATTTTCACACGTTTTCTCAATAGCAGCAACACAAGTACACAAGCACCAGAAGCCCATATTTTGTCATCAAGATCTGATTCAGTGGATTAGGGTAGTGGATTAATTAGTGCCGTTTGATTATAGCAGGGAATAAGATGAATGAAATGCCAATTTCTTGTGGATCAGTGGAATCTCAATTCCACAACAACAACAAAAAAAAAAAAAAATAGTGGATCGGTCCCTTCATCGTCATGTTATTGTTAGTAATTCATTTGTAAATTTCCACCGTAGTGGATTAAAATAGCTTTTCGGTTAGATACACAGAGGCTGGGTAGAGGAAGGGGCATAAAGGTCCATTGGAATATAAATTTGTCCTTAATACCCTAAAAACAATTCCATTGGATTAAATACCAATTACTAGTTATTTTTCGTCCTTTTCCACATTTATCCCAAAAATCAATACAAAATTTGTTATCTCATATGTCGAATTTGCTGCTACTAAAACAAACATCATAAAATCTATTGTAACAAAACGAATTAGAAAAACCCATAAAAATCCGGGGAAAAAATCGAAACATAATTTGTTATCTGATATGTCGAAATTGTCGAATTTGCAGCTACTAAAACAAAACAGCGGATAAAATAAAAAGTTATTTCATATATCAGATTAAAAAAATGAAAACAAAATTCAGAACAGAATTCATATATCTGATTCAAAAAAAATGAACTAAAAATAAATAAATTAGAACATAATTTTTATCTGATATCTCAAAATTGTTGAATTTAGAGCTACTAAAAGCGGGTAAATAGATCGGTGTATGCTACAAAAAAAATTAATGCACAACTTAGATGTATCATTCTTTGCCAGCCACTAAAAAATTCCAAAAAGAAATCCAAACAGATTTGTTATCTGATTTGACAAAATTTTCGAATTTGCAGCTACTAAAACAAATCTCATAAAATCTACCGTAACAAAAAAAACTTAAAAATGCAGGAAAAAAAAAAACCAAAACAGAATTTGTTGTAAAAAATCCTGAAAAAAACAATCAAACAAAACTTGTTATCTGATATGTCAAAATTGTCGAATTCGCATCTACTAAAACAAAGAAACGGATAAATAAAAAAAATAATGTCATATATCATATATCATATTTAGAAAAATGAAAAAAATTTAGAATGAAAATCAAATATCTTATTTTAAAAAAAACGAAAAAAAATCATAACAAAATTTGTTATCTGATATCTCAAAAGTGTTGAATTTACAGCTACTAAAATAAAAAAACGGGTCAAATTAACCATGTATCCTATAATAAAAAATCTTAATATACAACTTAGATATGTCACTCCTTACCAGCTACTAAAAATATGTAGAAAAAAAAATAAAAAAAGAATTTGTTATCTGATGTGTCGAATTTGCAGCTACTAAAACAAATCTCATAAAATCTACAATGACAAAAAAAACTTTAAAAATATGGGAAAAAATTCAAAATAGAATTTGTTATCTGATATGTCAAAATTGTCATATTTGATGCTACGAAAACAAACCTCCTAAAATCTACTCTAACAAAAATACAGAAAAAACCATAAAAATCCGAGAAAAAAATTCAAAACATAATTTGTTATCGAATATGTCAAAATTGTCGAATTCGCAACTATTAAAACAAAGCGGATAAATTAAACCTTCTATCCTATAAAAAAAAAGAATTCTTAATATACAACTTACATATATTGCTCCTTGCTAGCCACTAAAAAAATCAGAAAAAAAGAAATTCAAACAGAATTTGTTATATGATATGTCAATATTGTCGAATTTACGGCTACTAAAAGAACCCTCATAAAATCTACCGTAACAAAACAAAAACACCATAAGAAAAAAATTCCGGAAAAAAAACCAAAACATAATTTGTCATAAAAATCGAGAAAAAAAAAAACCAAAACATAATTTGTTATTTTATATGTCAGAAATGTCGAATTTGCGGCTAATAAAACAAAAGGCGTGGTAAAATAAACCATGTATCCTATTAAAAAAATAATATACAACTTAGATATATCACTCTTCGCCAGGTGGAAAAAAAAATGATAATAACAATTGACGCGCCAAGTCCAAAAAAGAGCTCGTGAATATCTAATTGGGCTTCTGTACGTAGGCCAAGAAACATAGGATCATCAGCCCACATAGCCCGCACCGTCATAAGCCTTCTAGGAAGCAATTATCGTCGCGCGTACTTCGTATATTGAGGCAGTAGTCTCGTCAACCGCGCTGGTTGATTTTTTTTTTTTTTTTTTGAAAAATATACTTATCGCGTTTTTAACATCCGTAAATACAAAATTCAATTTATTGATAGCCTCAAAACATACTTACAAAGTAGTCTTTTGGGCCAAGTAAAATTTTTTATTGGGATCTTTTGTTAGATATGTTTTTCATAAATATTTTTTTGTAATATCTTGCATACGAGTTGCCGAACGAAATAATGTTATCGCAACCTAAACCAATACATGCATCAGTTCATGAAGGGAGTAAAAAAAATTTGGGCCTTTATCAAAAAAAACTTAACATATTATATTAGGTTGGATCGGATTGAATCTACACAGAATTTTTTTTTTCTTTTAGCGAAACATGTACCGTTGGGCCCTCCCGGCACCGTTGGGCTTAAGACCGCGGTCACTCTGGCCTCACTATAGGGCCGGCCCTGGCAATCATCCAGCTCGCCTATCGCCTTAGCGATATATCTATCATTCGAAAGGCAAACAAGCGTCGATCTGCAAAGCCTCCAACCCGCCATTTACTGGCTGGGGAGGAGCACTGAGGGCCGACCAACTCGCCTCTCAGCTCAACAGTCCGACCCGACTCAAACCAAGCCCGCTAATCAAGCAAACAAAAAGTTAAAACTCGACGTTTACCGGCTGACAATCCATGATGGTTATCTGCACGTCCGCCGAATCAGAGCACGCCACGTCAGCCACGTTTATTATATGCATTAATCTCTCTTGAAATTGTTGTCTCTCATGCCTATGAATAGCGGCACCGAAACCTTGTAAAGGACACGTCATAATACACAACAAAGGCGACCTCTGCCAATTTGTCGACAACCTCGCTTGGTCATTTACCCCTTTAATCTTCATATTGTTCTTCATATTTGCTAGATATCCACCGTATAAATCACTATGAAACTACATTAAATTATATTGTGGTGTTTTCCGAAACATCAGTTGGCTCCGTTATCGGGAAATTACGATTCCGATCATTTTTCTAGCAAGTTTTCACAATGAAGACTCGGGGCCAAATATTATTTTAGGCCCTTCTAAAAAAGGGTTAACCCAAAAAAATATATTATGTTTGCTTTTAGCAAGAATCGAATTTTGGTTGCTTATAAAATTATATTTGAAAGCTTACCATTAGAGCAATACCTTATTTATTTTAAAAAATGCAATATATATATATATACTAATGAGCAGGATCCTTAAATTCATAGATTTTAGAGGGGCTCGGGGCCATGACCCCCTTGGCCCTCCCCCAGGAGCGCCCTTGTCTATTGTTTCTAAGTTAAACAAGGGTTTTAAAAAAATAAAAAAAGTAAAACAAGGGGTAAAGTTCAATGTTAATCCTTCCATCTTTAAGATAGTGAGTAAACACTACTTTAGAAAATAAAATATTTTAATTTTATTGACCAGGAAAATAGTGAAAACAAACTTTGTTTGCAACGCACTACCATGAACTCGGGTGCTTTACTAGTACATGACGTTATTTACTGTTATGACGGATCGATCAAAAAGTGATGTTGATTGTGAGTAAAGATAAACAATAAACATGTCAACAAACACAGAAACAAGAAGAACACAGATTTAACGTGGTTTTCGGTAATGTGCCGACTACTCCACGGACAAACGATGATATTTTATTATCACCAGAAAGTTACATTAAGTTACAATTAATACAGACGGTATTTATAGCCTTGGGAATCCAACCCTAACCGACTAAACAGCCAACCCAGTAAATGACTGAAATACCCCAGAAGTAACTTAAATAAATCCGGAATAAACATGTAGTAGACGTGTTCCCCAAGTCTGCTGAGCCTCAATAGACTTGTCTTCAGTAGACTTGAGATCAGCAGGTTGATCAACCTGTGACCGCCTTAAACAGAACACCAAACTTCAAAGAGATGCTTTATACATTGGTTGACGAACATGTTTCCATACCAAACCTCAGTAGCATAAGTTTAAGTCACCATTACAAATCTCCCCTTGACTTCAATCGCATGCAACCGACGGATGCACAACCAAGTGCCATAAATCCTCTTTGTCTTCAGATTTGAAAACCTCAGCAGACCTCCACCTTCAGCTAAGTATTCCCAGACTCAAATTAACAGCTTTGGATATTTAGCAAGTCCAGACACAACTAAAACTTACCCCTTGGAACTGGTTTAGTGAACATATCAACAGGATTGACATCAGTGCTGACCTTTCCACTTTAACCCTCCTCTCATTTCTCAGAAAATGGTACCTAACATCAATATGCTTGGTTCTTTCATGATGAACCTGATCCTTAGCCAAACATATTGCACTAAGACTGTCACAATACACTCTAGCTTGATCTTGATGCAGACTCAGATCATTGACTAACCCTTTCAACCAGATTGCCTCATTGTCGCTCGCGATTGCCATATACTCTGTTTCAGTAGTAGACAATGTCACTATACCCTGTAAAGTTGCCTTTCAACTTACCACAGAATCACCCAAAGTAAACAAATACCCAGTCATAGACCTCCTGCTGTCCACATCAGTAGAATAATCAGAATCACAGTAACCTGTGACAAAACATTGAGTACCACCTCCATAAATGAGTCAAATATCTGATGTACCCCTAAGGTACCTAAATATCCTATTTACTGCTTTCCAGTGTTCCTTTCCAGGTTGAGCCATAAACCTGCTGACAACACTGACTGCCTGAGCCAAATCAGGCCTAGTGCAAACCATGGCATACATTAAACTACCCACTGCACTAGCATATGGAACCTTAGACATGTATTCTTTCTCTTGGTGGATGTGGAGCAAACACAATGATGATATATAAATTTGGTGTCATTGGAGTATCTATAGGTTTGGTCTGTGACATGCCAAACTTGGATAATACCTTTTCAATATACCCTCTTTGAGACAAGAACAACTTCCCCTGCTTCCTATCTCTATAGATCTCCACCCTAGAATTTTCTTTGCATTCCTCAAATCCTTCATCTTAAATTCAGCCTTGAGCATATTCTTTCTTGAGATCTTGAATGTCGACTTGTTTGCACGACTATCAAGATATCATCTACATACAACACCAGATAGATGATTGATCTATCCTTCAACTTGTTGTGATAAACACAACAATCATATGGACTCCTGCTATAACCCTACTAAATCATATAGCTGTCAAACTTCTTATACCACTGCTTTGGAGCCTGCTTAAGTCCATATAAGGACTTCTTCAACTTGCACACATACCTTTCTTTGCCAGGAACTTGGAAACCCTCTGGCTGAGTCATATAAATCTCCTTATCTACATCTTCATGTAGAAAGGCTGTCTTCACATCCAAATGCTCAAGTTCAAGATTTTGATGTGCCACTATTGCTAATAGCACCCTGATGGAAGAATGTCCGACCACTGGAGAATATATTTCTTCATAGTCTACCCCCTCTTTTTGAATGAACCCCTAGCAACCAAACGTGCCTTATATCTAAAACCCTCAGCAGATGTCATTCCTTTCTTTTTCTTGAATATCCATTTGCAAGTTACCACCCTCCTGTCTTGTGGTTGTTTGACCAGATCTCAAGTCTCATTCTTCTGAAGTGACTCCATTTCTTCTCCCATAGCAACAAGCCATTGGGATGCCTCAGAACATGTCACCGCTTCCCTGTAAGTTTTAGGTTCAAAACCATCCACTTCTTCAGCTACCTGTAGTCCATATCCAACCATATCCTCCTCAAACCCATATCTTCTTGGAGGTCTGATATTGGTCCTCCTAGCTCTGCTGAGAGCTATACCCTATTGACGTTGCAGTTTGAGTCTCTGTTGACCCTTGTTCGTGACCGGCTTGATCTGATGCTCGGATCTGCCGATTGTGTTGATCGTCCCTGCTGAGTCTTTTGATTCAATAGACTCTACTTGAAGCTCCACCTGTTTGTCAATCTTCTTAGTCTCAGATCCAATTTCAGATTTAGATGTGGCTCTCACAGATGAGTTAAGCATAGAGTTTTCATCAAAAACTACACTCCTGCTGAGTATAACCCTATTTTCAGCTGATGACCATATTCTATACCCCTTAACTCCATCTCCATATCCAACAAACACACCCTTCTTGGCCATAGGCTCCAATTTGTCCTCACTGACATGATAGTAGACAGTGCTTCCAAAAACCCTAAGTCCCGAGTTGTCTACTGACTTTCCTGGCCAAACTTCAAGTGGTGTTTTAAGTTTGATCCTAGTGTGAGGCCCCCTATTGATTAAATAGCATGCAGTGCTTCCAAAACCCTAAGTCCCGAGTTGTTCATCGACTTTCCCGACCAAACTTCAAGTGCCTTTTAATCTCCTTGCTAGAGGCCCCATATTGATTAAGCAGAGAGTCAGTATGCACCTTGCCCTCTCTCCTTGCTAGAATAGAGTTTGATTCATTCGAAGAGTTTGATTCATTCTTTCAACACCATTACATTTGTGGAGTATCTCTTATAATATGGTGCCTGGCAATGCCTTCATTCTTGCAAAATTCATCAAACTCAGACCAATAGAATTCTAGTCCATTATCAGTTCTAAGTCTCTTGATCTTCCTCCCTGTCTTATTTTCAACCAAAGCCTTCCACTCCTTGAAGTGCTTGAATGCTTCACTCTTGTGATCATAATTACCCAAACCATCCTTGAATAATCATCTATAAAAGACACAAAATACCTGTGACCACCCAATGACTCCATCCTTGAAGGTCCCCAACAATCAAAATGGACATAATCAAGTGTCCCTTTTGTGATGTGGATTGCTTTTGGAAACTTGCTCCTATGTAGCTTCCCAAACACACAGTGTTCACAAAATTCCAACTCCTTGACCTTATGTCCCCCAAGTAGACCAGACTTAGACATAATTTGCATCCCTCTTTCACCCATATGACCTAATCTCATATGCCACAACTTAGTCAATTGTGACTGGTGAACCTCTGATGATGCAACATCAGCAGAACCTGATACAGTAGACCCTTGAAGTATGTACAATGTCCCCTGCCTGATACCCTTCAAAATCACACTTGAACCCTTATAGACATTCACCACTCCAACTTCACCCTTGAACTTGAACCCTTTGATGTCCAGTAGACTAAGTGGTATCAAATTCTTGGTCATTTGTGGAACATGTCTAACCTCATTCAATGTGCAGAATTTACCATCATGTGTCATAAGTTGGATTGATCCAATCCCAACTATTTTGCAAACCTTGTTGTTGGCCATAGCAATATGACCTCCATCAACCGGCAGATAAGTTGAAAACCACTCCCTGTTTGGACACACATGATAAGATGCCCCAGTGTCCAGAATCTACACATCTCTGTGCCCTACTGACTCTAAAACTGCTAAGGCTAGATCTTCTTCAGAGTTGGTGTCTTGTTCTGCCAAAGCAACTGTACCCTGTTGAGTATCCTGATGCTTCTTCCTCTTTGGACATTCATTTTTCCAATGTCCCTGCTCCTTGCAGTAATTACAGATATCCTTAGCTTTAGGACCATTGGAATTCTTTTTGAATTTCTTCTTTCCAGAATCTCCTGGCCCCCTACTGAATCCACTGGCCACCAACCCAGCAGACTGACTATCTGTCCCAGATCCAGATGCCTTATGGCGTAACTCTCGAGCATAGAGTGATGACCTTACATTCTCCAGTGATGCTGAGTCCTTTCCAACAATAAAGGACTGCACAAAGTTCTTATATGATGCTGGCAGTGATACAAGTAGAATCAATACATCATCCTCATCTTCAATCTTCACATCAATATTCCTTAGGTCAAGCAATATTGTGTTCAGCTGATCTAGCTAGATAATCCCTCAGCTGAGTACCCTCATGCATCCTTTAACTAAACAGACGTTGTTTCAACAACAACTTGTTGTTTAGGGACTTAGTCATATACAGACTCTCAAGTTTGGCCCATAACTTCTCAGCAGTGTCCTCCTCAACAACCTCTGTGATAATATCATCTGACAAGCATGATGATGGTCAAATTGGTATTATTATTTACCATCAATCTACCCCGGATTTGTGTTCTCAATGGTGATAATATGTATGAAATCATGAGTTAATTAGCTAAATGTCATTAAGCCACGTCCGTGGTGACTAAATTGGTATTATGCGTATTAACCGTGTATTTTATGCGTTATTTGCTTGAAATAGAAGCTACTATATGTGCTATGGTTTAATTGACAGATGGACGAGTGTCCGAAGCAACATTTGGGATGAAGGAGAGATTTAATCAATAAATAACTGAATGGAGTTGAAGGTTGAAGTGTTTCGAGCGAAGATTGGACCTGAGAATCTAATTGGTGATCTTGCAATGCAGTTTATGAATTCCTACAAGACGAATTGGGCTTGGACTTCTTCCAAAAAGTTGTAGGTCTTGAAACAAGGATTCTAACACACTTTGAATCACCAAATCGGAGTTGCGTAGGCCACGTTATGGTCCAAATACCGAAGTTGGGCCTAGGGTATTCCAGAATAAGTCGGCAGCAGGAAAAAGATGAAAATACCCTCGGTAAACCGGGAGTTACCCACGGTGTACCGAGGCTCAGAATCTTCCAGAAATGCGTTTTCTTGTCCTCCAAGCATTGGGTTTACCCCTAAGTCAATTTATACACGTATATAAAGCCATTCAGGGCTGCGAATTTGTAATCACCTTTTCTTTTATTCATTCCAAGATCTATTAGATACAATGTAGTCTTTTGGGAAGAAAGTCTTCTTTATTTTCTTCTTTTCTTTCTTGTAAATAAGTCATAAGTCTTTCATTATTGAATTGTGCTTGGTTTATGATCATCTTGAATCATCTTGAATCGTCGGAGGGAGAGAGAATTGAAGAGTAGATCTGTTCTTCGTTATGGGTAAGATCTATTCCAATGTTTTATTTCTTTTCTTAGATTCATGATTGTTCTTGTGTTAGATCTGGATTATGCTTGCATGTAATCATCTATGAATTAATTAAATGAACCTTAATCCTTATTATTCGATTTGTTCATATGAAACGCAGATTATAGGTTGCGCTCTTCAGATCTGCGACGGTCTTTATCGCTAGATCTGAATACCTAGTAAATCCTAATTCTGTGGTTCGGCATCAGCTACGTTGATCGACAGGTTTAATTAACAGTAGGTTAGATCTGGCCAATCTGCTTATTGTAATCGTAAAACTAGCATAAAATACGAATAATGAAGTGTTAGTTTGGACATAGTCTTGATGGACCCTAGGAACGTGCTAATAAGTGTCGACAACTGTCTAGGCGGGTTAGCGGAATGAGTTAGCGCTCGATATCGACAATTCTAATTATTTATACGTATGGGAAATTACGGACCAATTAAGAAGGGTAGCTGGCGTATAGATTGTCTACTACCATTGTCGGAGTAGATAGGGTTAGGAATTGCACCCGTAGCTTAATTACAAATATGGATCAGATAAGGATTAAGGGGAGATTAGTTATGAATAGTGTGGTTAGTGCCTTTTTGATATATGATTGATGATTGGTTTATTTGCATCTCTTTTATTTACTTTTCCTTTCAGTTGGTCAATGACCACCGCTATCCGGTTGACCTATGAATTGTGGTTGTGTTTAACATCATTAAATAATAGTCTCTGTGGGATCGACCTTGATTCGCCCTTGCTATACTATGATTGACCTAGTACTCTTGCTAGTATGTCGTGTGTATTAGTGTTTTGCACACGTGATCAAAGCACAACATAATTGTTGAATGTGCTTTCTCCTCCAGACTGGATCTCACAGCAGCACTTCCTTCTGTTGATTTAGACAAGGGACCTCATAATCCCTGCTGCTTCAACAAAGCATGCATCTTGATTTGCCACAGACTAAAACTGTTCCTTTCCTGTAAATTTGTCAATCTTAACATTTAAAGCAGACATCTTTCTCACCAGAAAATCTTGTTTAGATCCCAAATCCTAACGTCAATTATGACCTTGGTGCCAATCTACCTTGCTTAAAACAGAAAAAAAAAATAGATTTCTTGATGAACCTAGATGCTCTGATACCAGTTTGTTATGACGGATCGATCAAGAAGTGATGGTGATTGTGAGTAAAGATAAAAGATAAACAAGTCAACAAACACAGAAACAAGATGAACATAGATTTAACATGGTTTCCGGCAATGTGCCGACTACTCCACGGACAAACGAGGATATTTTATTATCACCAGAAAGTTACATTAAGTTACAATTAATACAGATGGTATTTATAGCCTTGGGAATGCAACCCTAACCGACTAAACAACCAACCCAGTAAATGACTGAAATACCCTAGAAATAACTTAAATAAAACCGGAATAAACATGCAGCAGACGTGTTCCCCAAGTCTGCTGAGCCTCAGCACACTTGTCTTCAGTAGACTTGAGATTAGCAGGTTGATCAACCCTGCTGACCTGCCCCAGCAGAACACCAAACTTCAGCAGATGCTTTATACATTGCTGACCAGAACATGTTTCCATACCAAACCTCAGTAGATTAAGTTTAAGTCACCATTACATTTACTATAACCATCTTATTTTTCGCTTGATCAATTATAGCATTGTATCTTGATTAGTACCATGGCATCCCTACAAACGCAAAGGAAAACAATATTGACATGCATCAAGCACGATATGTAATACAAGCAAAAATGGGAAGGAACCTCATTCCACATACGCTCAATTAAATGGAAGTCTACCATAAGCTAAAAGATGACCGAGCAAGAATTTTTCTTACTTCTTAACAAGAAAGAAAGAAACTGAAATAAAATCAGGTAGAAGCTTTCGACAATCATCAATAATACGGCCAACTGAAGACAAATCTCTTTTGAAAACGATTTTAAAGTAGCTCCAAATTGATAGAATAATCGTATATATATTGTATTAATGTAGATTATTCGGTAGTATTTATTGTAATATTCATTGCTAGTCAATGACCATAATTGTAGCACGTAATTAGTTCCTAGTCAATAGCCAATGGATTGTAATTTGGGTATATATTGTACACAAAGATTAATGAAAGATTACGGAAAATATTCTTTCATGGTATCATATTAGGTTTCCTTCCTAAACTGCTTCCGCAAATTCTATCGCCGCCCCCCATCCACCTTCATCTTCTTCTCCGGCTAAATTTTTTTTTCCTCCATGGGTGACTCCTCCAAGTTTCATCTCGCTTTGTCTATTAGCAACGTGAAAACCCTCATCCCCATCACTTTGGATTTGGATTCGAGCCAATACCACTCATGGGTTGCGCTCTTTAAAGTCCAGGCGTGTGTTCATGATGTCTTGGATCATATAATTCCACCCACCGACGCTACAGGAAAAGGCGGCGTCTGACAAAGCAAAATCTGAGAATCCTATCCTCTGGAAACGACTTGATGCAGTCGTTCTTCAATGGATTTATGCCACCGTATCTCCTGATATCCTCACTTCCATCCTGATTGAGGATGATTCGGCAGAGAAGGCATGGACACGAGTAGTTGATTTGTTTCACGACAACAGGAACTCCCGAGCTATGTATTTGAACAAGGAATTCACTAATACTATGCTTGCTGATTTTTCTACTACGAATCGTACTGCAATCGTCTCAAGACGTTGGCGGATCAGCTTTAAAATGTTGGGGCTCATGTTAATGACCACACTTTGGTGCTGAAAATGCTTCAAGGTTTAACCGATCAGTACTCCAATTTTGTGACGGTTCTGCAGAACAAGAAGAATTTACCGTCGTTCGCCACAGCTCGGTCGAAATTGGCTTTGGAGGAGACCACGATTGTGGAACGGGCTAAGCTTGACTCATCCTCTACAGCGCTCTCAGCCGCCGTTGGTAACCTCTCCAATGCAGCATCACCCAACGCTGCCTCTCAGGGCCGTGGTCAACAGCATAAAACCGCAACCATAGGAACAAAAATCACGGTCGTAATACCGGGGGTGGTGGCGGTCGTGGTCAATCTTCTATTGGAAATGGTGGTGGTGGGAGAGGAAGTAACCGTGGAGGAGGTCAACAGCAGGGCGGTCAACAACAGCGCCCTCCCGCCGGTCAGCCATGGACGCCGCATCAATGGTGGATGATGATGCAGCAACCTTGGGCTGTTCCTCCTTGCCCTTATCCAACCCAACCTAGGTCTCAACCTTGGGTTCGGCAAAAGGGGCCTCAACCGCAAAGTGTTCTGGACCCAAGGCCGAATATGCAGCATCAGTAGGCTTTCGTAGCCAATAATCAGTGGACTCCCACTGATATAGAAACGGTGATACACACGATGTTACTCTCACCACCGGACCCAAATTGGTATATGAACACCAGAGAACCGTCTCACATGACGTCTCCTCAAGTACTCTCTCGTCCTATTTTAATTCGAGCAAAAATAATGGAATTATCGTTGGTAGTGGCCAGTCCATTCCAGTTCGGGGTTATGGTCTTGCATCTTTGCCTCAGTCAAACCCACCCTTATCGTTAAACCGTGTCTTACATGCTCCTAACCTTATCAAAAATTTGGTGTCTATCATAAAGTTTACTACTGATAATAATGTGTATGTCATGTTTGATCCTTTTGGCTTTTCTGTGCATGATATCCAGACGGGGAAGCTTCTCCTGAGATGTGACAGCACGGGTGACCTATATCCCATTACATCCACTGGTCCAAGTCACTTTCCATCACATTCTGCTTTGCTTGCTTCCAATGTTTGGCATGACCGTTTGGGCCACCCTGGCTCAAATATTTTTAATTCTCTTCATCAAAATAAATTAATTGATTGTCCTTCTATTTCAAATACTAGTTGTTGTCAATCTTGTATTCTCGGAAAACAAATTAAAATGCCGTTTGTTGCCTCGACATCTACTACTTTGTTGCCTTTTGATATTATGCATAGCGATATCTGGACCTCTCCCATTTTAAGTTCTTCAGGGCATCACTATTATGTTTTTTTAGATGATTATTCGAATTACTTGTGGACTTTTCCTATTGCCAAAAAATCCCAAGTTGTCAATTTTCATGCTGCTACACGCCCATATTCGAACCCAATTTGAACGTGACGTTAAGAATATTCAATGTGATAATGAGGGGGAGTTTGATAATCGCCGTTTTTGGCAATTTTGCGAGTTAAATGGAATCACATTTCGTCTTTCGTGTCCCCACACTTCTTCACAAAATGGAAAGGTTGAACGTAAAATTCGCTCTATAAATAATATCATGCGTACCCTTCTTTTACACTCGTCCATGCCTCCATAATTTTGGCCCCACGCCCTACAAATGGCAACTTACCTCCTTAATATTCTTCCGAGCAAACTTTTGGTGAATGAATCTCCCCTCAAAATTTTGTACCGCAAAAGAGCCCTCTTACTCACACCTTTGTGTCTTCGGATGTTTGTGCTATCCGTTGTTTCCGTCCACTGCAATAAACAAACTCCAAGCCCGGTCTACACCTTGTGTGTTTTTAGGCTATCCTCCAAACCACCACGGATACAAATGTTTTGATCTCTCGAGTAATAAAATAATCACTTGTCGTAATGTTCATTTTGATGAGACGAAATTTCCTTATGCTACATGTCACAGTCCATCGGCCGACTCCTATGATTTTCTAGACCTTGGGCTATCTCCCTATATAACCCAGCATTTGTATGGACCAGCCGAAGCCCCACAACAGCCCATTTCTTCAAATGAACCTAGTTCTCCACAAGAGCCCAGTCCCCCTCCGTCCCCCTCCCCACTTGCATCTTCGGCCCAAATCCAACTGTAGCCCAACTCCCCTCAGGTCCAGCCAGCTCCTCCTACTCGGCCTGTCACTCGCAGCCAAACAGGAACATTTAAGCCTAATCCCAAATATTATTCTGACACATCCCTTCTTAGTACGGTTGAATGCTCTCCCCTTCCCCGTACCTCTTTAGCTGCTCTCCGTGACCCGAATTGGAAATTGGCCATGACTGACGAGTTTAATGCTCTTATTAAAAATAAGACGTGGGATTTGGTGCCGCGTCCTACGGGTGTTAATATTATTCGTTCAATGTGGATTTTTAATCATAAAGAAAAATCTGATGGGTCTTTTGAGCGGCATAAAGCCCGGCTTGTAGGTGATGGTAAAACTCAACATGTAGGCATTGACTGTGGTGAGACGTTCAGTCCGGTGGTCAAGCCGGCTACCATTCGCACGGTCCTGAGTCTCTCTTTATCCAAAAATTGGCCGATTCATCAGTTGGACGTCAAGAATGCCTTCTTGCATGGTGAGCTTAAAGAGGTTGTCTATATGCATCAACCGATGGGTTTTCGCGACATTACACATCCAAACTATGTTTGTCTCCCTTACGCAAGTCCTTGTATGGCCTTAAGCAAGCGCCTCGGGCATGGTACAAACGCTTTGTGGATTTTATGTCTGTTATGGGTTTCACGAATTGTAAGTCGGATACCTCGCTGTTTATATATCGGCATGGCTCTGAATTGGCTTACTTATTATTATATGTGGATGATATTATCCTTACGACGTCATCTGATTCCCTCCGCACTACTATCATGGCTCGCCTTGGCTCTGAATTTGCTATGAAGGATTTAGGCCTGTTGAATTATTTTTTGGGTATTAAGGTGACCCGCACCTCTGACGGCCTGTTCCTTTCCCAACAAAAATATGCGTCTGAGATAATTGAACGTGCTGGCATGACATCATGCAATCCGTCCCTTACTCCGGTGGATGTTAAGTCCAAGCTCAGTTCTACGGCGGGTACACCTTATGATGATCCGACGAAATATCGCAGTCTTGCGGGGGCGCTACAATATCTCACTTTCATCCGCCCAGATATTTCTTATGCCGTTCAGCAGGTCTGTCTCCATATGCATGACCCGCGCACCGAGCATATGACGCCCCTAAGCGCATCATCCGTTACATACAGGGCACTCTACACCTTGGTTTGCATCTTTATTCCTCATCCAGTTTGGATCTTGTCTCCTACACGGATGCAGATTGGGGTGGTTGTCCCGACACTCGGCGTTCTACTTCCGGTTATTGTGTGTTTTTAGGGGATAATCTCATTTCCTGGTCGTCCAAACGTCAGCCTACTCTTTCCCGCTCGAGTGCCGAGGCCGAATATCGACGTGTCGCTAACGTCGTCTCTGAATCTTGCTGGCTTCGCAATCTCCTCCTAGAACTGCGGTGCCCGGTTCGGAAGGCTACTGTTGTGTATTGCGACAATGTGAGTGCTATTTATCTTTCCGGGAATCCCGTTCAGCATCAGAGCACTAAACATAGTGAAATGGATATCCATTTTGTTCGAGAAAAAGTTGCGCGTGGCGAAATCCGTGTTCATCATGTTCCTTCACGATACCAGATTGCGGACATTTTTGCTAAAGGCTTACCGCTTGTGTTATTTGAAGATTTCCGGAACAGTCTCAACCTCCGACACCCTCCCGTTTCGACTGCGGGGGGTGTGATAGAATAATCGTAAATATATTGTATTAATGTAGATTATTCGGTAGTATTTGTTGTAATATTCATTGCTAGTCAATGACCATAATTGTAGCACGTAATTAGTTCCTAGTCAATAGCCAATGGATTGTAATTTGGGTATATATTGTACACAAAGAATAATGAAAGATTACGGAAAATATTCTTTCACAAATGAGAGAAAACCAAGGCATTGTGCATGGGTAGAGCCTCACCAATTAACACTTTGTATCTATGGAAAGTGATCTCACTTGAATATCGAAAAAAGGGAAGAAGAAAATAAAATATCTAGAGCTCTGAAGAAAACACAGACAAAATAGAATTGAGGATTTTATTTCTGTAATTCTACTACATTTACATTGAGCCAACAAGGCATAATTTATGATGTGATCCGTCCCGAGACATTTTATTTGTTTTGTTTATTTTAGTTTTCAGTGTTTTAATGAATAAAACGGCCTTAGGCCCGTGTCAAAAGTTGCCCACATGTTAGTATATTGGGTCAGGTGTTTATTTTTAGCAAATAATAGCCGTTTGGGCTTATTAGAGTTGAGTTAGGATTGTTATAAAATAAAGTGGCGAAAATTACCATGCAATTTATCCCACATTGCTTAGGAGTTGGTTAGTCATTTATTTTGTAGCCTATATAAAGACATTCCTTGTAATTTTATATGAATCAAATCAATTATGAAATCTTTATAATGAAATTGAGAGTTTTCTCTTCTTCCTTGGTCTGTGATTGATCAAGAACATCGCTTGCGAGCGAGTGATCTCTTTGTCGTAGAGATTGCACCCCTTTCGAGAGCTTATCAACGTTCTTGAGCAAAGCGTTAAGTTGTTCTTGGCCCTCTTCCTAGACTGCTCCTCAGTTAGGTTAGGGTTTTCCGCTCTTATTGATCCTTTCGTCGATCTCCTGGGATCGTATCGCATCAGTTGGTAGCAGAGCTTAGCGACGAAGGTATCAAATATCCCCGTTTATTTTCCTTTTTTAATTTTCTAATTCAAAAAAAAAAAAAAAGAAAAAAATTAGTTCCTTGTTTTTTATTCATTAATTTCGTGCACCCTCTCCCAAGAACATCCAAAATCTTCAAATCTTCATCCATCCTATCGTGAAAATTTGAAGATTTTTCAAACCTTCATCCAAGAACCCAAATTATTTTACAGATCCCATTTTTTGTATCAGTTCGTTCCCTAACCAAAACAACTCGAAAAAATCTGCACTTTTTACCACATATAAAACACATCTCGTGCTACAATTTCTCTCTTTACACCCATTCCAGATTCAACATAAATCTTGCCTAAAACAGCCGATTACTCCGAACAATCTGTCCAGAAAAACTGCAGCAGTAAATCATTGTTTGAATTCGTTTTCAGTGGGTTAAACGAATTACAATTACCTGAAAATTGGTGAACTTATAGGAAATATGCAGATCTACAACTTTTGTCTTTTGATATTTTCCAAATTCGCTGTAGTTTTAACGGAATCGGCACCTTAAGTCACGGTTATCAATCTGGAAATTTTTGACAGATTGCATCAGTTTCTGAAAAACGAATTGTTTGAGCGACTTCCGTATCTTCAAAAAATCTGAAATTTTGACATCCTTTAGAAAACTCTCAGTTCTACAACTTTTGTCTTTTGAGTTTTTCTAAATTTATAGTCGTTCGGTGCTTAAATACGTGGGTTTCACACCCAGGGTGTAAACATTTTCACACCTAGGGTGTAAACATTTTCACACCTGTGAAATTCTGTTGTCAAAACAATTGTGAAACTAAGGCATCTGGAGGGTATGAATCATTGAAAGGAGAGATGTTTGTGGTAAAGAAAGCCTTGAGTAGTGTGGTGAACGTGGAGAATGATTTGCACCGAGAAAATAGTTTTCATACGAGGGTTTGGGTTAGTGGGAAGGTTTGCTTAATGAAAATTGATGCGGGAAGCTGTGCCAATGTCATAAGTGCTGGTTTTGTCTCCGATTTAGCTATTCCTACGACACCTCATCCTCAACCATATACGTTGCAAGGACTCAGTGATGTTGGTCAAGTGCGAGTTACAAAACAGGCCTTAACATCTTTTAATCTTGGTAGGCTCGATGATGAAGTTTTATGTGATGTAGTCCATATGCATGCTTGTCATATCATACTTGGGAGACCGTGGCAATATGATAGGAGGGTTACGTATGATGGGTATTTGAATAGCTACACCTTGCGCCATAAGAGGATGAGACTTACACTCCGTTCCTTATCCGCCGAAGATGCCCACAAAGATCAACTCAAACTGGCAGCCGCACATGAGGAAGCTCGTTTGAAACATGAATCCGAAAGGGAAAAAGCCTTGGTTGAGGCAAACAACGATGAGAGTGTTAGCATTCAAGAGAAGGAAGTCCAAGAGTTTATGGCGGCTGATGCAATCACCAAGGAGAATAAGCATGGGGCAGAAGTAGTTAACGAAGATGAGGCAATTGTTGTGGACGAGATAGTGCCCAGGGATCAGACAGTAGTTGGTTGTTATGTTGTGAGTGATGTTGAGTGTGAGGAGTTGCATGATCCTTGTGATGCGCTGGAAAGCACTTCCAGTGGTCATCAAGTTGTTGATGCGAAAGTGGAATTGTCTGAAGTGTCTATTATGGAGGAAGAATAAGATTTTATGTTACTAAACTCTAGTTCCAGCCTTGTTAAATCTTCTTTGCAGGTACATGATGATCCTCCACATGAGGGGGACCCCGGGCTGTTGGGTACATCCATTGCAGCCCCTATATTGCCTTTGGATGATGTATCCCCGGTTGTTAATGGTGGCAAACCGACGCATATCTTTAATGATCCTTTTGCTGCATGTATTGATGAGGCTCCGATATTGCACTGCTCTAGTTATTTTGCTGCCACACCATGTTTCGTCCATAGTTTTGTCAATCCACAATTTTGTTATTCTGTCTCATTGTTGCAGCACACGACGTCCTTTTCGCATCAAGTTGATTTGAGGTTTTCACTTCGTCGAATATTTGATCCCGGCATAGCATTGATGTTTTTTGTGGGTTGTTCGGGATTGGTTTCTGATGCTGACTTCTATGACGTCCTATTGATTCGAGGACGAATCATTTCCAACCGGGAGGGAATGATGTGCTCCGTCCCGAGACATTTTATTTGTTTTGTTTATTTTAGTTTTCAGTGTTTTAATGATTAAAACGGCCTTAGGCCCGTGTCAAAAGTTGGCCACATGTTAGTGTATTGGGCCAGGTGTTTATTTTTAGCAAATAATAGCCGTTTGGGCTTATTAGAGTTGAGTTAGGATTGTTACAAAATAAAGTGGCGAAAATTACCATGTAATTTATCCCACATTGCTTAGGAGTTGGTTAGTCATTTATTTTGTAGCCTATATAAAGACAATTCTTGTAATTTTATATGAATCAAATCAATGATGAAATCTTTATAATGAAATTGAGAGTTTTCTCTTCTTCCTTGGTCTGTGATTGATCAAGAACATCGCTTGCGAGTGAGTGATCTCTTTGTCATAGAGATTGCACCCCTTTCGAGATCTTATCAGCGTTCTTGAGCAAAGCGTTGAGTTGTTCTTCACCATAAAATATAAAATACAAAATAAAGCTATAAAACTAATCTACTCAACATCCCCTCAAGATGGACTTGGGGAGCAATAGTTGTCCTTCATGTGGAAGCAAGATAGAAGTGAGTGAAATAAAGTCCATCTAACGGTTTGGTAAATATATATCCGCCAACTAATGCAAAGTAGAAATAAGAACGAGCTTTCCAAGGACAGCTTGAATCTTTTCACGAATGATGTGGCGAACAATTTCGATGTGTTTAGTCCGCTCGTGAAAAATCGGATTACGGGGTAACCGTATAGCACTAGTACTAGTATTGTCACAATGCAAAGGGGCAGGTGTAGGAAACGGTACTTTGAAATCATTAGCTAGGAAACACAACCATTGGAGTTCACAAGTTGCTAGTGCTAACACCATATACTTTGCTTCTGCCGAACTAAGGGATACATTTGTTTGATTCTTAGATTTCTATGAAACCAACACATCTCCAATAAACATACAATAACCGATGATACTGCGTCTCGTATCCTTCCACGGACCCAGACTAAATCAGCAAACCCAGTTAGAGTGATTGAATTACTGGCAGAATAGAACAACCTTTTACGGGTGCTGATTTTATATAACGTAAAACTTGTTGAGTTGTGTGAATGTGATGAACTATGGAAGCATATATAAATTGGCTTAGTTGTTGTGTAACAGACGATATGTCAGGACGTGTGATGGTAAGGTAAAGTAATTTACCGACTAGGCTGCGATATAATAAATTATCAGAAAGTAAACCAGAGTCCCCATGGTATAATGACACCTTGGATTTCATTGGTGTTAGAGCGCCTATAGAATCCAACATATCAAAAGTTTCAAGTAAGGTGAGTACACATTTTCTTTGAGAAACCACAATGCCCGAATTGGACCTAGAAACCTCCAAACCAAGAAAAAATTTCAACTCCCCGAGGTCCTTTATTTTGAATAAATGGTGAAGCGAGCACCAACAGTTTTAATAAACATGCTATGGTCGTGTTGAGATTGAACATAACCTATACTCTGAAGGGCTGACCTCCTTCCAATTTCTTGAAAAACTGCAGATGGTTTTTCCATGCGTGTTTCTGAGAATACCCAGCTATTGCAGCGCTATTTTCACCAAAAGGCTCGGTGGAAACCATTTGTCATTGGTTGGGGCTCGTGGGCAGCTCGTTAAGTTTTTCTTTTTATTAATTTTTACTCCTATAATAGGGTATTGATTTTCAGGCAACTTTTATGGTGGAATGGACGCATGTCGATCACATGGGTAATTGTATGTATGTGTATTAATTCTCAACCATTATCAAACTAAATTGGATCCAAATTTAATTGCATTTTTTAGGGGTAATTTAATTGCATTTTAGTAAATATCTTTAAATAAATTCTAAAATACTATTTTGCTTCATCTTTCCATATTTATCAATCTCTAATTCTGTTTAAGAAATTTAATCCTGAAAATTAAATTATTGCACCGTCCTTCCCACATTATTTTAAGTAATAGTATCATTTTACTATTGGTGAGTCCCTTTTGCTGGGTCTAATTAACAAGATTAAATATAATTTATCGAAGTTGCACTTTGTTTTTTTTTTTTTCTACCACTTGGATGCTGGGTTTTTCCCTTTGAATATTGGTTCGTTTCAAAAGAAAAAAAAATGCTATTTGTTGCGCACAGTCCATTTCTATTTCTTTTTAACCCAGCTATTTGCTCAGAGATTAATGAAAAGGATGTTCTTCCTCTCCAACTAAGTAATGAGCTATTTTATGTTTGGACTGAAAGTAAGCGTTCAAAGCAATATTGCAAGTTTATTTTGATAATGTGTTTTCAATTTCACAATTAACCTACAAAGTCTACAGCTTTAATTTTTGTCTTTTTCTATTGTAATTTTATGGAAATTGGCAATTTTATACAATAATAATTTGCAGACAAAGTCGCATTATTCATATTAAGTATAGCTAAAAATAATACAAACATACGTAAACAAAATGTTCTATAAGTTTCCGCACTTTTCCGGAAAAAATGGAACAAATGGCAATGTTTTCTGTTGAAGCAGGAAAGGGTATGTTTGGGCTTTTTCAAGGATTATATGTTAAATCTGAATAAAGGAAAATGTACAGGGATTGAAATGGACGGAGTTAAGCAATCAGAGCAAACTTCTTTACGACAATGTGTATATATTTTAATTTGTATGTACAAAATACCTCAACTCCCAACATCTCCGTGTGAAAACATTACAAGAACAACTAAAACTAAATCTAAGAAGAAACTTGGTTGCACAAATACGGATACGAGGATATGATAAAGATACGTATGCAGTTGTGAGACTTTTGGAAAATGTAGGATACGGATACGGATACGGCCGCGGGAGCATTTATGTAAATATTACGTATATAAGAACAAGGAATGAAGAAGCCCGTTAAATCCCGGCTTCAACGATTTTATTAATTCAAAAGATTTTTAGCGTGCACGACTGTCTGGCTATAGGTCAGGGTTTGCAGAGGCGGAATATGGGAGATGATAATTGCTTGGCATGCGGGGAGACTTTAGAGACGATGCGACATGTGATTTTTGAGTGCGAGATGGCGGACAGAGTGTGGCGGATGTCGCCTTTTCATGGGGCTCTACAGCACCTCCGCTCTGCTTCCTTCACGGAGTTCTTTATGCGGCTATTAGATGAGCATGGCGCCCAGGAGGTGGCTAGGTTTGTATGGCTTATGTGGGGGATTTGGAAGGCGCCTTGTTCAACGGTGTTTGATGATCAGGCGGTTTACGTCTCTGTAGTTTGTATGCGATCTCTGGCAGCTTCGACTGAGTATATGAAGGCCATGGAGAGCTTTCGGATTCAGGCTGAGAACCGCCATTTATTGGAGAGTTGGACGCAGCCTTTGGCAGATGTGGTGAAAATCAACGTGGATGCATCAGTTACCGACACGGGCGCGGGTATTGGGGTTATCTTTCGGGACTCGAGTGGGCCAGTACTACACTCTTTTGTGCATCACTTTGACCCAGTGGAATACTTGGAGCTTAAGGCTATTTTCTTGGCTTTGAAGGAGGCAGAGCATTTTGGGATTCAGCGGCTAGAGGTGGAAAGTGATTGTTTGACGTGTGTGTCGCGCCTTCGCCGGCTAGGAGAGGATCTCACAGTTCAGGGATGTCTAGTTCAAGATTGCTTGGCCCTCTAGTTTTGTAGTTACCTTTTCATTTGTTCGACGCGTAGGGAATGTTCCTGCGCATCTGTTAGCTAGACATGGTTTGCTTGTTTCTGCCCGGACTTTCTGGGGTTCCTCACCCCGGGTGATGTTATGACCGACTGTTTGACGGATATTGATTAATAAATTCTTTTTTTCCTCAAAAAAAAAGATTTTAGCGGTGTAAATAAGTTTTTTTTTATATATAGTGAGTAGTACAATAGCCTCTGAAGGGAATTTTTAGGTGAACCCTCCAAATGTAGTACTGCTAGGGCCTGAAATAACTAACTAACCGATGTAGTAAATTATATAATCAAATTACTTATTATTATCAAGTAGTATTCGACGAATGTCTAGGGGAAAATATCAATTTGTCAGTAATGTGACTTAAACTCTATATCTGGTGGAACCAATCTGAAGACTCGGCTGTGTGATGGACAGCTGAGAAGTGTATTCATTTCTGTGCATCAGTAGGGTGGAGTCTCACGAGGCTTCTATCGCCAGGTAACTATCGGCGGGGGTGATAGGTCTGCGAGCAATCGAATATCTGGCAGGTCCCACATCTCGCTAATTACATTATGTGACGCCTATACAAATGTCATTAAAAGGAGGACACGTGTAAGGGTATTTATGGCGATCGACAAAGATTTCTCGTGCGGCTAGGGTTTGGGATTTGTGCCTATAAATACAGTTGTTGTTGCATTGTCTGTGTGAGTTGAAATCTATAAATTCAGTGCATAATAATAAATATCTCTTTTCTGCCCGTGGTTTTTTTACCTCTCCCACTGAGGGGTTTTCCACGTTAAATCTGTGTTCTTCTTGTTTATGTTTTCTCCTTTGATTGTTTACATTTGATTGCTTCTGTTTCTGTTTCTTGCATATGAAGTTATCTTCATCAGTTTCATAACAAGTGGTATCAGAGAAAGGTTCTGTAGAAAACAAATCTGTACGATCAACTTCATCTTCACCAAGGCCTTCAGCAAGGTGCTAGGATCTGTGATAAAGTTGTGATCTTTAGCAAGGAAAGATGTCAGCAGTAAACGTGAAAATCGATAAATTTATAGGAAGGAACAGTTTTGGTCTGTGGCAAATCAAGATGCGTGCACTGTTGAAACAGTAGGGTTTGTGGAGTCCTTTATCTGACAAACCAAATACAGATGCAGCAGATTATGCCAGTCTGGAAGAGAAAGCACATTCAACCATCATGTTGTGCTTATCTGATGATGTTATCACTGAGGTTGTTGAGGAAGACACCGCAGCCAAGTTGTGGAAGAAGCTTGAAAGCCTGTATATGACCAACAAGTTGTTGTTGAAACAGAGGTTGTTCAGTTTGAAGATGCATGAAAGGAGTCCACTGAGGGAACATCTGGACCAGTTGAACACAATATTACTTGATTTAAGGAATATTGATGTTAAAATTGAGGATGAAGATGCAGCCCTAATCCTGTTGGTGTCATTACCGGCATCATATGAAAACTTTGTGCAGTCTTTCATAGTTGGGAAGGATAGGAGGATGTGAGGTCCGCTTTACATGCCAGGAGCTTAGACACAAGGTCTTTGGGACAGATAATCAGTCAGTCTTTGGGGCTAGTAGCTAGCGATAATAGTGGAAAAGGATATGGATGTAAGAAGAAAAAAAGAAATCGGGGTCCAAAGGTCCTAAGTCTACTCGATGTCCTGTAATTATTGTAAGGAGCGGGGACATTGGAAGTCCAATTGTCCAAGGAAGAAGAAACAAAGCGGAAGGCAATTCGCACATGAGGCCTTGCTCTTGAGCAATCTGATGAGGATCTGGTTCTAGTTGCAGGGATTCTACACACCATAATGATGTGTGGATACTTGATTCTGGAGCATCCTACCATATTTGTCCAAACAGGGAGTGGTTTTCTCATATGAGCGGATGGATGGTGGTCAAATCTATATGGCCAACAACAAGGTTTGCAAAGTTGTGGGAATTGGATCAGTGAAGTTAAGGGCGAGAGGATGGTAAATTTTGTACAATCGAAAGATGTAAGACATGTTCCACGAGATGACCAAGAATTTGGTATCTCTTAGTCTACCTGGATGACAGTGGGTTCAATTTCAAGAGTGAAGGTGGACAATTTGAATGTCTTCAAAGATTCAATTGTAGTTCTCAAAGGCATCAAGAGGGGAACCTTGTATATATTACAAGGATCTCATCAGATCTGCACCTTTCTTCTTTGTTGCATCCTCGGCTAGCTTCACCGATCTCAAGAGACTTCACCAGTGGCACACATGAGACTAGGTCACATAGGCGAAAAAGGGTTATGCATTCTTTCTTCAAAGAGTTTTCTTGGGGATATAAGGTCAAGAATCTGGACTTTTGTGAACATTGTGTGTTTGGGAAATTGCATAAAGTAAGTTCTCAAGAGGGGTTGCACAACACAAAGGCATCACTTGATTATATCCATTCAGACTGCTGGGGTCCATCAAAAGTTCAATCATTGGGTGGTCACAGATACTTTGTGTCATTCATAGATGACTATTCAAGGATGACTTGGGTGGTGATGATGAAGAACAAAAGTGATGCATTTAGTAACTTCAAGCAGTGGAAGGCCCTAGTGGAGAATTAGTTAGGCAAGAAAATCAAGAAGCTTCGTACAGATAATGGTCTGGAATTCTGCTGGATAGATTTTGATTCATTTTGTGCAGCTGAGGGTATTGCCAGACATCATACTGTAAGGAATACACCTCAAAGAGAATGGTGTAGTGAAAAGGATGAATCAAACTCTACCTGGAGAGGGCAAGATGTATGCTTTCTCAAGTCGGGTTTATCAAGGAGATTTTGGGCGGAAAATTTGTCAAAAGCGACTTGCTACTTAATCAACAGGAGTCCTCACACAGGATCAATCTCAATACACCATTTGAGATGTGGTCAGGCAAGCTTGCTGACTACTCAGTTCTAAGGGTTTTTGGGAGTACAGCTTACTATCATGTTAGTGAAGGGAAGTTGGAGCCTAGAGCCAAGAAGGGAGTGTTTGTAGGGTATGGTGATAGAGTGAAGGGATATAGAATTTGGTCATCAGTAGAGTCCAGAGTAATCCTCAATAGGGACGTGGTGTTTGATGAAAATTCTATGCTTAACTCATCAGTGGGGAGGTCTACTGAATCTGATAGTGTTGAGAATCGGGTGGAGCTTGGTGGTCTCACTGATATGCAACAATCGGTGGATCCAAATCAACACTATACTTGATCCGGATAATGAGCCGAATCGATCCAAGCAAGCCTCACCGAGACCTCAAAGAAGGCGTCATACTGAGACATTAATCAGCAGAGTCTACCGCCAAAGAGCTGAAGATCTAATGTTGGGATACCTCCAAGGGTATGATGATTTGGCTGGATATGCACTCCAAGTTGCTGAAGAAGTAGAGGTTGCTGAACCTACTACTTACAGGGAAGAAATGACATGTACAGAAGCATCCCAGTGGCATGCTGCCATGGGAGATGAAATGGAGTCATTGTTGAAGAATCAGACTTGGGAATTGGTAAAACAGCCTACTGACAAGGGAGTTGTGACTTGTAAATGGATTTTCAAGAAAAATGAAGGAATAACTATGGCAAAAGGGGTCAAGTATAAGGCACGTTTGGTTGCAAGAGGATTCAGTGAAAGGGAAGGGGTTGACTTTGATGAAATATTTTCACCAGTGGTCAGACACACTTCAATCAGCGTGTTACTAGCAATGGTGGCACAGCATGATCTGGAATTTGAGCAATTAGATGCGAAGACTGCTTTTCTACATGGTGAGGTGGATAAGGAGATATACATGACACAGCCTGATGGTTTTCAAGTTCCTGGCAAGGAAAATTATGTTTGCAAGTTGAAGAAATCATTGTATGGTTTGAAGCAAGCTCCAAGGCGTTAGTATAAAAGGTTTGATGCTTTATGCTTCAAAGAGGTTACAACAGAAGTCCTTATTATTGTTGTGTTTACTTCAGTCTACTGAAAGATGGATTATATATCTATCTTGTTCTGTATGTGGATGACATGTTGATTGCTGCGGCAAGGAAGTCTGATGTTCAAAATCTGAAGAACCTTCTTAGTGCTGAATTTGAAATGAAGGATTTGGGTGCAGCCAAGAAAATCTTGAGGATGGAGATCTGGAGAGATAGAAGTCAGAAAAAATTATTTTTGTCTCAGCAGGGTTATGTGCAGAAGGTATTGGCCAAGTTCGGGATGTCTGCTGCAAAACCAATAGATACTCATATGGCATCAAATGTTCATTTTTCTGTTTATGCTTCACAGTCACCTAAAGAGAATGAGTATATGTCAAGAGTTCCCTATGCTAGTGCAGCTATGCGATCGATGTATGCCATGGTTTGCACTAGGCCTGGATCTGGCTTAGGCAGTCAGTGTTGTCAGCAGGTTTATGGCTCAACCTGGAAAGAACACTGGAAAGATGTTAAAAGGATATTCAGTACCGAGAGGTACAAATGATGTTGGTCTCATTTATGGAGGTGATATCGTGCAGTCACGGAGTTCTTGTGATCTTTGATTATCGCAGAGATGTTGACAGAGAAAATCAATGACTGGGTATGTGTTTACATTAGAAATGCAAGGTCACCGAGCTACTCTTGAGGCTCACAGAGCCTTATCAACTCTCGAAGCGAGAATATTGTTAGCAATATCATCCAGCAATGAAGCGATTTATGGATCTAGATCTATAAAATACACGTAATAAAATAACTAGATCTATATCTACGAGGGGGTTGTAGAACATACCTCTTGGATCTCAAAATCCAAGTTGAAGAACCGCAATGGATAGGATGAAGGTTGGTGTGAAGAGCACCACGATCTTCCGTACGTGTGATCCAAGCAACTCCCGGTGGAAGGAATTCTCGACTCGAACCCCTCCGATATGCTACCCGGAGAAATCTCCAAGATTTCTCCCTAATACCCCTTGGCCGAAAAAAATATTTTCTTCTCCTCTCTAAGAGGTGAAGTCGAAATATGTGTTGTGTTTAGGCTTGGGAGAACTCTCTTTATATAGAAGAGTCAAACTTAAGCCCCAAGGATTTAATAATTAATACAAAATCAATTATAATAATCCCATTAAATAAAAGATAATCCCATAATATTCTAGAACAAATCTAGGATAATATTTATCTTTATTTCTTTCCATAAATATTTATCCAATAAATATTTTATGCACATGTCTTTATTAATCAATTTAGGAAAACAAATTTCCTAATAATAACACACAAAATATATATGCACACCTTTTACTAAAATTAGGTCACGCATATTTCCATTCTTTTGACCAATTAGGTCAAAATGGTCAACACACCAATTCGGGCCGAGTCCACTTAAAAAATGTCTTTTCCGTGTATTTAATTATTTAGCCCAACTAATTTAATAGTCCACTAAACAATTAATTCACATATCGTTTTAATAAAGTCCAACAAGAACTAAATTAATATTATTAGGATTCGACGTCCGAGAATAGCTATGCTATATTAGGAGGCACGTCGGGGACCATGGACTAATAATCAGCGGCTCCGATAAATCAAATAAATAATTATAGAATAATTATATTCGATAAATCAATCACAGGAATATGCCACCATAATCCCGTGACTGCACTCCTCCGATTATGAGATTATATTTATCTCCTCACGAGAATAATAATAAGCGTCCCATTGATATAATCATTACATATGGATTAATCCTCCATAGATCGCTCATTCTAAATCGGGAAGTTACCGTTAACCCTTTTTAGAACCTCTTATCCTTATTTACCATTAACCCCTAGTGATCAATTAATTCATACAACTCACCGTGATCAATCGATGTAATATGAACTCGCGCGATCGATCGCTTTCTAGGATTAACAAATAAGGAATCGTTTATCTACTTCCATAAATGGAAGGAATGGATTCCGTATATGTGATAACACGTACTACTCACTCAATCCAAGACAATGCCAAGATGGGGTAATTCGGACCACGACTCGGTGTAATCCTTAACCGTCAAGTCAAACTTCATACGATTCAAGCGGCTTGACTCGTGATCACCTCGGGATTAAGATATATCCATAAATATGATCATCCATTGATTCGATAAGACTTCTCGATTACGGAATTATATCGTGAACTCTAATCAAATCGGTCCAAATTTCTATATGATATATCTATCATATATAAATGCCCCATTAGGTTCTCTTAACCGAAAGTCCGATAAGACAATCACACCAACCGTGTTCAGGCGCATTAATAGCACGTTAAAGGAGAGACCCGATACTCTCGATTAACTTCACTACGGGCTAATTGTATTTTAAGTACATCTTCACTAACTCAATCCTCCCGTGTATATACCATACACCGAGTTAAGTGATTACATAAACGATATACTTAGGGTTTTACAGTAGTGTAAATACTATTGTCACATCGGTGAATATGAGAATAATAAATATGAATAATAACATCATTTCATTTATTAAATAAAACAATTACAAAAATTGTCTTTCGGGCATTACACCTAACAATCTCCCACTTGCACGAAAAGCATGTGATTAATTGTTTTAGAGCACACCCTATTATTTAAAATACAACAAACTACATCTCCCACTTGCTCTAAAGCAATGGAGACTCATCCCGTATTTTAGTACCCACAAAACTTATCATAACCATTTCATTCCAAAGTACACTCCGAGTATGCCGTCGTAGGATAGGTCGGTGACTCGGGAGCACCTATATCTCGAATGTCATGGGTCTTAATGATCATCAAAGTTGTCGGCTCGAGACGTTCCGTAGAATCGAAACGTTACCGGTCCATCTAATCATGTGGTACTTTCCCAATATGCTCTTGAACTCAAGTGATTTCAGAAATCCTTATAAGCTACCCCTTCATCGTTTGCACAATGATGTGGTATCGGCTTTCCAAATCTGGAATCACTCCCAGAACTGAAAAGGAAATCCTGAGGCTATATCGCCCCTCTAGCTATTACAAAAGCTGCTAATCACCCAACTAGTTAAAGTCGAGTTGGCGTTGCTGGATTCCTCCAGGCAATAGCTTCAACACAAGAGTAAACACTAACCGAGATCGACTTAACGATCATCCTTAATCTGACACAAAGTCAGAACCAGTGTATTCTCACATATCCAAGTTCACATTTGAATATGCCCGCATATTATTCCTCGTTCTCTCAAGATAATAAAGGACATACTAAACTTGCTTCGTTAACCGCCGAATCTAAGATTCGGTCAAAATTGACGTTCAATAACCTCACCATCTCTTACTAGAAAGAGAATCTATCCCATTTCTCTTGATCCAAGATTAAGAGAGTCATTCCCGAGGCATAGGGTAGAACTTCCTCGTTGAATGTTGCATACACAGATGCATCATCTTAACCAATAAGATGGATGGGAAACCAAAGGATCGATTCTAATGAATTCGACCGAGTCAAACTCTTAAGAATGTTGTCCAAATCTACATTTTGTAGAATTGTGGCATTGTCGGTTCGACTTGAGATAACACACCCATGTTGATCCCAACTGATGCAAAGTGTTATCCTTCACAAACACTAATATATATATTTATATATTCACTCATCAGTATAAAAATTGATATCCGATCTACAAAAGATTTATCAATATTCTGTCAAATCCACATGTTTTAGAAACATGTGACTTCTAATGACCAAGAGGTTTGCTTCTTATCCACAAAGGACATAAGCACAGACAAGTCACCTGTCATAGATTCTTAAGCGAAGACCCTTCGTTCGAATGAATCCAGATTCCGTTTGTTCGGCATGAAAGTCTCAGGGAATCACCCCTATTTTCTGCTTTCGAACGAAATCATGCAATACTAAGTGGTAAGAGAGTCCATCGTCTGATTAACTCTCTACTTCTTAGGGAATTACCCCTAGACCACTCAAGCTTTGCTCTGAAAGATAAACTTTCGTATTCATTCTACTCTCTTCCATGTAGATCCAATTACTCCCACTGGGCCTGAGACACTCAGGTGGTTCTACAAAAGTATGAACAGCTCTGGAGTACCAAACTCCATTCACAGGGTTATGGCTTATAAACCAACCTCTATTATCAGAATCCTATACAGCTCACAAAAGAGCCATAGGTCATCAATCGATCCTGTAGGCCATCAAGGCCTCAGAACCCATAATGGGTAATGGATAAACCATACTCCCACTATTTTCTTGGTGGATCGAAATTCTGATTTAGTTTAGTAGTATTTAGTGTCATCACCAACAACCAATGTTGGATGTGGTTTGATCTAATCAGTAAGTAACTACCTTGAGTAAACGTACTTCAAGGTTTAAGGTTTTACTGTTCATAGACTCTATCAGAAAAGACGCAACAGTATAACTGTCCCTTCCCGATTTCAAGAATCTTATAACAAACCTTTTTCTCAATGCTACAAGATATTGAACGATTGGTCACCGACCCGAACGTGTTCGCGAAATTTCCGCATCTACCTTCAAGCACCGTGTGCTAAATGCTTATATTTATGGAAGTGGGGTGAACCGAATCCACACCTTATCCGTAAATTCCAAAGCATATTCTAGGTAGACTTCTCGGTTCTACACTTCAATGTAAACCGTTATTTCACTTCCAATATCTTTATTGAGTTAAGCAGTGTATTGTGGCACATCTACAACTATGTAAAGGCAATTTAACGGTTTCTCACTTAGTGAAAGCATTTCACTATAAGGCAGGCCGAGCATCAGTCCCTACGACTATGTGATGGCCCATTTCTGAGTATAGAATACTCCATCTCTGTTGAAAACAGAGAAAACCTCAAAATATTTTGGATAAACTTGCCGGAGTTTTTGAATAGTTATCAGACAAGAAGTCACTACTCAGAAGCTCCTACTAGCTTGTTTCTTTCATCAGACCCGAAGGTCGTCATGAACAAGCAATGTTACTTCTTTATAACCATTATCCTTTCCAAATTGAAAGGAAACTTAGTCATTGAACCTTTGAGACAATATAACCAGACTGGGAGAAAGGAATCACCCTGAGCCGCCTTCGTGTTTTGTCTTTTGTGGACTATGCACTAACTATGGAATATGAAGAAGCGTTTATCTAAATATAGAAACCAATTGCTTTTAATAGTTCTTAAGATGTGTTATATACATATTTCAAAGCAGCTTGTAAGTGGTTTTGACTTTATCAAACAAAAGTCCGAGTCTTGGATTCAGTACTACAAATGGTATATTCACTTTCTGGCGACAAAAACAAATTATCGAATGAAGGTAAATCCTTTCGTTCAACGAATTTTAAACGGAAAATAATTTTCCATGATCTCCAAGGATTGAATCCGAGATTCATTTCCTTATATCACTCCCACTATTCTAGCTAAAATTAACTGCCCGTTGTTTATTCTTTTAATCGTTAAATGCACTGCTGCCTTGTTCTTCCAAAGAACTTAGCTCAAGAAAATCGCCAAGGATTCATAGGTTGGTGATCCGAAATCACTATCCTTATCCTATGATTAATTTTCGGTTTAGCCTTAAAATCAACTCGCTTTTAGATGACTAACACTTTTAAACATACTTTCCCATTCTTGACTTTCCGTAAATGGAAACAGATCTTGAACCGCGGTTCGTTTGAGTAGACACTACTCTTGAACCGTGGGATGTCTATTTCGAGTGTTACTTGTCCAGACTTGTTGGATTTTCTAATATACTAGAAAAACAACAAATCATAAGATTAAAGCTCCCACTAGTTTATCGGTTCCAAATACCGTCTAACCAGCAATGCTTCATTTTATGATTTTCCAATTTTTCAATTTGAAAATCATCGTGTAAACACTTACACAGTTCTAATGTTTCCAGAAAAATACAAATCATAAAACTCCCACTAGTTCATCGATTCCAAATATCGTCTAACTAGCAACAGTTCATGATTTTCCGATTTTTCAATTAGAACGGTTACGTGTGTAGTCACTACACACTGAAAATTCACTAGAAGAATTTTCAAAGTCCGTAATCACCTTTGATCAAACTAAGTTTGTCTCTCGTTTGACACGAATGACACTAGTGACATACCTATATGTCACTCTGGTTTTTAAAAGGCTTAAGAGAAAATATCTCTTCCGAGAAATAATTGCATTATCGATTAACTAGTTCAACGTCCTAGTTACTTTCCACTTTTTAACGAAGTCAATACTAGTCAATTTTAAATTGTAAGCAATTTAGTAAGGGATAATGCTGTAAATAAAATGACATAAATTAATTCAAGTTTAACACTACTATATTTAAATTTTAGGAATTGTAAACTAAAAATTAAGTCTACTCTACCATTCCAAGGTTTTAACCTTGCATCTCATCCGCCGTAGGGGTAGGTCAAAGAGATCAACGGTTAAATCAATGAATAACTTGTGAGAATCAGATATCCCACGAGAATCGAACATCCCTTTATTCATTGACTACCTTCCTTTTTTAGCCTAGGTATTTATCAAAAAAATACCCTTGATGAGTGTGACCTACTATATCAGATCTCTTAGGTACGCCCCGAGTGTGCCGTCGTAGGATAGGTCAGTGACCCGACGAGTACCCAGAAATCCTATCCTTTCGGAGACCAAGCCATGAATGTTGATAGGGGTGAACACCATCCGTAGGGGGACGAAATCAAAGCGCCGCGAGGCGCCACCCTCTCTCACTTACTTGCATCTATAGTAGAGGCCGTGGGGTTGGTGCCGCCTCCCGCTCCCACTCAATATTTTGGAAGTGGTGGTGGGTTAACTAACCACGTCTTTTTGATGTTAACATAAAAGCACATCAAATCAAGGATTCCGAATGGTGTCGGTAACGTAGGCAAGCCTACCCGTCCTATTCGTTGGAACATATGTGACAATCGGTCAGACGAAATCGGGTCAAGAGAGCCCTATTGAGATTAGAAGGAATCACCCCTCCGCTCTCGGTTTGGCTTAGTCTTGCCGGACCCCGTGCATACATCACACTAGGAGGGTTAAGTCGTTTGAGCGAAGCTCGATTGACCACCCAACCTAAAGGCGAACCGCTTTTATCCAAAATTTATTGTTCTTTTACCATCATTCAATCTCGTAGACACTACGAATTGAAAACGTGATCTCGCTTTGAAACTTTAAGGCGGTTCACCGAGAACACACACCGAAAGGCTAACGATTTCATAACCCGCCCTCGGATCTTTAATTAGTTACTAAATTTATTAATTACCACGTATTAATTAAATTTCAACTAATTACACGAGTTTGTATACATGCCTATTTTAATTACCAAAATTAAAATTCTACATGTATGCATGGAGTGGATTTATGATATGATGCATGTCATGGCAATTCCGTTTTTATATCTATTTTATGATCGAACACATAAAAATAAATTATGGAAAATTTAAACACCGAGATGGATCGTTGGCACTTCGTATCTAATCTATTAGAAAATAAAACCAAAACCCTAACTAGGGTTTACTACTTTCTAACTAAATCTGCAGCTGTTCGAACTCTTTGACGATCGGCATACTAAACGAACTCGGATCGGGACGAAACTTTCCAGATCTTATCTTCACTCCTTGAACTTCAATATGGACGGTTGGATCGGTGCTTTGACTTACCAATTTTCTCCAGTAAACCGCCAAACTAGCTGCTGAATCTGACTTTGACTGCACTGCATCAAGGACTTCCTGAGGCAGATCGGAAATCGAGATGAATCCCGATCGACCTGAAATTTTTATGGTACGTCCAAAACTCATATTTGATAAATCTGAACGGTCGGATTTGCTTTTGAACGGTCCAAACTCTCCCAGAAAATCGAGGAAGTCACAGATAGTGTTTCTGTGAATCCTGTGTTTTTCTGTTACAGCAGCCTTTTCGCAGCATCAAACGGATATCGAACCGGACTCTGATCGACGCCAAAATTTGTGGAGTTGCTCATCATCTTCTAATCTTGATTCTGACCGGAGGGATCTTCGTTTCAACGGTTCGATCAACGGGAAAAACAAAAATACTAAACAGCTACTAACTAGATCTATTTGCTGGAAATTAAACTTGCAATAAAGATAAATTACATAATTTCTATATACTCATATGAACGAATTTTCATCATTCATATGAGTGTACAATAGATCTAACGGGTAAACAAATGCCAACCCCAATCCATCTCTTCAACCACAACAATCGCAACAACATAAAAATATATATAAACATGCATTGACCAAATTAAAAAAAATTTGGACAATAAAAGCTACATGTTTTCCACTCCTAGATCTAATATTTTATACGTATAAATATAGATCACCATGGGCTCTGCTACCACTGTTAGCAATATCATCCGCAGCGGAAACGATTTATGGATCTAGATCTATAAAATACACGTAATAAAATAACTAGATCTATATCTACGAGGGGGTTGTAGAACATACCTCTTGGATCTCAAAATCCAAGTTGAAGAACCGCAATGGATAGGATGAAGGTTGGTGTGAAGAGCACCACGATCTTCCGTACGTGTGATCCAAGCAACTCCCGGTGGAAGGAATTCTCGACTCGAACCCCTCCGATATGCTACCCGGAGAAATCTCCAAGATTTCTCCCTAATACCCCTTGGCCGAAAAAAATATTTTCTTCTCTCTCTAAGAGGTGAAGTCGAAATATGTGTTGTGTTTAGGCTTAGGAACTCTCTTTATATGTAAGAAAGTCAAACTTAAGCCCCAAGGATTTAATAATTAATACAAAATCAATTATAATAATCCCATTAAATAAAAGATAATCCCATAATATTCTAGAACAAATCTAGGATAATATTTATCTTTATTTCTTTCCATAAATATTTATCCAATAAATATTTTATCTTAATGTCTTATTAATCAATTTAGGAAAACAAATTTCCTAATAATAACACACAAAATATATGCGCACCTTTTACTAAAATTAGGTCACGCATATTTCCATTCTTTTGACCAATTAGGTCAAAAATGGTCAACACACCAATTCGGAAATCAACTTAAAATGCTTTTCCGTGTATTTAATTATTTAGCCCAACTAATTTAATAGTCCACTAAACAATTAATTCACATATCGTTTAATAAAGTCCAACAAGAACTAAATTAATATTATTAGGATTCGACGTCCGAGAATAATTATGCTTTATAGTAGGAAGCACGTCGGGGACCATGGACTAATAATCACGGCTCCGATAAATCAAATAAATAATTATAGAATAATTATATTCGATAAATCAATCACGGAATATGCCACCATAATCCCGTGATCGCACTCCTCCGATTATGAGATTATATTTATCTCCTCACGAGAATAATAATAAGCGTCCATTGATATAATCATTACATATGGATTAATCCTCCATGCAGACTGCTTCATTCTAAATCGGGAAGTTACCGTTAACCCTTTTAGAACCTCTTATCCTTATTTACCATTAACCCCTAGTGATCAATTAATTCATACAACTCACCGGTGATCAATCGATGTAATATGAACTCGCGCGATCGATCGCTTTCTAGGATTAACAAATAAGGGAATCGTCTATCTACTTCCATAAATGGAAGGAATGGATTCCGTATATGTGATAACACGTACTACTCACTCAATCCAAACAATGCCAAGATGGGGTAATTCGGACCACGGACTCGGTGTAATCCTTAACCGTCAAGTCAAACTTCATACGATTCAAGCGCTTGACTGTGATCACCTCGAGATTAAGATATATCCATAAATATGATCATCCATTGATTCGATAAGACTTCGATTACGGAATTATATCGTGAACTCTAATCAAATCGGTCCAAATTTATATGATATATCTATCATATATAAATGCCCCATTAGGTTCTCTTAACCGAAAGTCCGGATAAGACAATCACACCAACAACTGTTGCAGGCGCATTAATAGCACGTTAAAGGAGAGACCCGATACTCTCGATTAACTTCACTACGGGCTAATTGTATTTTAAGTACATCTTCACTAACTCAATCCTCCCGTGTATATACCATACACCGAGTTAAGTGATTACATAAACGATATACTTAGGGTTTTCAGAGTGTAAATACTATTGTCACATCGGTGAATATGAGAATAATAAATATGAATAATAACATCATTTCATTTATTAAATAAAACAATTACAAAAATTGTCTTTCGGGCATTACACCTAACAAATATATGGCTCTTACTGAAGCAGCTAAGGAGGGTATCTGGTTGAAGGGCTAGTCGGTGATTTGGGGTTGCATCGAGATCGAGGATGAGATATATTGTGATGATCTAAGTGCAATATGTTTAGCCAAGGATCGGAGTTCATCATGAGAGAACCAAGCATATTGATGTCGTATCATTTTCTGAGGAATGAGAAGAGGGTTGTAGTGAAGAAGATCAGCACCAAGGATAATATTGCTGACATGTTCACTAAACCAGTTCAGCAGAGTGAGTTTCAGCTTTGTCTGGACTTACTGAATATTCAAATCTTATAATCTATTTCTAGAAACTCTACTGAGGGCAGATCAGTGGAGTGGATGTTCTTGGAGATAGTCCGGTACAAGTACATCGACATTGACGAATGCATCCGGTACAAGTACATCCGGTTATGCAATCTGCTTGACTCAGGAGAGAGTTGAAGTCAAGGTGGAGATTTGTCGGTAATGTGACTTAAACTCTATATCCGGTGGAACCAATCAAGACTCACCAGTGTGATGGACAAATGAGAAGTGTATTCATTTATGTGCATCGGTAGGGTGGAGTCTCACGAGGCTTCACAAATAGGTAACTACTATCGGCAGGTGATAGGTCACGAAATCTTGAATACTGGCAGGTCCCACATCCGCTAATTACATTATGTGATGACTATACAAAGTCATTAAAAGGAGGACACGTGTAAGGGTATTTATGGCATATCGAGACAAAGATTCCTGGCGGCTAGGGTTTAGGGATTTGTGCCTATAAATACAGTTGTTGTTGCATTGTCTGTGTGAGTTGAAATCTATAAATTCAGTGCATAATAATAAATATCTCTTTTCTGCCCGTGGTTTTACCTCTCCCATCGAGGGTTTTCCACGTTAAATCATGTTCTTCTTGTTTCGCTTTTCTCCTTTGATTGTTTACGTTTGATTGCTTCATTTCGCTTTCTTGCATCTGAAGTTATCTCCATCAGTTTCATAACACAATCCTACACTAGTTTCATCTTTTATTCGGTAACAACTCTTCTCTTGTAATGTAGCCTCAACATTTAGCAAACAATGTCGCACCAGCTTGGTATGCTTAAGCAGTCCTCAACACCCCCTTTATGTCAAGCTACATACCCTATTTGATTTTATTTACTTATAAATGAAGAGACCCGAATGCTTTGGAAAGGAACAACACATGGGGGATTCGGTGCCACCTGTGGTAGGTCAAAACCTGGTGGGGAACATGATATCTAAACTGAAACTTAAGCCTGATGGGGTTCAATTCTCAAACACAAGACAATGTTGGTTGACAAAGAATTTCCTCAAACTTATGGAGTGGACTCCAATGAAACTTTAATCCATGTGGCAAAATCATCTACCTTCACAGTTGTTCTGATTGTGGCAGTAACCTTGAAGTGGGCCATAAGACAAGCAAATATAAACAATGCATTCTAAATTGTCCCATCATAAAAGATATCTTCATGCCTCAACCAGAGGGATTTATGGATGCAACTAAACCACAGTCCCATCATAAAAGATATCTTCATGCCTCAACCAGAGGGATTTATGGATGCAACTAAACCACACTTTGTATGCAAGCTCAACAAGGTCTTATAATAAGGGCTCAAACAAGCACCCCGAGCTTGGTTCGGAACTCTAAGAACACAGATGTTAGAATGGGGATTCTACCCATCCAGGCCTGATACATCATTGTTTTTGGTCCAAACAAAGTCTCAACTGATGTATGTGTTAATATATATGGATGTCATTCTTGTTACAGGAAGCTCAAACAGCCTTATCTCCCATTTTTTAGTGTGACAATCGTGGGGCAGCCACTCTAGCAAAAAATCCAATATAGCATTTCAGGATAAAGCATATTGAAGTTGATGTACACTTTATCAGAGACAAGGGGTTTAACAAGAAACTTAAAGTCATATATATTCCTCCTTAAGCTCAAATTGCAGATGTTTTTACTAAGGCCCTACCATCTACTCAGTTTCATCACTTCAGGAGCAGACTAAATGTATCACCTACCTCACTTAGTTTGAGGGGGTGTTGAGATAAATAATATATAATGTAAATGTAAGGATAATTTAGTTAATGGATGATAGTACACTTGTGGATTCCTAAGTATGCATTATGTCCTTGTTGGTACTATTCTATTAGATCTCTTTGTATGTAAAAGAAACAACCTTCCTCGTTTTGGAGAATTAAGAAATTATGTGGAAGATTTCTATTGTTTTTCCTCTTTTCCAAAAACTTAACTTTTATTCACAATAAATAACCAGAACTCTAATTTCACTACAACACATTGTGGTAAGCTTACTACTTAATCTTTATTTGATTATTGCATAATCACAATTTAATTCTAGAAGGTCATTCATATATGTGTGACCTGATACGCTCCCGAATATATTGATCATAAATATAAATTGTATTTACAAAATACCATTTCACATTTAACAATCGTGTTTGACATTTAGAAACACGACCCCCATTTATCCACAAGAGTCATGTGGTACTAACTACAACATTTCTTGTGAAACGGTTATCGTGTAATTAGAATCCTTTCACATAAACAATATTCATACAGTCAATACATGAGTGTCAACATATCAACAATTGTATCTTATAATTTGAATATTATATTCTCTCAAAATAACACTTACTTTCGCTTTGCAAAGACTTCCGAACTTAAAACATTCTTAATAGAAGGCACTTATGGATATTCATTCCTACCACTAGGAAACGCGAATTCTAAACGATCGACATAAAGCCTACCCATGCTTCAATATCTTATTCAATCACTATCACATGATCGCCCTGTCGGAGGGAAACTTCAATAGTCTCAAAACATTACGATCCATACCACGATATTATGACTAACCCGGTCTAAGGATAATTACAGAACTGAAACATATGTGTGACTTATAGAGTAAGTGGGTCATCTAACGTATGTATTCAACAATACACGTCCACGTAAAAGTCATAGTGTCAACACACTTTGATTGATAAGATCTACCACTACCTTCACTAGATACAAGACAACTGATACATTCGAGGCGGATGCACATTCATCTATACGGGTCCGCGGACCCCGTAGAAAATAAGAATACTCTATATCTTAACTATAGGAAAAGATTTCAGACCTTGTGAAAAAAATTATTTACATTGTAAAATATTTACAGACTCCGCTGAACGAAATTTCTGGATCCGCCACTCGATACATTCTAGTCTAACAATATTAATAATTTCCTATGTAATAATGCACACGACAAGAGATATCTAAGAATTAAACCATTTACCGTGAATCAAGACCTCATCAACCATAATCAACATTATATTTTCTCTACCACGATTCAATATTAAGGATGTTATTATATACAATGTTAAATTGGTTTAACGAATATATAATAACAAAATTGCACTTATTATTCATAATAAGAAGGTTACCTAAACAAAACGGATAGTAATTGACCCGGCCGGATTGGGTTTATGGCACAAACTAAGAAATTCCTCATTCAACCCTTTGATAAACCTAATCACACACTCACACTCAATTATATCTTTAAGAAACATTTAACATGACAACATGTTTTGTGGGCAAATTCACAAAAAGGTATGGGTTTAGCAAAATATTGATTCACATGACCTTTATTGAGGTTGGTTACACTCCTCTAACAGACTAGACAGCCTGAAATAATCCATGTTAGAGGTTATCTTCCGAATCTTGCCATATCTCATAATGAATTTAACCATAAAACGAATTCAGCTATCGATGGATCAACTGATCTTAATAATCAAGACATAACCTTTGTTTTACACTGATTCTAGGCATGATACAATTTATCATTAGGTTCAGATCTTGGCAATGTTCCATCAATAAAACCTTTTTTTTCTTTGTAATCAGAGTCATTCATACATATCTAGACCAAGAATTATAGACATTACCTTCAAGAAGAGGTTGTACTAGAAACAGATTCTCATTTAGATGCACAAATTATGGCTCGAAACACTGATTTATAGTCCTCATATTGTGTTAGTACTTGAACTTGCCATTATCTCCTCCCAAGAATCAAATCTTTAATGAAAATGCAATAAAGCTCTAATACCATGAAGATGTTGTCAAATTCGTTGAGTACTTGATCAATACAAAGTAAAGAATGCTTCTAAAATCTTAATTAGTACAATTGCAACCTTCCATTTATATAGACAATTTGAATAAACAATTGGAGGGAAAATTAACTATTTTAACTATTTTTTCTACTAATGGCTTGTTTGTTTCGTAGGAATGGAATGTAATAGAATGACTTTTCATTCCGTATCAATGTTTGGATATGATTATAAAGTAATGGAATGGAATAAAATTTTACTCCAATGGAATGAGAAAGGTTCATTTTCATTCATTCTAAAAGTGGATGGAATGGGATGGAATGAAATGAAAATCGACAAAACACGTGGATGATGGGGTACAAGTGAGATGAGGTTGGGTGGGGGTGGAGTGAGATAGGGTTGTGTGGGGTGAGGTAGGATTAGTAGTATGGGTTGTGGGGTGAATGGTGGGGTAAGGTAAGTTGGGTGGGGTAGGGTTATATATTGTCATCCATGTGGTAAAGTATGATGGGTGAGGTTGGCTGGGTGGGGTAAGGTAAGCTAGGTTAAGTAGGTGGTAGCGTATGATGGGTTGCAGGGTAGCGTGTGTGGTGAGGTGAGGTAGGTAGGTTGGGGTAAGGTTACGTATCGTAACACATGTGGTAAGGTAAGGCATATGTCGTAAGGTGAGCGGGTAAAGTGGGGTGGGTTAGGTTAGGTAGGTGGTAGGGTGGGTTGGGTGGTGGAGTAGGGTAAGTTAGCTATAATTAGGGTGTGTGATAGGGTAGGGTTGGGTATAGTAGAGTGGATAGGGTATGGTATGTTGAGTATGTGAGCGGTGAGGTGGAGGGTTAGGGTAGGATAGGGTAGGGAAAGATATGGTGTGTGGAAATGTAGTGTGTGGCGGGGTTATGACTAAGCTAAGTGGTAGGTAGGAAAGGGTAAGTAGGATTGGTGGGGTAAGGCAGAGTAAGATATGTTAGGTTGTGGTCGGAAATGATAGTTTGGGGTTGGGTGGTGGGGTTGTAAGGTAGGATGGGATGAATGGTATGATGTGTGATGAGGTAAGGTAAGACGGGTGGCGGGGTAAAACTACTGTTAATTATCAACCTCTCTATCAGCTTAAGTATTTGGGAGAGATAGTAGTTCAACATGGTATCAGAGCCAGAGGTTATAGGATCGAACCCTAGTTTCAACATTATTTTCCCCATTCATATTCTACAAATGGTGGGGGAGATAGCCACACTTGAGAGGGCGTGTTAAAGTCTTTAAGATTAAGCTTGTGCAAGTGTTGGGAGAGATGACTAACACTTGAGGAGGCGTGTTAAAGTGTATAAAATGTTAATTATCAACATCTCCATCAGCTTAAGCTTTTGGGAGAGATGGTAGTTCAACAACTACCCACCCACCCCACCTAACTCTACCTTTTGCACCTTACCCTACCGTATCGTACAACCCCATTCTTCCTTGTCCTGCTCTACCACACTACATTATCCCTCATAACCGTGTTTCATCTATTATGAAATATTTTTTTTCATTCTCTTCGGTTACGTTTTAAAGACATGAATGAAATAAGTTTACTTCATTACATTACATTCCATTTATGCAAAGCAAACGTGTCATTAGTGTTTAATGTATGTCTCTAAGAACAACTAATTCTAATTAAGGCTAAGTAATACTACAAAACGGATCAAGTTGATACAGCTTGATCTCAACCTAAGTACTAGATTAAACATAGATCTTGTATCCTTGATCACTTAGTAAACAAACTGATTGTTGAGCATTTGCAGCCTTGATCATTGATCACCGATCTCAAGTTCATAACAAAAACATTTCTTGGCCGGCTGCCCGGCGCATTCATCTTGTTAATTTACTTTGCAGGCTATTTGAGTGGAAACTCAAACGGCATATTCATGTTCACATTAAGGATTAGTTTTTTTTAAGAAGATAATAATTAAGGGGTTAGTTAAACAACAATTTTATTAGAAGAGTTAAACAACAATTTAAATGCTGACATTAAAAAACAAACCCAAACATACTTTTCACGGTGATTATTTGCAGACAAGCCCGAATATGATGTTTACACAGGAAAAGCAGTCTACTACATGAAGATGAGAGAGAAATTGGTCTTGAAAATTGACTCATCAATGACCAGACCGTCCAAATTCCATTCTTAAGATTATCGAGCACGCAACGTACCAAGACATTAATGCCAAAAACTATCATTATTTTAGCAATTAAGATTGCCGACAACGCTTATGGATGTTGAATGAGACAGTAACATGCCGAGAAAAATAAGGTTTAAACTAAAACTATATTCCACATCAGAAAAGACGGCCATAGTTACATGATCGAGAAGAAGGACTGAACCTCATTCAACACAACTCACTAGACTAAAACCTTCCTTTGTTAGGGTAGTCGTAATAGCCTTTGTGAAAAAAGGCATCTAAAACCTAACATGCCCACACATTTAAATGTTAAAATGCAAGTTGATTCTTATTACTCCTGACTTTCTAATATTATCGGTAGTGGCTCTCCAAAATTGCGTAGATTGAAAAGCCCTCCACTTTGGGCTTCTATAAATGGAAATGCATGTCGATGGGATGAACAAAAATGGGTGAAAAATAAAGCCACTAGTTACTAATTGTTTTCTTTGCCCTTCTATTTTTAGGATAGTGTAAGAAAGAAGGGTAGAAAAACAGGCCACTACTATTGCCCTTAGCTATGAAGTGTGCTGGCATATTGCCTTACGTTTTGACAAAAGAAAAAGAAACATACATAATGTGACGCCTCAGACCTCGGGTCTGACAGCGCTAAATAAGTCATAAATTGTCCATTCAACTGATTAGACTGCCGTCCTCACTTGGTCTAAAAGTGCTAACAACGAGTTGACAAGACATTTATGTCTCACACTTATATTGTGGTGATGCGCTTCTCCAACTTCCAATGTGGGATATCACATTCTCCCCTCCTTATAAGGGACTGACGTCCTCGCCAGGACGGCCAAGACTTGTCCCAGTTTCGTCCCTACCAAAGGATCTAGAGGTGCCCCCCACCGCCTTTCACGGTGTGGCACTTAGGTCCGTATGATAGTCGGCTCTGATACCGTTCAGTAACGCCCCCAGACCCCGAGCCTGGCAGTGCTAAATGAGCCATAAATGGTCCGGTCAACTGCAGATAAAGTTAAGGGTATAAAGACTAATTATGTGTGACATGTGTGTGTCCTAGATTAATGCCAAGTGTCATTGTATTAGTGGTTGGAGTAGATTTTGTTATCCATGTTTTTTTTTTTGTAAAAGGCAGTAGTACTGCCAGCACCAAGATTCGGTTCATTGAATGAAAGATTGAGATCTTCATCTTCTTGCTTGAGCCCCTTCAATATAGATGTATTCATGTCTTGCTTAATTCAAACTTGGTATCGGAGCGATAGACTTGCGTCATGAGTACTGGGACATCAACACCTCCATCGTCGGCACCACCAACCTCTGAACAGAATCATGGAAGCACTGGACCGGAAAACACCACTTCGCTTTCAGCAAATGCTAGCTCCACTCCGATTCCGGCGAATGTCAGCTCCATTGTTACTTCAACAGATCTTGGTGCGTTTACCCAATATCAAACGGCTTTTGGATCAGTTCCATACTCAAGATTCATGTTTCCTTCCTCAATCATGCATGGAGTTCCATTCCTCTCTCAGATGTCAGGTACTATTATACCACCTACCATACCTGCTATTCCATCATTCCTCCGGTCACCATCTCCGAGTGCACAAAGTCACACTGGATTCCCTTTTCAAAGGCACATAAATCAGACATGCACTGTGAAACTTAACAGAGAAAATTATTTGCTGTGGAAATATACTATTTTGCCTATAGTTAAAGGTCACAAACTGGATGGTTTTCTGTTTGGCACCACACTTAGACCTCCAAGCACAAATCTGTACACTTGTGTTTCAAACCTTGCTACTGAAGAGTGGGATACAGTGGATCAATTGTTGATGGGATGGCTCCTAAGTTTTATGACAGAACAGGCTCTTGTAGAAGTGATGGGTTGTAGCACATCCCATGAAATCTGGACCACTCCAGAGACACTCTTTAATAGTCAACTGAGGCAAGAATGTTAGAATTTAAGAGTGCTCTTACCAAATCAGAGAAAGGTGGCAAATCCATGAGTGATTACTTGGCTCAAATGAAGTCTTACAGTGACAGTTTGGCAGCAGCTGGATATCCTATATCCAAGTCAGAGCTGATACTGGCCACACTAGGAGGTTTGGATAAAGACTATGAAGTTGTGGTTGTTAACATCACCTCTCGGATTGGATCCCTTACTTGGCCTGAAGTGCAATCTCAGTTGTTGACACATGAAAGACTTCTGGCAAGGTTCAATCCTACTATCAATTTTGCAAATGGGACTATGATTGGTCAATCAAGTCCCTTCGGACACTTGGCTGCTTATGGTTCTGGGAATTCCTTTACTGGAAAACCACATAACAGAAACAACAACAATTCCCCTCAAAGTAAAAATAATATGGGCATAGGGGGTTACAGAGGTGGTAGAGGTGGTGCTAGGACTGAACCTAGGATGACATGCCAGTTGTGTTGCAAAAATAGGCACACAGTTGTTCACTGTTGGCACAGGTTTGAACATGACTTTCAGGGGCCAACCGAAAACACCAATAGCAGTGGAGGAAAACAAAACTCAGCATTTATTGCCACTCCAAGCACTGTCTCAGATCACTCCTGGTACTTGGATAGTGGAGCAACAAATCATGTCACTACAGATATGAGGAATATGAACATCAACTCCAACTACAATGGTAATGACACTGACTGTATGCAATGGTGAGAAATTATCAGTAGCACACATTGGCCATTCATTCCTTCACATACCACATGGCATCCTGCACTTACATAATATCCTTCGTGTCTCACAGATCACAAAAATCTTCTTAGTATTTCACAACTTATTTCTGATAATCATGTGTGTGTAGAGTTTAATGGTGTGTTTTGTTTTGTCAAGGACAAACTTACAGGGACAATGCTTCTCAGGGGTCAACTTTAGGATGGCCTTTACAAGATCCATCAACTTGAAGCTGTCAACCAGAACTCTCCTCACTCCAAAAACAGTTCTACTTGTTTTTTTTTTATGTTTCCAAAAACTTATTCTCTTGTAATAAGTCTGATTCTAGTCATGATGTGTGGCATATAAGACTTGGCCATCCCTCTAATCATGTGTTAACAACTATTCTGATTTGTTGCAATGTCAAAACTACTGGTGCTTTATCCTTTTATGAGTCTTGCCAGTTTGGTAAAGCACATAATTTATTTCATCCCTTGTCAGATTCTCATGCCACTGCACCTTTTGATCTCATTCACACAGATATATAGGGCCCTGCACCCATAAAATCTTTAGAAGGTTACACTTATTATGTGCACTTTATAGATGATCACACCAGGCACACTTGGATATACCTTCTCAAATCCAAATCTAAAACTTTTAGTGTCTTTCAAAAGTTTAATGCTCTAGTTGAAACTCAATTTTCTGTAAAAAAAATCAAGTGTTTACAGTATGATTAAGGATGGGAGTATAGATCCTTTCAAAAGTTTCTCACAACAGAAGGCATTGTGTTTAGGCACCCTTGCCCCCATGATCATGCTCAACATGGTAGAGCGGAAAGGAAGCACAGACACATTGTGGAGACTGGTCTTACCCTTCTTGCTCAAGCTAACATGCCCTTAAGGTACTGGTGGCATATTTTTCAATCCTCGGTTAACCTTATTAACCCTCTCCTACCCATGTTCTCAAGAACAAATCCCCAGTAGAGTGCCTTTTTCACACACAACCTAACTATAAAACCTTTAAGGTGTTTGGTTGTGCTGTGTATCCTAATCTTTGACCTTTTCAATCTACCAAATTCCAGTTTCACAACAAGAGATGTGTCAACTTAGGTCTAAGTCCTTGTCACAAGGGGTTTAAGTGTCTTGATGACACAGGCAGGATCTATATTTCCAACAATGTTACTTTTGATGAAACAGACTTCCCTTTCTCTCAAGGTTTCACTCAAGGTCCTTCCACCCAAATTCTTACTGACTATTCTTCATTTACTCTTGTTCCAACACCCTCATCCACTCAGGCAGAGGGGTAGAAAGGCATCCTAAGTAGATCCACTGGTGAAGGCACTCTTGTAAGTCCTGCAAATCAGGTAACTAATAATCATGTTAATGCTCTTATGTCTGATGATCTATCTTGTGAACATAGTCCTACACCCAATGGTTCTCTTAGAAGTCCTACTGATTCAACACAGATATCACAAACTGGCAATCAGTCACCACAAAAAACTTTTTCACCTTCCAAAAACCACACAGATGACCAATCACAAAGTGTCTCTCCAATTTCTAGCACACAGCCTGTAAGTCCTGTCAATCCTCAAACCTCACAAATTGCTCAAACCAAACATCACCATATGAAAACCAGATCTAAAAGTGGCATATACAAACCCAAAGTCTATTCTGTTGCTATTGATAATGCTCACTCTTTTCCTACTGAACCAACAAGTGTGTCACAAGCATTGCAGTCAGAGGAGATGCAATGTCAGCAGAATATAAATCCCTTATGCATAACAAGACTTGGGAATTGGTCAGGCTACCCCCAGGAAAGAGCACTGTTGGAAATAGATGGATATTCAAACAGAAACTAAGTCCTGATGGAACTGTTCTGAAGCATAAGGCAAGGCTGGTAGCAAAAGGGTATAGCCAGAATTATGGTATAGATTTCACAGAAACCTTTAGTCCTGTGGCAAAATCAACAACCATTAGAATAATTCTGACTATGGCTGTGTTTATGGGTTGGCCAGTGAACCAGATAGACATTAACAAGGCTTTCCTAAATGGTCCTCTGTAAGAACCAGTCTATATGGAGCAGCCTGAAGGATTTGTGGATAAGAGTAGACCTGGTTATGTGTGCAAGCTGCACAAAGCTTTGTATGGCCTGAAACTGGCACCTAGGGCATGGTTTGATGCCTTTAGGTCATAGATGGTTAGCTGGGGTTTTACACAGTCTGTGTCAAACAAGTCCTTGTTTATGTTGCATCTGGAAGTTGTTTGTCCTGGTGTATGTGGATGATATACTGCTCACATGGCACTCTCCCACCTTGATTCAAAAGTTCATCAAGCAGTTAGATTCAAAGTTTTCCCTTAAAGATCTAGGGCATGTCTCCCACTTTCTGGGAATGCAAGTTGTGAGAGATCAATCAGGACTGTACTTAACACAATCCTACTATGCCTCACAGCTTCTCAAAAGATTGAACATGGAACATCTCAAACCTTGCCCCACACCAATGGTGACTGGAAAGCATTTGAGTCCCAATCAGGTCCAACCCTCATATTTACAGAAGTGCTATAGGAGCACTGCAGTATTTGACCATCACCATACCTGATATAGCTTATACAGTGAATACCCTGAGTCAATTCATGCAAGAACCTTGCACAGAACACTGGCAGGCATTAAAACGGTTACAAAGGTTTATACAGGGCACACTGAAGCAGGGATTGCACTTTATACCTAGTGACAATCTGTCTCTTCATGGCTTCACTGATGCAAATTGGGCTTCTGATCCTCATGATAGAAAATCAACAGGTGGTTATTGTGTCTACTTAGGTAAATCTCTTCTCACATGGAGTTCTAAGAAACAACAGGTTGTGGCTAGATCCAGTTGTGAATCTAAATATAGGGCCCTATCTAATTTAGGAGCTGAAATTCAATGGATAATTCAGATTCTGAAGGAAATGAGATTCAAGCTACCTGCAGTTCCAGTGGTGTGGTGTGACAACACAGAAGCTACTACCTTAGCTCAAAATCATGTATATCATGCTAGGACAAAACACATTGAGGTGGATGTTCACTATATTAAAAATCAGATTCTAGATAAAAAAAACTCAAGGTTTGCTATATTCCATCTTCAGCTCAGGTTGCTGACATCTTCACTAAGTCCCTACCTATATCCACTTTCTGCAACTTTAAGACCAAACTAAATTTGGTAGATCCACATGTTAGTTTGAGAGGGGGAGATAAAGTTAAGGGTATAAAAGACTAATTATGTGTGACATGTGTGTGTCCTAGATTAATGCCAAGTGTCATTGTATTAGTGGTTGGAGTAGATTTTGTTATCCATGTTTTTCTATAAAAGGCAGTAGTACTGCCAGCACCAAGATTCGGTTCATTGAATGAAAGATTGAGATTTTCTTCTTCTTGCTTGAGCTCATTCAATGGAGATGTCTTCATGTCTTGCTTAATTCAAACTACAGGTTAGACCACCATCCTCGTTTGGTCAAAAATGGTTAACCCGAGTTGACAAAACCTTTATGTCTCATATTTATATGGTGGTGACGCGTTTCCTCCACATCCAATGTGGATATCACACATAAGAAGGCGAATGAAAGATAAAGAATCTCCCTCAAAGATTTCTTTATATTAAAGTGGCATAAATTATATATGTATGGTTATAATTACTTTCTTCTCCTGAGTGTGGTAGTAGATGCCCTAATTAAGTCAATAAAGAGGCGGCATCCTATAAGATTTGCGACCTTATCTTCCACGTCATTTTGGGGCGACACATTTGGAGAGTATTTTTGAAAAATATATTTCCTCTCCATTAAATACTTAGAATCCTAAAAGTTGATCAAGATCTTCATGGAGCTAAATCTTTTTTAAGGATTTTCGGAGCATGTATCAAGGAAGGATCACCGTCTTTGTGTTGAAGAGACATTGTTGGAATATCTTGGATTCCACATAATATCATCTTTTTCACCAATTGTGGTGTAAATATTTAACACACTTATGCATTAGATCTAATTGTTTGTTTAATGTATACAATTTACTTTTCTATTTTTTTAGTAAAATTTTATTTTTTTTCGTAGCCGGATTTGGTGAGATTAGATCCAAACTGGCCTGAAACTGATTTGTGTAGGCCTAGAAAGATGTTGGGGTCGGCTCCACGTGGGTTACCATCGGTGATCCGACCGGCATTGATCTAGAAACGGTTTTCGGTTGCCGTTTCAGTCCTTTTTTGAATGCCAGTAGTCACATGTCCTGGTGTTGTAGTCTCATTCCCAGTTTCAGCATCTTGATGAGCTTAATTTCCACCAATATCTAGTTCAGGAATTTCCCCATTACTAGTTTCATTTCCATCATACGTTGGTTGAGGAATTTTCTCATTACTAGTTTCATTTCCCTCTTGGATAGATATGTCACTGAAGTTTCTTGCCATTGCATCTTCTTCTTTTGAAATAGTGTCCTAAACCTAATCGGGTTGGACCGGATCCAATCGGGTCTGATTATTTATACTGTTTCTTTATGTTGGTACATATATTAAATGACTTTCTGTTATTATATATTTGTTCGCTTGGCGGACCAATTATGATATTGTATATACATGATAACGTTCCTAGTGTCAAACTGTGAAAGAGAAATCATGATAGTGATTATGGTTAAATGTCTCTAGTCGTATGTGCTATTAAATGGGTCATTAATAGCACGATTAGACTAGCACGTATTGGATGTCTTCTATCTTATTGAAGGTATGTATATGTCTCGTCTATCAAAGTGTAGGGACACTTGGAATGCACGTGGACATGTATTAGAGTATGCGTACGTTAGACTGACCCACTTACTTTATTAAGTGTCGCACTATGTGGCGGTTGTGTAATTACCCATAGACCGGAGTCTTCATGGCATCACGGTGTGAATTGTCATACTTAGACATTATTGAGGTTTCCCCTAGCCATGGGGCGATCATGCGGTAATGATTGGGTGTGATACTGAAGCATGTGTAGGATTCATGTTGCTCGTCCAGAAATCGCGTATCCTATGAATATGAGTAAATATCCGAAATGGCCTTTTTATAAAGATTAACCTACTCTCGTGAATCTTTGCAAAGTGGGAGTAAATTAGTTACTTTGAGAGAGCATGATATCCAGATTATAAGATACGGTCGTTAATGTATTGGCATTCGAGATACGACCGTATGGATATTGTAACAGCAATAGGATTCTATTTACATGGTAACCGTTTCACATGAAAGGTAGTAGTCATTGCATTTGACTCTTTCGATGATTGGGGGTCACGATGTGTTGCTAGACGCTATTTTATGATCGTTAGGTATGAAGGGTATTTTAGTAAATGCACTTTGTGCCTACGGGCAACATATTCGGAAGCCTATCGGGTCACACACATAAGAATGTCTAGTCGGCTTAAAATGCGGTTATAGTGATAACCAAATAAAGAAAGTTTATCTCGACTATAAAGTGTTATAGTGATAAATTAATATTGTGGTATTTATTTATTATGAATAAATATAATAAAAGATATTAATTATGTTTATTAATTAAATATATATGTATATATGATATAAATGTATTTTGCGAATTAATTAATCATAGTATTATATTAATTAATTGAGAATATTCCGGAAGTCAATTAAAGGCTACATGGGGCACAAGTTGTGAGTGTATAAGATACACTTGGATTGTGCAATTATTAATAATATTAGCATATATTAACATTAGATATTAATGTGTATAGATTTACACACATGTGCAAATTGATTTACAGTAATATGATAATGATAATCAATATATAGATATTGACAATATCTTGGATTTATTTAATATGAGATATTAAATTAAATGAGATAAACCTAGAATATCTATTTTTGTATCATCACAATTCCAAGAGTTAATAATTCTTGTGAAAAATAAGAGAGCTTCTTAGAGAGAGTTTTGAGAGAGAGAAAATGTCGGTCTAGCAACCGAGTTTTTCTAGTAGCAATCAATGGTGGATTCCGGCGGGTTGTTCGTGTGGATCAACGGTAGATGTCGAACACTTGGGCGGCTTCGTGCTGAAACTACAACCGTAGATAAAGCGACGATCTATTTTAGATCATCCAAAATATTTTCTACTTCTACTTCTTATATGCCTGTTGTTTAAACGAAGTCGATCCTGGTTAAAAGAAAATAAATTTTAAATTCTGTTGCGTTCCCGCGTAGATTTCCTAACAATGTGGATGATATCTATAATGCATGTAAGGTCTTCTATATCTTGTATGTGCATTCCTAAATGATCTACCTTGATGTCTATGCATTTTAGGTTTCACATAATCGTATTTCATCTTAGACATCTCATTTTTAGGTACATAACTCTTAGCATGTTCTCTGCTCATGACATGTCACCTATCATTGCTTATATGGTATGTCATATTGATGCACCTGAGGTCTATTGTACCTATGTATATGAGACCTTTCCTATCCGTTACCATAGACTATGTTGTCATTAGGCACATGTATCGCACTTCTGTACATAGGTTTGGAATTGGATCCTTGTCTAAATTGTCCATACATTTGTGATTGTTTGACATGTACACCATGACCAATTTGTCTTGGTGCAAAGGTGTTGTTCCTATCATGCATTGGCGTTTTAGACTTAAATTTATCAACTGACATTGCCCTTATATTATATGCTCATCTAATTATCAACATCAACATTAACTAAAGACTTAGGCACTTAATCATGAAGAATAACTTGAGATAAAAACAAGTTTGTTCTTATCCAAAAAGACATGTGTGTTACTAACAAGACCAAGACCAATCTTATTATGTGGATTATGTGTCTTAGTGATAGATTATGATAGTTGTGCACTACTAGAGTCGTACCTCTTTAAATCATCAACTGGCTTTTGGTTTTCAAGTGATTGCTCAGCAAGCTTAGATTCAAGAAGTTGAATCTATGAGGTAATGGTCTAAGATATCATATATGCGCTCACTCTTGTCAGAAACATCATTTTTCAACTATGAAACTTGATCAACTAATGACTGTTTCTCCAAGAGCAGCCTTTTATTGATCTTAAACATTTTTGAAATACATCATACAATTGATCATCAAAAGATAAGTCATCTGGTACCTCAATGCCATTGTCTGAATTATCATAAGTATCAGCATCAACCATGAAACACAAGTGTGTTGTTTCATTTCGATCACCATCATCATCTTCATTATCAGATATTCAGATGAGTCATTATACACAGCCTTGGATGGATTTTTCTCTTACTGAGGCTTTGATTTGTGGTTGATATTGGACATTGTATTGTGTTTTGATCTTCATTCTGATTGGTAGTTCCATGCTTGCCATAAGTATATCATTTCAAGTGCTTCTTTTCCATACCGTTTGGAGTATTGTTGTAGTTCTTGTTGGTCTTGTGAAATTTGTTTGATCCTTTGTTCTTGAACTTGTTGGCCATTTTTGTGAAATTTCTAGCCATCAACAAAAATTCATCCAAAGTTTAATCACTGTCAGAACTATTTCCAGTTTCCACATCATCATCACTCTTAGCTTCTCTTTCTATTTCTTTTTTTCCATTTCTCTGCTTCTTTCAGATGCTTTAAATGCCAAGTTTCTGCTCTTCTCTTTTGCAGATTTTCTTTTGTTAGGTCCCCATAGACTAGAAGTTTTGATGATACAAAATAGTTGGTTTAGGAGCCAAGTATAAGTTTGCTTAGTAGTCTGACATGCGAATATTATAGGATTAGTCAGTCCTTTCTTGTATTTGTAGAATATAGGTTAGACTAAGCTTGAAGACTTGAAGACGTGAAGACTAGAAGACCAGACGACCTGAAGACCAGACTCTTGTCCATCTATCAAGCAAGACTACTCAAGTCAGAATTCTCAGAAGCTAAAGCAGACCAACAAACCAAGCAAAAGAAGACGAGTAAAGCATCCTGGCGAGTCAAGGATGAAACCAGAGAGGACTATGCTCCTAAGTGATTAAAAGACAAATGAAGTGATAAATTAAAGGGCGTGTAGCCATCCATACGATCAACATTTGATCTAACGGCTACAAAATCATACAAATAGAGAAACAACACTTGAGGCTATAAAGTTAACTTCTAGAAGCCAACAAGTACAGACTCCAACGGATAAAAGCTGAACGGGCCAATTTGAAAAGTTCAACAGACAACTTAGTATTGAATCAGAGCCACTCATTCTTCAACGGTACATCTACCCTACGAAGACTATATAAAGATGAAGAAGAGCAATGGAAGAGACAGTTGATCAATAAGCTAAGTTCTTGAATATCTAGAAAGTCATCTCTCAACAAGATCTTCTTCTCAAAGCTTACCGATACAAATCCAAAAATCAAGCAGATCAAGATCAACTAAGCTTCAAAGAAATATTTAGTGCTGTACTTAATCAAGAGAGCCACAACCGAAACTTCAAAGTCAGATTCAACAAAGCTCGCCCCTTTGTATCATTAATTTGATACAACACTCACTCTACTCAACAATCAAGTTCTCAAGAAAACGGTGAACATGTTGAAGCATCTGCGGTGTGTGAAGGAATAGTGAGGAAGAAATATGAGTCATTGGAGAAAGGAAGTTCTTCAGATGAGTTGCGTGCAAATAGACCATTGAAGCATCTGCGGGGTGTGAGGAATCTGCGGGGTGTCAAGGATTGGCTATTTAGAGTGTGAAGCATTTGCCGGGTGTCAAGGACACTTACCTATTGTTTTAGTATAGAGTACAATAGTGATACCTCCTACGTCACGAGAGAAGCGGTCACGTAAGAGATTACGTCACTCCGAAGATCGATAGCATTTCCTGACTCCTTTACTTACAGTATTTGCATAATCCACCTTATATCACACTACACAGCACTGAAAACCTAGCTCAAGGCTTATTTTGAACTATATCATTATTCCACTGCTTTTACTTTTTGAAGACATCCAGATCAGTAAAACTAGACGAGTTGCTTGCTAGTCTGTTCTTACAGATCAGACTCTTTCATTAAGTAAGAAACTCCAAAATTGAAGAGAGTTCATTCAACCCCCCCCCCCCCCACCCCCCACGCCCTCCCTCTGAACTCTTACAAGCCTTGTATTACGGACTGACATCTTTCCATCATGTTAGCCCCACAAACTAATAGAGAACCAATCATTTCTTCATTTTTCAGCACAGCTAGATCTTTGGCCTTTTGTATGGATGACACTTTAAGTACCCATCTTGGTGGTAGACTTTAGTAAATTTTGAACCTTTTCTTGATTAGTGAAGTCTTTTCAAGTGATTCCAATAATTTTGTAATCTAATGTTGTCCTTGGGTCCATATATGAAACAAAATCCTTAGTAAGCATTTTAAACAATTCATAAGCACGCATTAACATGTTAATTTTTTACTCATTCACTTGGTTTGTACCCTTTTGCTTCATCTTTAACTTCTCCCAAATTTCATTGGCAAGATTTCATGCAGCACATACCTAACTTCATTCATATTCAAGGAATTAAACAGTTGCCTTTGAGTTTGTTGAAGACATTATTGATACGACGTAGTTTTACTTATGACCTAATTGTATTTATGTATTTACCGTCTTACCCATACCTTGTACTAGTATATAAACTGTACCATTGTAATACTTTTCATAATCAATACAACACAAATTACCACATGGTAGCAGAGCCATTGTGATAAAAAAAAAAAAAAAAAAACCTAGCGCCTCTTTCTTTCTTTTTTTTCTTTTTTTTTTTTCCGCCGCCGTCACACCTTCTTCTCCGGCTAACCTAGTGCCGACCCTCTCACCCAATTAGGTTCAACAGCAACCTTTTTATTTTATTTTACTCTTTTGATTCACAGCAGCCTTCTTGCGTGATTCAACAAAAACACGTAAAATACATCACAGCCAAAAAAAAAAAAAAAAAACCTTAGCTTTTACCTGCTGCCATGGCTTCCGACACAGAGTCCGGCGCCACCAACATTGTTGCTACCACTGCTGCACCTTACCCGTCCTTTACTCCGTCATCCGCAGTGCACATCACCAAGTTAACTCGTCAAAATTATAATTTATGGCACGCACAGGTTTTACCCTATCTAAAAGGCCAAGGAGTCTACGGGTTCGTCGATGGATCGATCACACCACCTTCGCAGACCACCAACACCGGCGGCCAAGTCGCACCAAATCCTGATTATGACTCGCACCTTGCAGCTTGGACCAAGATTGACAATATGATTCTCTCGGTTATTAGCTCGTCTCTCTCCGATGAGGTTCTCCTACAGGTGTACACCGCCACCACATCGGCGGAAATATGGGCTGCACTACAAACCTCTTTTGCGTCCCAAAGTCGAGCCAAGTTGGTTCACTTGCGCACTCAGCCCACTTCGACACAGAAAAACGAGCTCACTGCCACCGAATACTACTTCAAATTGAAGAACATCGCCGACGAACTCCATCTTGCCGGGCACCCTCTTCCGCCAGATGACTTTGTCGCCTACCTCCTTGCCGGCTTTGATCCGGAATATGACTCCTTGGTTACCCACATCTCAACTCGAGAGACCATCACTGTTGATGAACTGTATGCTCTTCTCCTCACAACGGAGGCTCGGCTAAACCACCACAAACCCTTAGCCGTGGGTGCTCCTCCTCCGGCCAATAATGTGCATGCCCTCTACAGCCGCAACTCTGGGCCGTCCCAATCTGCCCCATCGCAAGGAAATTCGAACTGTGGTCGGGGCAACTCACCCAATTACCATGGCCATGGCAACCGTGGCAATGGACGTGGACGAGGCACTGGCGCACCTCGACAACACTCTGGTAACGATTCCTCTATTACTTGTCAAATTTGTGCTAAAACGGGCCACACTGCCCATGCATGCTATTACAGGTATGAGCAGTCTTCTGATCCTACAGCCGCATCACAACCCCCTCGTAACCCTCGTCCCCCCAGGCCTATGTTAGTAACCCCAACTCCAATCGTAACACCGACTGGCTTCCCGACACCGGGGCATCCCATCACATTACAAACGACTTCCGCAACCTAAATGTCACCTCTGACCCTATGACGGTACTGATCAAATTCACGTTGGCGATGGTTCAGGTTTGCCCATATCTCACTTTGGTTCCTCAACTTTTCACACATATCACTTAACCGATGTTCTTGTTTCCCCTGTTCTCACCAAAAATCTTTTATCTGTTCAACGTTTTTGTTCGGATAATTCTGTTTACTTTGAGTTTCACGACTCTTTTTTTCTTATCAAGGATTATTCGGGAACCACTCTGCTTAAAGGCTTTGTTCGTGACGGTCTCTACCACTTCTACAATCCACCCTCTCGGCTCATTCAAGCTCATCACACCGTCTTCGGTCCTTTCACCAAATGGCACTACCGTCTCGGTCATTGTTCCTATCCTGTTCTTCAACAGGCTTTACGTAGTTTATCTATTTCTGTTCCAAATAAATCACCGGATGCGGTTTGTGCTCCATGTCAACTTGCTAAAAGTCATCGTTTTCCTTTATACACTTCTGATTTTACTTCTAGTCAACCTTTGGATTTGATATATTCTGATGTTTGGGGTCATACTGAATCTTCCATTTATGGTAATCGTTACTATGTTAGTTTTCTCGATAACTATACCAAATACTTGTGGTTTTACCCGATTAAGCATAAATCTGATGTTGAATCCTGCTTCCCGAAATTCCTTGCACTCATCGAACGTCACTTTATTACCAAGCTTAAATCTATTCAAACAGATTGGGGTGGCAAATATCGCCATTTTGAATGAACCTTAACTCAACTGGGCATTCACCATCGTCGCTCCGCCCCTCACACCCACAAACAGGTCGGTGCTATTGAACGCCGACACCGCCAAATCACCGAGGTTGGGCTTTCCCTCCTCGCTCACTCTAATCTTCCTTTACCCTATTGGGAAGATGCCTTCACTACCGCCACTTATATAATCAACCGTCTCCCTACTCGTGTGTTGAACCATAAATCGCCTTACGAACTTGTCTATCACCGTCCTCCTGACCTTACTTTCCTTCGTGTCTTTGGATGTGCCTGTTTTCCATACCTTCGACCCTACAATCGCCACAAAACCGACTTCCGCTCTAAGGCTTGTATCTTTCTTGGTTACAGTCCCTCTCACCATGGCTACAAGTGTCTTGATCTTTCCTCTGGTCGTGTTTACATCGCTCGTCACGTGGTTTAGTTTTTATCTTAAGTCTAATTAAGATTTTGTTTGAATCTGTTCAGTTTAGCTGTGTTTTTAGATATGGATTACGGAGTTCTACCACAGGAGTTTCCTTTCATTGTAGGATCCCACTTATCACTCTAGGTGACGGACCCGGAGGGACTATCATTTTGGACGTAGACTTTGATATTAGTACCCGCATCAGGACCGTTACATATGTTCTCATTGTACCCCGATCTTCGGGAGGTGGAGATTTTAGCTCAGAGGACCTTCAGGAGACTTTAGGACGACCGTATACAATCCTCAATGATCCGATGCTGACTGACTTGGCGCTAGTGCTGCAAGCTGAGCATTTCCGAGGAGTGGATGTTGCTGGCGAGGACTGGGCTTTACAGGACGAGTATGTTTTTCCCCCTGCTATTGACATGCTCCGCCGTCTGATCCGGATTGTGGATTGGGCGGAGATTTACGATGACTAGTGTCGTTAGGCCGTTTCGTCGAGCAAACGACGTAAAACAAAAGCGCTCGGTGGGAGGCAACCCACTATTTTCTAGTGTTTTTATGTGTTTTCTAGTTTTATTTGTTATTTGCAGTTTTGTATGAATTTTTATAATAAAATAAGAGTTTGAATTTCATTTGAATGAAAATTTTTAAGTTTTTGTTGAATTCTGCCTTGGACGTGCGTCCATGCCTTTGGGCGCCTGTCACGCTATGTGTCGCTTGGACGAAGCGCCCACCTTTCCTCGACGCCCGTCCGTCCTTTTGAAATACTAGGCGGCGTCCACTTTAAGTGAACGCCCGTCACGATTTCCCAACTCGTTTCTTAATTTGAGCAATAAATTAACGAGCGTCTGATTATTTGAACGCCCGTCCAGTTCATCGGATCTCCAGCTGAACGCCCGTCCGGTTTCCTGGACGCCCGTTCGGACATGCGTCTATAAATACCCCTGCTTCCCAAATTTATTTCGAATCAGAATTTTCAAATTGCAAACCTGACTTTTCGACCTCTTTTGCCCTAAATTCTTTGTTTCTAAACCAAATTGGGTGATTCAAGGCTCTATCAACAGCTCTCAATCCCCTCTCTTTGATTCTTCAAACCAAATCCTCCAACAAACAACTGTTAATTCGATCCAGTGACCTAGCTAGTGCGGTTTTCTTTGGAGAAAAATCCAATCTTTGGGTTCGATTGTTCACTGTTAGGACTTCTAATCATCATCATCATCATCATCCCTTCAACGTACTTGGTAAGATTTTATGAACTTTTCTTAGATTATTGCATGTTTTTCTGAGTTCGATCTTCGAGTCGACTCTTTTTACTTGACATTCACCTTATTGGCTTTTTCTTCTTGTTTTGTTTTTCTTTTTGCCTTTGTTGGTGATATGGGATGGTAATGGATGATAATGGGTGGTTTGCATTGTGGTTGTGATGTTGGTTTGGTGTTGATTTGTTTGGGAAATCCCGTTTGGACGATAAACGGGTGGTTTGTTTGAATTGTGGTTTGGGATGGTTGTTGGTTTAGCCTTAGTTCATCATGGTGCGTAAAGCGGTACAGAAAAGGCATGGTAAGGGTGTTGCCAATGAACCTCCTATGAAGAAAAAGGTTGTAGACCCCACGTTAGACAATCCGAACCAAGGCATCCGTATTGGTGAGCGTCAGAATCCTCCTAGAGGTCAATCCAGGGTTCCTTTACGAGATGAGTCTGAATCGGGGTCTGACACTGATGATGAGCCATTAGTGAGAAAGATGACTAGGGTGACGGAGGCTCAAGTTGACGGAGGCTAGAACCGAGGAAGCATCGGAGAGAGCGGAGCCGGCTAGACAGAGTGTGAGACCCCCTATCCCTATTCCATTGGCTCGTAGGTTCATTAATCCTAAGGCTTTTGAGGTGTATAATAAGCACTATGTTATGAGGACGATGTTAATAGAGCGAGCCGTCCTTGAGGCCAAGGTTGATCCCGCTTTTGTTAAAATGCTTACGGGTAGAAAGTGGGGGGCGTTGATGAAGACCCCGAGGACTCCGGTTAATGCCACATTGGTTCGTGAGTTTTATGCCAATTGTTCGGAGACAAATCTAGAATCCGGAGTTGTGATGGTTAGGGGAGTGAAGGTGCCGTTTACGCCTAAGGTTATAAATGACAAATACAACTTGGCACCTTTTGAGGGGTTGGACTACAAGGAGGCAATCAAATCTAGACAGGATGCGGGGGATGATCCGTTGGAGGAGTTGAGATTGTTAGTGTGCCCGGAGGTACCGTGGACACTCAGACCGGGCGGAGATAGAAAGGAGTTGGTCACTACAAGTTGGACGGAGGATTGGAAGGTCCAATGTCGGTTTATTCAGAACAGGTTGTTACCTAAGAACAACCTGACTCATTTTCACATTGGTGACCTCGGGATGTTATATGCCTTGAATTTCAAGCTGAATGTCGATGTAGGACAAGCCATTTTTGACGAGATAGCGACAAATCAGAAAGTCTATGCTAGGTGTTTGATATGTCCGCATTTGATCCACAGTCTCTGTCAATATGCTAAGGTTCCCGAGTACAAGACTGATCACAAACCGAAGAATCCAAGGTTCTTGCAGCGGGAGAAAGTGAGGTCTACGGGTCAGTCTGAGGAGGAGGCAGCATATGAGCCCGGTTCGTCTTCGGCACCGCCTCCGGCATCTTCCCTTCCGTCTTTATCTCCCTCAGTCCGGATGAGGTTGAGTATGGCTAATAGTATACGGAACTGGATGGAGGATATGCGGACTTCTCAGAACAATATCTTGTCTATTTTACGGTGTATAAGTGAGGGCCGGCCTCCAAGGGACTGTTAGTAATATCATCCGCAGCGGAAGCGATTTTAAGGATCTTGATCTATAAAATACACGTAATAAAATAACTAGATCTACATCTACAAGGGGGTTGTAGAACATACCTCTTGGATCTCAAAATCCAAGTCGAAGAACCGCAATAGAAAGAACGAACGAAGGTGTGAAGAGCACCACGATCTTCCGTACGTGTGATCCAAGCAACTCCCGTGGAAGGAAATCCTCGTCTCGAATCCTTCCGATATATGCTACCCGGAAAAATCTCCAAGATTTTCCCCATATTCCCCTTGGCCGAAAATTTTCTCCTTCTCTCTAAGAGAAGTCGAAATTTATGTGTGTCCTTAAGCTTGGGAGAGCTCTCTTTATATAGGAGAGTCAAGCTTAAGCCCCAAGGATTTAATAATTAATACATAATCAATTATTAATAAATCCTATAAATAAAAATAATTCCTAAATATTCAAGAACCAATCAAGAATATTTTTATCTTTATTTATTACCATAAATATTTATCCAATAAATATTTTATGCACATGTCTTATTAATACACAAGGAAAACAATTCTTGTTTCCATAAAAATGTCATGGACGTGAATCACTTTGTGACCTAGTCACTTTGATGATTTTGCCATACACATTAATTGCCAAGATTAGGAAAATGTCTTTTCCAATTATTTTAATTATTTAGCCCAACTAATTTAATAGTCCACTAAACAATTAATTCACATATCGTTTTAATAAAGTCCAACAAGAACTAAATTAATATTATTAGGATTCGACGTCCGAGAATAGCTATGCTATATTAGGAGGCACGTCGGGGACCATGGACTAATAATCAGCGGCTCCGATAAATCAAATAAATAATTATCTTACGAACGTAATAATTATATTCGATAAATCAATCACAGAATATGCCACCATAATCCCGTGATCGCACTCCTCCGATTATGAGATTATATTTATCTCCTCACGAGAATAATAATAAGCGTCCATTGATATAATCATTACATATGGATTAATCCTTCATAGATTGCTCATTCTAAATCGGGAAGTTACCGTTAACCCTTTCTAGAACCTCTTATCCTTATTTACCATTAACCCCTAGTGATCAATTAATTCATACAACTCACCGGTAGCTAATCGTTGTAATATGAACTCCATGGATCGATCGCTTTCTAGGATTAACAAATAAGGAATCGTCATCTACTTCCATAAATGGAAGGAATGGATTCCGTATCTCGTGATAACACGTACTACTCACTCAATCCAAACAATGCCAAGATGGGGTAATTCGGACCACGGACTCGGTGTAATCCTTAACCGTCAAGTCAAACTTCATAATCTTGATTCAAGCGGTTGATCGTGATCACCTCGAGATTAAGATATATCCATAAATATGATCATCCATTGATTCGATAAGACTTCTCGATTACGGAATTATATCGTGAACTCTAATCAAATCGGTCCAAATTTCATATGATATATCTATCATATATAAATGCCCCACTAGGTTCTCTTAACCGAAAGTCCGGATAAGACAATCACACCTATTGTGTTCTGGGCGCATTAATAGCACGTTAAAGGAGAGACCCGATACTCTCGATTAACTTCACTACGGGCTAATTGTATTTTAAGTACATCTTCACTAACTCAATCCTCCCGTGTATATACCATACACTGAGTTAAGTGATTACATAAACGATATACTTTAGGGTTTTCTGTAGTGTAAATACTATTGTCACATCGGTGATTATGAGAATAATAAATATGAATAATAATCTCAATTCATTTATTAAATAAAACAATTACAAAATTGTCTTTCGGGCATCACACCTAACAATCTCCCACTTGTACGAAAGCATGTGATTAATTGTTTTAGAGCACACCCTATTATTTAAAATACAACAAACTACATCTCCCACTTGCTCTAAAGCAATAGAGACTCATCCCGTATGCTAGTACCCACTAAGCATATCATAACCATTTCAGATTCCAAAGTACACTCCGAGTATGCCATCGTAGGATAGGTCAGTGACTCGGGGAGTACCTACATCTAAATGTCATGGGTCTTAATGATTAGTCAGGTTGTCGGCTTGAGACGATCCAGAAATCGAAACGTTACCGTCCATCTAATCATGTGGTACTGAGTAAACACTGAGCCCGAGATCGACTTAACGATCATCCTCAATCTGACTTAAAGTCAAAATCAATGTATCACACATATCCAAGTTCATACATGAATATGTCCGCATATTATTCCTCGTTCTCTCAAGATACTAAAGGACATACTAAACTTGCTTTGTTAACCGCCGAATCTAAGATTCGATCAAAGTTGACGTTCAATAACCTGACCATCTCTTACTAGAAAGAGAATCTATCCCATTTCTCTTGATCCGAAGATTTAGAGAGTCATTCATGAGGCATAGGGTAGAACTTCCTCGTTGAATGTTGCATACACAGATGCATCATCTTAACCAATAAGATGGATGGGAAACCAGTGACTGATTCTAATGAATTCGACCGAGTCAAACTCTTTAGGATGTTGTCCAAATCTCTCATTGCAGAATTGTGGTATTGTCGATTTACGACTTGGATAACACACCCATGTTGATTCCAACTGGTGCAGTGTTATCCTTCACAAACACTAATATATATTTATATATTCACTACTATACTAAAATTGATATCCAGTCTACAAAAGACTTATCAATATTCTGGTCAACTCCACATATTGTAGAAATATATGACTTCTAGTGGACCGAGAGGTTTGCTTTTTATCCACAAAAGACATAAGCCTTGATGAGTTATTCTCGTCATTAGTTCATAAGGCAATACCCTTCCTGCTTTGAATGAATCCGGACTCCGCTTGTTTGGCAAGAAAGTCTCGTGGAATCACCCCTATTTTCTCGCTTATGAACGAAATCATGCAATACCGAACTCATTCTACTCTTTTCCGTGTAGATCCAATTACTCCCACTGGGCCTGAGACGCTCGGTGGTTCTACAAGAGTATGAATGTACTCCGAGTACCAAACTCCATTCACAGGGTTATGGCTTGTAAACCAACCTCTATTATCGAATCCTATCTTTGCTCACAAAAGAGCATAGGTCATCGATCGATCCTTAGACTACAAAGTCTGCAGAACTCGTAACGGGTGATGGATAAACCATACTCCCACTACATTCTGGGTGGATCGAAATTCTGATCTAGTTTAGTAGTATTTAGTGTTATCACCAACAACCGATGTTGGATGTGGTCTGATTTTAATCAGTTAGTAACTACCTTGAGTAAACGTACTTCAAGGTTCAAGGTTTTTCTGATCATGGATTCTATCAGAAATGATGCAACAGTATAACTGTCCCTTCCCGATTTCAAGAATCCTATATCTAACCTTTATACTCAATAGTTTAAAAGATATAGCACGAATGGTCATTGACCGAACGTATGCACGAAATTCCCAGTCTTACCTTCAAGCACCGTGTGCTAAATGCTTATATTTACGGAAGTGGGGTGAACCGAATCCACACCTTATCCGTAAATTCCAAAGCCTATTCTAGGTAGACTTCTCGGTCTTACATTTCAATGTAAACCGTTATTTCGCTTCAATATATTTATTGAGTTAAGCGATTGTATTGTAGCACATCTAAAAAATATATAAGGCAATTTAACGGTTTCTCACTTAGTGAAAGCATTTCACTATGAGGCAGCCGAGCATCGGTCCCTAGGACTATGTGATGGCCCATTTACGAGTATAGAATACTCTATCTCTCTGTTGAAAACATAGAAACCTCATAATATTTTGGATAAACTTACCGGAGTGTTTGAATAGTTATCGAGACAAGAAGTCACTACTCGGAAGCTCCTACTAGCTCAGATCTTTCATCGACTCAAGGTCGTCATGAACAAGCTATGTTACTTCTTTATATCCATTATCCTTTCCCGATTGAAAGGAAACTTAGTCATTGAACCTTTGAGACAATATAACCAGCATCGAGAAAGGAATCACCCTGAGCCGCTTTGTCTTGTCTTTTAGGACTATGCACTAACTATGGAATATGAAGAAGCGTTTATCTAAATATAGAAACCAATTGCTTTTAATAGTTCTTAAGATGTGTTTTATATACATATTTCAGCAGTTCTAAGTGGTTTTTGACTTTATCAAAAAAAAAAAAAAGTTCGAGTCTTGGATTCGTACTACAAATGGTATATTCACTTTCTATACGACAAACAAATTATCGAATAGAAGGTAAATCCATTCGTTCCAACGAATCTTAAATGAAAATAAATTTTCCGCGATATCCAAGGATTGAATCCGAGATTCATTTCCTTATATCACTCCCACTTTTCTAGCTAAAATTAACTGCCCGTTGTTTACTCTTTTAATCGTTAAATGCACTGCTACATTGTTCTTCCAAAGAACTTAGCTCAAGAAAATCGCCAAGGATTCATAGGTTGGTGATCCAAAATCACTGTCCTTATCCTATGATTTTCAGTTAATTAATTTTTCGATTTAGCCTTAAAGTTTACTCGCTTTAGATGACTAACACTTTTAGACATATTCTCCCATTCTTGACTTTCCTTGAATGGAAATAGATCTTGAACCAAATGTTCGTTTGAGTAGACACTACTCTTGAACCGTGGGTGTCTATTTCGAGTGTTACTGTCGGGACTTCTCGGATTTTCTAATATACCAGAAAAAACAACAAATCATAACATTAAAGCTCCCACTAGTTTTTCGGTTCCAAATACCGTCTAACGAGCAATGCTTTATTTTTATGATTTTCCGATTTTTTCGATTAGAAAATCTTTCGTACATAGTTCTATTGTTTCGGAAAAACAACAAATCATAGAAACTCCCACTAGTTCATCGATTCCAAATATCGCCTAACTAGCAACATTTCATGACTTTCCGGTTTTTCAATTAGAACGATTACGTGTGTAGTCGATTACACTTTTCTAATGTTCTAGAAAAACAACAAATCATAAAGCTCCCACTAGTTCATCGATTCCAAATATCGTCCAACTAGTAACACTTCATGATTTTCCGATTTTTCAATTAGAAAATTACTCGTGTAATCACTACACACTCAAAATTCACTAGAAGAATTTTAAAGTCCGAAATCACCTAAGTTTGTCTCCCGTTGGGCACGAGTGACACTAGTGACATATCTATATGTCACTCTGATTTTTAAAAGGCTTAAGAGAAAATATCTCTTTCGAAAAATAATTGTATTATCGATTAACTAGTTCAACGTCCTAGTTACTTTCCACTTTTTAACAAAGTCAATACTAGTCAATTAATTTTTAAGCAATTTAGTAAGGGATATAATCTCAGAAATAAAATGACATATATTAATTCAAGTTTAACACTACTATATTAAATTTTAGGAATTGTAAACTAAAAATAAGTCTACTCTACCATTCCAAGGTTTTAACCTCGCATCTCAAAGGCCGCCAGTAGGTAGGTCAAAGAGATGACGGTTAAATCGAGACAATCTCATCAATGAATAACGTGTGAGAATCAAACATCCCACGAGAATCGAACATCCCTTTATTCATTGACTACCTTCCTTTTTTAGCCTAGATATTACCAAAAATACCCATGATGAGTGTGACCTACTATATCGGATCTCTTAGAGTACGCCCGAGTGTGCCGTCGTAGGATAGGTCGGTGACCCGACGAGTACCCGTAAATCCTATCCTTTCGGAGACCAAGCCATGAATGTTGATAGGGGTGAACACCATCCGTAGGGGACGAAATCAAAGCGCCATGAGGCGTCACCCTTCTCTCACTTACTTGTATCTATAGTAGAGGCCGTGGGGTTGGTGTAGCCGCCCCGCTCCCACTCAATATTTTGGAAGTGGTTGTGGGTTAACTAACCACGCCTTTTGATGTTATCATAAAAGCTCATCAAATCAAGGATTCTCGAATGGTGTCGGTGACGTGAGGCAAGCCTACCCGTCCCTATTCGTTGGAACATATGTGATGATCCGGACGAAATCGGGTCAAGACAAATTTATATGAGATAAGAAGGAATCACCCTCCGCTCTCTCAGGTGTAGCTTAGTCTTGCCGGACCCCGTGCATACATCACACTAGGAGGGTTAAGTCGGTCGAGCCTAGCTCGATTGACCACCCAACCTATAGCCGAACCGTTTTATCCAAGATTTATTGTTCTTTTACCATCATTCAATCTCGTAGACACTACGAATCGAAAACGTGATCTCGTTTGTGCTTTAAGGCGGTTCACCGAGAACACACACCGAAAGGCCTAACGATTTCATAACCCGTCCTCGGATCTTTAATTAGTTACTAAATTAATTAATTACCACGTATTAATTAAATTTCAACTAATTACGCGAGTTTGTATACATGCCTATTTTAATTACCAAAATTAAAATTCTACATGTATGCATGGAGTGGATTTATGATATGATGCATGTCATGGCAATTCCGATTTTATATCTATTTTATGATCAAACACAAAAAAAAAATTATGGAAAATTTAAACACCGAGATGGATTGTTTGAGTACTTCGTATCTAATCTATTCTAGGAAAGCAGTAAGTTACATAATATATGTCTTCGAGTCTTGATCTTCAAATCTTGAACTCGAACCGCCGGATCACGAACCACGAACACCGAGGGGAGGAGACCGTAATATACCAATATATTAAAATATATTTATATTACAAACTTGTTTTATAATATTATTTTTTTTTATTGTACTAATTGCCCTCGGCAATCTTATCAAAAAAATTAGGATTTTTTTTTCTTCACTGCTGTTATGCAAAATTTTTTATTTTTTATTTTTTAATTTTATTTGGTCAAACCTTGCGGCCAAACCTAATACATTAGGTTACAAGGAAAAAAATATTTGCTGCCGCCAGAAAATTGCCGACGGGAAGAAAAAAAATTAATTAAACAATTCGGCCTCCTCCCGTTTTTACCTTTTTGATGATCTTCAACACCATGATCTTCAACACATCATCTTCATCGTCTCGAACCCGGATCAAAATTACAATAAAAGATGCTACTTTTACATATAAATTTCGAAAATTGACATAAATAAAATACAATTCCTATGCTCAATTGTTACTAAACAAAGGAGCTACAATAGATCTAACGAGTAAACAGTACCAACCCCAATCCATCTCTTCAACCAAGACATTCATAACATAAAAAATAAAACAAAAATTTTCGGCCCCTTAAAAAAAAAATTGGGACAAAAAAATCTACATGTTTTCCACTCCTAGATCTAATATTTTATACGTATAAATATAGATCACCATGTCTCTGCTACCACTGTTAGTAATATCATCCGCAGCGGAAGCGATTTTAAGGATCTTGATCTATAAAATACACGTAATAAAATAACTAGATCTACATCTACAAGGGGGTTGTAGAACATACCTCTTGGATCTCAAAATCCAAGTCGAAGAACCGCAATAGAAAGAACGAACGAAGGTGTGAAGAGCACCACGATCTTCCGTACGTGTGATCCAAGCAACTCCCGGTGGAAGGAAATCCTCGTCTCGAATCCTTCCGATATATGCTACCGGAAAAATCTCCAAGATTTTCCCCATATTCCCTTTGGCGAAAATTTTCTCCTTCTCTCTAAGAGAAGTCGAAATTTATGTGTGTCCTTAAGCTTGGGAGAGCTCTCTCTTTATATAGGAGAGTCAAGCTTAAGCCCCAAGGATTTAATAATTAATACATAATCAATTATTAATAAATCCTATAAATAAAAATAATTCCTAAATATTCAAGAACCAATCAAGAATATTTTTATCTTTATTTATTACCATAAATATTTATCCAATAAATATTTTATGCACATGTCTTATTAATACACAAGGAAAACAATTCTTGTTTCCATAAAAATGTCATGGACGTGAATCACTTTGTGACCTAGTCACTTTGATGATTTTGCCATACACATTAATTGCCAAGATTAGGAAAATGTCTTTTCCAATTATTTTAATTATTTAGCCCAACTAATTTAATAGTCCACTAAACAATTAATTCACATATCGTTTTAATAAAGTCCAACAAGAACTAAATTAATATTATTAGGATTCGACGTCCGAGAATAGCTATGCTATATTAGGAGGCACGTCGGGACCATGGACTAATAATCGGCGGCTCCGATAAATCAAATAAATAATTATCTTACGAATGAATAATTATATTCGATAAATCAATCACAGAATATGCCACCATAATCCCGTGATCGCACTCCTCCGATTATGAGATTATATTTATCTCCTCACGAGAATAATAATAAGCGTCCATTGATATAATCATTACATATGGATTAATCCTCCATGTGATCGCTCATTCTAAATCGGGAAGTTACCGTTAACCCTTTCTAGAACCTCTTATCCTTATTTACCATTAACCCCTAGTGATCAATTAATTCATACAACTCACCGGTAGCTAATCGATGTAATATGAACTCCATGGATCGATCGGTTTCTAGGATTAACAAATAAGTGGAATCGGCTATCTACTTTCCATAAATGGAAGGAATGGATTCCGTATCTGTGATAACACGGACTACTCACTCAATCCAAAGATACAATGCCAAGATGGGGTAATTCGGACCACGACTCGGTGTAATCCTTAACCGTCAAGTCAAACTTCATACCGATTCAAGCGGTTGGATCGTGATCACCTCAGATTAAGATATATCCATAAATATGATCATCCATTGATTCGATAAGACTTCTCGATTACGGAATTATATCGTGAACTCTAATCAAATCGGTCCAAATTTATATGATATATCTATCATATATAAATGCCCCACTAGGTTCTCTTAACCGAAAGTCCGGATAAGACAATCACACCTATTGTGTTCTCAGGCGCATTAATAGCACGTTAAAGGAGAGACCCGATACTCTCGATTAACTTCACTACGGGCTAATTGTATTTTAAGTACATCTTCACTAACTCAATCCTCCCGTGTATATACCATACACTGAGTTAAGTGATTACATAAACGATATACTTTAGGGTTTTCTGTAGTGTAAATACTATTGTCACATCGGTGATTATGAGAATAATAAATATGAATAATAATCTCAATTCATTTATTAAATAAAACAATTACAAAATTGTCTTTCGGGCATCACACCTAACAGGGACGACAGAGTCTTCAACCCCAGCATTATAGATTATGTTTATTCGGATGAGATTGAGCAGGCCATTGCGGATGTTCTTCATGAGTCTGAGTCGTCATCTGATGAGGAGCAGACTGACACAGCAGGGAGGACTACCACTACACCAGCTGGACCTTCTGATACTCCTACGGGTGGAGCACCTCCTGCTGATGATTCTACACTCCCGGGGCAGCCCTGACTGATTTCCGATTCTGTATTTCGTATTTTCATTTTCGATTTGGTTGTATTGTCCTACTACTTTCCTTACTTGATTCAGTGTACTTTTCATGATTAGCTACTGTCAGTTCTCGTTGCTGTATTTTTCTGGATGAATCATGTAAGCCTTAAGGCATTCCGTACTTTCATTTGACTTTACCATGCTTTAAATTTTCATTGTATTGAATGCTTCATCTTTTGATATAATTCGATTTTACTGTATCCTTTCATTATGGTATAATTTCCCCGTTTTCCCTGAGATTTTTCCGTGTTTGTCAAGTAGTGCAGATATCTTTCTAGACGTTTTGTCGAGGTTACATTTGAGTCATGTTGGAACGAGTTCTATATGCCTTCGAGAGCGTTGGCCTTATCATGCACCAGCCTGACCAACGGCTCGAATATCTACGCAATCAGCTAAGTACTTCATTTCTTTTTAAATTCTGCACAACCTGAGGACATGTTGTGTTTTAAGTGTGGGGGAGGGGAATGGTTATGTGTATCGATCATTTGCTTACTTCGTTATGTTTCTATGCAAAATGAGCTAAATTTTTCAAAATTTTCGTTCTGTCCTGAGTAAGCAATGCATAATCTTTGTTCGATTTTTTATAGTCATTGATGTTATATACTGTATGTCCAGTAAGTTAGTTGTTTCACCCGATATATATTTTTCACGAGCCATACTGAACGATGAGCTAAAATGTAAAGCTATACCCCTTTTGATTAGTGATTTTTGTTATCTTATAAGTCATGTGCTTAGTGCTAACGTATGTATCGTGACGATTATGATAGTTTGTATTTATAGCCAAAGTATGACAGACTGTGAATATCTGAGGTTTGTATGTGATAAGTAAAGCGTAACTAAAGTTGTTGAAAAAGTTGAATTTTAAATGAATTAATTGGGTGTGTCGAAAGCTGGTCGATGATTTGAGTGCGGTAGGTCATATCTCGAATGTCCTATACCACTATGATGACCAAAAGCTCACGACAGTTAGAAGAAGCTGCCTTATGATTTGAGTAAGGTAGGGTATATCTCGAATATCCTATTCTGCTATGACAGGGCAAGAGCTCATTCTGATGTGTGTTTAAAAGTGAAATAGTTAAATCAACTTGCAATAAGAAGTGGTATGAATTGATGTAAGACTTAGTTATCGCATATCTTATCCCCAGTATAAACCGACAGATATGTTGTAGGGATTATCCTCTGAGTATGTCAGAAAGTCCCTAGATGTATTCTATCATCTTTTTCGGGATATGTCACGTTTTGTAGAGTACATCTTATAAGTATCATTTATCTCTAGTTTGAAGGGGGTATTAGCTAGTTTGCTTTGAAATCTTCAAGTCTGGACTTAGTGAAAGTTTGTTATGGCTTTGCACACACCGGGGTGAACCTCTAAGTTATTGCATATGTGTTATATGTGCTGCGATGTCTATCTTTTTTTCGAGCCTTGGTTTTGTCTTGTTTTGCTCGGGACGAGCAAAAGCTAAGTGTGGGGGAGTTGTTAAGGGTGATTTTATATGATTTATAACGTTATATTTTATAGTAATTCCATCCATATTCATATAATTTGCATAGAAATTAAGTGTTTAATTGATTTATTGAGCAAATGAGTTTTTAAATGGCTTAATCGAAAAATTGATTAATTTATTTGTTTTATTGATGATTTTATGTTCATTTGGATATTATTACATTTTGCGATGTTTTTAATGACTTGTAGATGCATAATTGCGGCTCAAAAGATGATTCAATGAAGATAAATGTCGGATTTAACTGATGAAAAAGAGATAAGGAAGATTTGAATAGAAGGAAAGATATAAAGATGAGAAAATCGATTTTCGATCAAGTGAACGCACGTCCTAAGTCCCGTCCAGTGGACGGGCGTCTGGCATATTGGACGAGCGTCCAGGATAAAGAATTTGATTCAGAGTTTGAGATATTTAGTGGACGAGCGTCCAAATTAAAGAAGGACGGGCGTCTGATCATGACTCGGCCCGATTCGAAGTTGATATTGAAGGCCGGACGAGCGTCCAGCAGAGTGAACGTCCGTCCTTCGACCGACTCAGCCAAACCGACCTTAGAATCTATAAATACCAGCGTTTTCTCACACATTAAAAAGAGATATTTGAACCCTAAACCCTAGGGGCGGCTCAGCTGTGTTTTTCCTTAGTTAACACTCAATTTTTATGCTTTTATTTTCTAGTTAGATTAAAACACTTTTATGTACTTTTACTCAAACAAATTCGAGCTTCAAAGTGATGTTTAGAGGCTAGACCTCCCTTGAACATGCGTTGTGAAGCCATCCAACCAACGTATTGATTTCATCTTCGATTGTCTTGTGAGTTTTTAATTCAAAGTTGTATCTTTATTATGCTTATTTCGTTCTTATGCAATTTATATCGAAAGATCTTTGCATGTATGATGTTTGATTTTGATGAGAATCATGTTAAACCCTAGGTCACCATAATAAAGATTAGACCTTTAATCTAATTAACGAGAGTTATTAGGTTGAATCTCTAGGTTAGAAACTTATAAATTTCACACCTTAGGTTAGAAAGCGTTAATCTTTAGATCGAAAGATAGAAGATTAATAGGCGAATTTGTCTAAGAAATTAGGAGTTCATACCTTGGCTAGGTGAATCACAACTTGGTTAGAAAACACGAGATAATCGAGATAGAAATTGATAGTTGTAGGATAGGTGGATCAATTGCTTGTTCGTTTGTTATTTCATTGATTAAATCACTTGAACTTGAATTGCTTAGTAAATTTACAATCTTTATTTCATAATAGATTTAGAATAGATTTAGTTTAAATAATTGTGTTCGCAATCATATTTTCCTGGATTTAGATCTCGATCTTCTGTCCAGTTATTCTTATTGTTAGTTTCGTTTTTCCGTTTTAGTTCTTCACTGTTTTATTTTCGTATCTTTTTAGTAGTACTCGTGACATAGTTAGGTTAGATAATAAAAACTAGAATAAACAACCCCGATTCCCCGTAAGATCGACCCGGTATCAACCTCTATACTACGATCCCTTTCATTGCAAAAATCCGTGACATTTCACAGGGATGGTCACTTCGTCAAATTGATATTCAAAATGCCTTTCTTCATGGCAACCTCACTGAAACAGTTTACATGGCCCAACCTCCAGGTTTTGCTCATCCTGACCACCCTGATTATGTTTGTCGCTTGAAGCGCAGTCTGTATGGTCTTAAGCAGGCACCCCGGGCTTGGTTCTCCAGCTTTACTGATGTCCTCACGCAATTTGGCTTTGTTGGTTCCAAGGCTGATACGTCTTTATATGTTTATTCTCACGGCTCCATCCGTCTTTATATACTTATTTATGTGGATGATGTTATTATTACTGGCAACAGCTCGACTCACATTGAACAGGTTATTCGGTTTCTTGGCACCCATTTCCCGGTTAAGGATCTTGGGTCTCTCTCCTACTTCCTTGGTATTGAAGCACTTCACACCCCGGATGGTCCGTCCCTCACTCAACGTAAGTACATTTTTAACTTATTGCAGAAAGCGAATATGGATAAATCCAAGTCGTGCTCCACTCCTATGGCTGCCTCGGCTCGACTACATCATGACCCTGGGCCTCTCTTTTCGGATCCGTCTTTGTATCGCACGGTTGTTGGTGGGCTCCAATACCTCAGTTTTACTCGCCCCGACATTGCTTTTGCAGTTCACAAGGCTAGTAAATTTATGCATGCACCTACTGAGGCCCACTGGTTAGCGGTCAAACGACTTCAACGTTACTTAAAGGCTACGATCTCTGAGGGTCTCTTTTTCTCCCGTCATTCGACCTTGCATTTACGTGCCTACTCGGATTCAGATTGGGCCGCCGACCCTGATAATCGGCGCTCTATTGGTGCCTATTGTATTTTTCTCGGTGATCACCTTATCAGCTGGCGCTCCAAACAAAGACTTTATCAAGTTTCCAAAAGCAAAGACACGAAGCCAAGTATAAGACCCTCTCCAATACTGCCGCCGAGCTTCAATGGATTCGCAGTCTTCTCACCGACATGCACGTCTCTACGCCTATTCCAACTCTTTGGTGTGATAGTATTGGTGCTACCTACCTGGCTCACAACCCTGTCTTTCACGCTCGCACTAAACATATCGAGATTGATTTTCACCATGTTCGAGGGCTTATTGCTGCCAAGAAACTGACTGTTGCCTTCCTTACATCGAAAGATCAACTTGCGGACCTTCTCACCAAACCATTGGGCAATCCTCGCTTTGCCACCTTGAAGACCGATCTCCGTGTTTACCCTCTACCCACGGGATTGTGAGGGCGTGTTGAAGACATTATTGATACGGCGTAGTTTTACTTATGACCTAATTGTATTTATGTATTTACCGTCTTACCCATACCTAATTGTACTAGTATATAAACTGTACCATTGTAATAGTTTTCATAATCAATACAACACAAATTACCACAGAGTTCAAAGATAATTTCTTCTTATCTTTCTCAAACCATTCAGACCTGACATCATCTTTCGTTATAGGGATGTCAACAATGTTGGTCTTCTTTGGCACATATGGTCCATCCTTAATGACATGCATACCATAGATCAATTTCAAGAGACTCAATGTGTAACTTCGTAGAATTTTTCCATTGATCATTGTCGTTGCTATCAATGAAAGTTGGCCTTAGTCTTAAAACACCTTCTTGGTGTCTGGTGTTCGATGAATATGCCATTGAATGTAATAGAGAATTGTAGGAAATCTTAGATTAATGTTCTTAAATTAAAAGCACGAAGTAAGATTTACAGTTACCAAATTATCTAAGATAAGACAATTATCAGCAAGTGTCAACTGATACTTAATTCTTTTGCCCTCTGATCAGCTTCTCAAATTACAATAGCTCGGGTTCTTTAAGTAGTGTCAGTAGCTCATCTTTGATAACATTTTATGAATACTTTTTCCAACATGACACGCGTACATAAATTTTATATTCTGATAAATGAGCAAATATAAGTTGATGATCATTATGAGTACTCCGGTGGTGCAAGGGCAGGATGTGGATAGGTGGATATGGGTTGTAGGGGCGTTTACACGGTCAAATTTGGGTATTACTTGGAAATCTCCTTATATCGTGGCTTTGGTGCAGGAGCATCCTCGTCGGAGGGGCGGTGATGGAGTCTTGATGTTTAGCCGCCCGTCGCTCACTTTTTATGGCGATGCTTGCATGACTGTCTTCCGGTGCCGCAAAACTTGGTAAAACGGGGGTTGGGTGGAAACAGGTGTTTGTCCTGTGGGCAAGAGAACGAAATGATGAGGCATGTTCTCTTTGAGTGTGAGTTCGCAGCCCGGGTTTGAGAGTTGACCTCATTTGCTGATATGGTTCGCAAGATTATTGATACGGGCTTCAGGGACTTCTTTATGCAGCTGCTTCAAGGGTTAGCAAATGAGGGGGTGACGTAGTTCACTTGGATAATGTGGCATATCTGGAAGGCACGCTGCAGTGCAGTGTTTGATGGCCAACCGATCTACATCTCCCAGATTTGCTCAATGGCCCTCACTGCGGCACGAGAGTATGGAGGTGCTAGGCTCAGCCTACGGGAGGCCCAGCGTTTCTGGATAGGTGGAGGGCTCCGGGGAATGGAGGGGGTGAAATGTAATGTGGATGCTTCGGCCACGCCATCCGCCTGGGGGGTGGGACTTATCTTTCGGGATCATCAGGGTGTCATTTTAGCGGCATACTCATTCCACTTGGACCCAGGTATCGAAGTTCTTTTGGTAGAGATGAGGGAAATCCTCATGACGCTGGTGGAGGGTCAACGGTTGAGCTTGACAAGGTTTGTTATAGAGAGTGGCTGCTTGGCATGTGTGCAGATGCTCCATCATGTAGAGGAGGATCTTTCCCCTCTAGGTTGTCTTCGGTATGACTGTCTGTTTGCGGTGCCACTGTTTACTTCGGTGCACTTTAATAGAATAATAGAAAAAGATATTGTATTGCATTGCTATGATTGAATACAATGGTAGACTATTTATACTAATAGTCATAATGTGAACATAATAATAACCATAATGAGATTGATTACATAACCATAAATGCATAATATAAAACATAATATAAATCTAAATATATCTCTAATAGGCCCCCTCAAGCTCATGGGAGCGCAGCAGACATGAAGCTTGAAACTTGTAGGCGTGGATGGCGGTCGGAGGCATCTTCAAACAGTAACCGGGAGGAAGGAGTGGGTGGTGGAGGAATAAAATCATGGGACACAATTGTGGGATATACCCTAAAGAGAACCGATGATCAACCTGTGTTAACAGGAGGGAGGGATATACCCTTGCAGAAAATAAAATATTTTGGGATATACCCATGCAGAAAATAAAATTTGTAGGGATTTACCCTTGCATAAAATAAAATCAACCCGTGTTAGCGAGGAGGGAGGGATATACCACTAGCGAGAAAAGTAAAAGTGTAGGGATATACCCCGGCGAAAAAATTGAAAAAGTGGAGGATATACCCTATAATACGTTCCCAAAATTTCCTCGTACCCCAAACCTTTACCTCCCATTATTTGTGGTGGTGCCGAGATGTTGTTTGGGCCAAGGGTGGGCTCTTTGCGATCTTTGCGGGATGGTGGGGCTATCCATGGAGTCAGTAGCCATTGATGCCGGCGATGGTGCCGATGGCGGCTAGGGTTTTATTCAATAAAAAAATCTGGATATTAACTATAAAAAAAAATTGCAACGTGAAGAAAGAAAAAAAAAAAATTTGGGAGGGTGAGGTTTGATCATATTGATGTCACAAACCCCCACCCAAACATTCTTCTTCGTAAAGCTTGCTCAGGATCGAAAAGACGTTAGTCTAGAGCTCCGATACCATAATAGAATAATAGAAAAAGATATTGTATTGCATTGCTATGATTGAATACAATGGTAGACTATTTATACTAATAGTCATAATGTGAACATAATAATAACCATAATGAGATTGATTACATAACCATAAATGCATAATATAAAATATAATATAAATCTAAATATATCTCTAATACACTTTTCTTTTATCAAGCGGACTAGGAATGTCTCGGCGCACCTGTTGTCTAGGCTTGGTCTTACTTATCCTGGAGTTATATCTTAGGGCTCTTAGTCCCCCAAATGATGTTTCCTCTGCATGTTAAGCAGATTTGGTTGATTAATAAAATTTCTTTTCCCTTAAAAAAAGTTGATGATCATTAACCAATGAATTTACGAGGGTAATATGGGGCCAGTTTTTTTTCTTTTTTTTAAATAGAAAAAAATTCAATTAGTACCCAGATATTGTGAAAAAATCAAAGTAAACTATAAGTTTTGATATTCAATAATACCATAAAAATTCACCACATTCATAATGTTTTTATGCTCTCATGGACAAAATTGCCATGAATAATTATGGGAAGAGTAATGTTACAGACACAAACGTTTTGACACAGTGAATGTCACAACGTGTATCTACACCATTCATTTCTAATGCAGACTTATTGATCATTATTATATTTATTATAATAAATTATAGATACATGCTGCGGTATTTATTGTGTTACAATGGTTGTGGCTGTATATTACTCTTTTATGAGAATAGTTTTGCTTGGAAATGCAATTAATAACCAATTCAGCATAAAAAGTACTAGAACACAAGGTGATGTTAATTTATTGGAAAGCAACAAGAAGATCATAAAAGTGCCACCCCAATAAACATTTAACATTTGAAGAGTAATGTGGAGTAAACTAAAACACGAAAAAGGGATATAAATTTTGTACCAACCAAATCTAGCAAATCTGCCAAGTCACTCTTCACTTTTCCAACTATAATTAAAACAAATCATATATCATGCAGCATGCAGAATCTCAGCTGCCATGGCTTTGGTATTTATTTTTCTGGTCAGCCCATCATGTGAAACTTCAACCCTCATTGCATAACCGTATTTAATTGGCTCAACAATTTTGTTACCGGTTTACAAATAATGATGCCTCGACGCGTGGCAAACGGGCTATACTACTATTGTGGCTCTTACTTTGAAATATGGTGGCGGGTTGAGTAGGGAAACTTAGTCATATCGCAATGAGAAATGACGGAGACACAATGAAATTACACAACGAATTACTACACCGGTGATCCATATCGTTGATTTTTGTGGCAACTATACTGATTGATTTAAGTCTCACAATAATCAATGATGTGGATCATCGTTGTGCCAATTCGTTGTGTAACAATCGCAATCAAGAAGGAACATAAACAAATAAAAGACAATGGAAAATGACATGGGGTTATGTTACCGGGAGATTTTTAAATACTAAATCCATATGACTTGAAGTGATGGTTGGAATTATTTGAACCATTTAGTTTAGGAAAATGCTATATCCACTACACAAAAGTGTAGTGGATGATGTTGTGGATAATCATGTCCACAGATTGGAGAGAGAAATATTTTTTTTTTGTGAGTCCTGATTAAATGTGTGGTGTGGATGATGTTGTGGAGGTAGTTGTAGTGGATGTAGCACTACCGTTTAATTTATATTTTAGATATAAACTATCTGATTCTGACGACTAGCTATCACTTCATTTCATGTGGAGTGAGTATCTAAATTTGTCATAAATTTGTCATGTTACAAGGTTCGGAAGACGGCGGATGTGAAATGAGTAATTATTCCCCAAACACTCAATCTGGAGTGATGACAAGAGAAAAATTATCCAATGTGAAGCTTTTTGTCAATTCCTATAGAAATCTAGGCCTAAAAACATATAAGAGAAGGACTTCGTCCCCGAAATCTAGGTTTATACAATCACAAGTTCACAATGTAGGTTACACAATCACAAGTTCATAATGTGGAATACTTTAACACGCCCATCAAGTGTGGCCTATAAACAGCCTGAGTCACATGACACACAAGACATATAAGGGGCACTCTTAAGGCCAACAAAAGGCTCAACACTTGCACAATAAAGGGGTGGTTGTGATACTATGTAGAAAATCTAGGTTCAAACTCATATAAGAGAAGGCCTCATCCCCAAAACTTAGGTTATGATGTGAGGGAAGTTCATATCTTAATATGGTGGGTTACACAATCACAAATTCTCAATATGGGATACTTTAACGATTCCAGTGATTGTTGCTAAGAGCACATCCAATGATGTGCCGGAAAAGTTTTAAAATATGGGTAATGATACATATACCACACAAAATGTCATAACATGTTCTATTACATACTTTTTAGCCATTGATTCGAATGGACTTAAATTGTTCAAAGGAGGGTCATACACTTTAACCAATGTCTAAAAAGTATGTAATGAAACATGTGAAATTTTATAGGCACATACATATTTCCATCATATATATATATATATATATATATATCTTTGTAAAAGTTTTACCATAATTGTAAGTTCAAGTTATCAAAACTTTGTTGAAAAGCTTTATGTCGACCAACTGGTCATGCAACGCCACATAGAATTCTATTTTTGAGATTTGTGTATAGTGAAATAAAATTGGTTGGTCCATACAATGCCAAGTAGGATTTTATTTTTGAGATTTGTATATAGTGAAATAAAATTGGTTTCGAAGAGGAACTCCATGGTTTTTTTTTTTTTTTTTTTTTTTTAAAAGCTTATCAAAAGCTTTGAACTGTTGTAGCTTTGCTGACTATGCAAAGCTTTGGGGAAAAACTTCATCTGCATCAACCGGTTTTATTCTCTGATAGTTTTTTTTTTTTGCTATCTGTTTTATTTTATTTTATTTTGTAAAGGTTTATGAAAAGGTTTTTGTAAAGTTGTAAAGGTTTATAACATGATAATGTGACACTGTAAAAAAATTTATGATTGTGAATAAAAGGTTTATATGTTATATGACGTGACACACATATAAACCTTTTAAAAGGTTTATTGTTGGAGATACCCTAACCATAAGAATCTCAATTCTTCTATCCTCGGGATTAATATATTAATCAAATAACCTAGTAGATGAGAGTTATGAGATTGATATTATATCAAAATACTAAAAAAGTCATCATTTACATAGTTTGAATCTTAACACTCCAGTTTAAGGTTTAACTGTCATTCTAAAATATCCAAACTCTTTACACTATGTTGTATCCTAGGGACTGTGTATAGTGATATAAAAGTTTATGGGCGGTATGTCCAAGTTATAAAGTTTTTTAAATGTTTATCTCTCTGTTTTCCAAAACATGTTAAACACCAGCCACAATATACGATAATTTTAGGGGCGCATGTATTAAAAGTGAATGACATTCTTAATAGCATCACATTCAATCACGGTGTCTCCGCACGTATGGAGACACACCACACAAATATTTCCTCAAAAAATGCCCCGACCCATCTTCTTACTAGCCCGTATCTTTCAAATTTGGATTTTAATTCGTGGGGTAGTAGACTGCAGACATTATCTTAGTAGTTTTTTTTTTTTTTTTTTTTTTCCGGATACGAAAGGTTTATAACACACTAATTATTCCTTAGACGGGGCTCGAACTCAGGTCGCCTTGTCAGGGTATAACCTAGATAAACGTTACGCCGATGTACCAAGTACGTCTTAGTAGCTTGTAATTTGGACTTGAATTAATGAAAAAATTTCCTTCAGATAGTGAGCTCGGCCCAACTTGCGATACTAAAACGAGCTGCCAGAGTAGACGTGGACCATACTTGAAAGAATCTGCTGCTTACTTTGTTCATATTCTCGCCATCCGCTGGTTCGAAAGGAAAGAACAATGATTCCCAAGCTCACTACAATATTTCTCAAGGCCTCGCTATTCGCTGGTTTGCACCCGTGGAGTCGAGAGCATATCGAATCATTGGCGGGCCGATCGCGATCCTTACTGTTAGGGCTAATGTCTCACTTCCTATGGTAATTCAGTGCCTGGTAATAATTCCTTTCCTTAAGGATAACCAAGATCTCAAAAAGGGCCGCAAATGCAGATTTTTCTGATTCTATTCAAGTACCAGTGGGAAGAGCAGCTTATAAGGTTGGAAAGGAAAGCGACTCGTTGGAATTGATCCGCTACGGGATTTACATTATACGCAACAGAAGCACCTGAAGTACTAAACAAAATATGTATTAATTTGGTAATGGTTGGAGCAGCAAACTCGGATTCGGCCAATGACACACGTTAAGAAGGCTCACAGGTGCCCTCAAGAAGGCCCAAATGAATGAACTAAGCCTACATGCACAAACCCATCCCACAAAGTCCTACAATCCCAAGCTTGAGTTATTGGCCGTCCCGGCAATTAGTCGTCGCTCTGTGAAGGAATGGGCGAATAAACATCCGTCAAAGGCACAGCTAGCGCGCACGGGAGGTGACACCAACCACACTCCTGGCTAGGCGCACTCTCGTCGATCCACCACAAAGCTCGACCATAGGGGAGAGGTACAAAGTTGCTCGCCCAGAGGATACTATAATGCTCGAAGAGGGGTTGCACGGATGATACCAGCAAAGGAAAGTATTATGGTGTCGGAGCGGGATCTTAGGAGTTTACAACTGATGGCAGGGGAGAGCCGCGCGTACCAGTTACTGCTCTTAGCCACGGGGACGGGGATGGTCGTGGGAGGTGATCAGAACAACACCGCACACCAATTTGAATTTAAATTTATGTTAGAATAGAATAAACAATTTATTGGTAAGGTTAATGTCTTATTTATAACAAACTCTTGTTCGATCTTCTTTCACTATTAAAATTTTCATTTTCCCTCAAAAAAAAAAATCTTTTATAATGCAATACCGCATCTATTAACAGTCAACCCCTACGTCATTTATAACGGTAGTGATAGTTTCAGTATGCCACATCAAAATGGTCACAGAAAATACACAACACACTTTTAGTCTATTAGTTATGATGTGAAATCTTATTAATTCATATGATACCTATAAAAGTCAATGGTATAAAAATATATTACTTGATCCAAGATCACCATGAAAATTACTGTAAAATCATCATATGGTACCAATCATGTTGTTTCAAATTACAGTGATTTTATGGTGGACATGGATCAAGTAATTGGATCATTATATCATCAATTTGAAACAAATGATTGGTAGTGGATTTCTACACACAAGGGACTACTACAAATCCCTTAAATCTTATTGATTTGTCACACCAAGTAGAATTTGATGCATGACCATAGTAAAATATGTGATTATTTTAATAAAACAAAATGTTCCTTAAAAAAAATTGCTCCAAAGGAAACCGAAGGGAATGCATCCAAAATGGGCCTAAGTTAATGTTCATGATTAGTGGTCCTTTGAACTAAACTTGTGAGGGGCATGTTTACCCAAAATTCAACAGTGTTGTGAGGGGTATGTCCTCCCAATATTCAACAGTTTGTTTTTCTTTGAAAGATATAGAATGGACATCCTGCAAACTCCAACAGTTAGAAAACCAGCCCACCGGCCCACACGGTATTCATTGATATGATAGGTTTCATACATTGGATCGAGCTAATACGTGTTAACATGGATTACCACATACATATTAGCTATTGTATACCAACAGTATTATATTTGTAATTATTACGTGTAATTATTATTCGTGTTTATTGTATTTTTTTATTGTAATTATTATTCGTATTTATTGTAGATAATCTAAAATATTACGGTAGATATAGGCCGTAAGCATATACCGGTATATATTATTGTGTTCTATTATCTAAATCACCAATAAATGAAATATTTTCCACAATAACATTTTCGCTTATTATGAAATCAGAGCATTCTTTTATCATCAGTTTCCTCTTCTTTCTCTTTCCTCCCACCTTCACCCCCGAATCTCCTTCGCTGCAGGCACCGCTATCGGCCTCCTTTCTTTCACTGCCCCAATCTTCTTAATCTCTTAATTGGCTTTCTTTCCTCTCTATATCGAACAACCTTTGCCCACCGGTCAACATTTGTCCTCCTCTCTCTTCTTCTTCCCGACCTCTTGTTTTTCTCAAGCACCACCCCTCCCCAGTCGCATTTAAAAAAACATAGCATTGTTTATCGGCCAAAAATAAAACCATTATTCATGGTAGATTCAACCATCGGCACATTTTCTCACATTCCTGCTGCACGTACTCGTCATCAACCTCGCCCCTATCTTGGTAGCTATGTGGTGTGCAAGGTGATGGTGCCCGATGTTGTCTGACTTTTTCGACCTCTCAGCAATCTCAGCCTCAAGAGCATACCTCTATATGTCCTCTACCTCCTCGAGCACATCACACAACAGCTTATCCTCAGTCATGGCTCTTGGATGGTGGTTCTTCACATCACATGACAAAAGATCTTCGGACTCTCTGCCATCATACTCATTATGAAGGTCATGATGACATACTTATCGGTGTTGGCGGTGCACTTCTAATCACCCATACTGGTTCTGTTTCTTTACACTCTTCCACCTTACTTTTAATTTATTGAACATCTTGTGTGTTCCTCGCCTTTCTCACAATTTACTCTCTGTTTTTATATTTTGTGTTAATTACTCTGTTGCAATTGAATTATTCCCTGACTTCTTTCTTTTGAAAGGCATTCTAACTGGAAAATGTCTTCACCAGGGTCTTGCTCATTATGACATGTATCTCACTCTCCACCTGTTATTTTCTTTTCCACAAATAAAACCAACTATGTCACTTGGCACCATCGTTGTGGTCATTCTGCCTATGCCATCCTTACTCACATCTCACACAACACTATTTTGCTATTGATCGCCTACATGATTCCTCTCATTGTGATAACTTGTCACATCCATAAGAGTCAATTTTTACCTTTTTTATTACCACTTTGCATTCTTCCCGACCCATTGACATTATTTTTTCAGATGTATGGACATTACTTGTTTATTTAGTGGATGGTTTTAAGTATTAAGTTGTTTTTATTGATCATTTTACTCGTTATGCTGGATATATCCGTTAAAACATAAATACTATGATGTTTTGCATGTATTTCAACTCTTCAAATTGCTTGTTGAGAATTTTTTTGATGCACCTATCAAGCTTTTTTACTCTGACAATGGTGGAGATTATGTTGACAGTCTTTCCTTTCCACTCATGGCATGTCTCATTTTACTACCCCGTCTCACACTCCTCAACATATTGACATCTCTGAACGTCGCCATTTGCATATTATGGAAATCGGTCTCACCCTTCTTCACCACGCATATATGACTCTTACTTACTGGAGTTATGCCTCTTCTACTGATGTCTATCTCATTAATCTCATGCCAACTAAAGTCATGTCCATGTCTTTCCCCTATGACTACTTTTTTATCAGTCATATTTTTTCCAAACTTTGTGTGTTTGATTGTTTATGTTATCCCTGGCTTCACTCTTATAATTACCACAAGATGGAATCCTTCTCTCTTTCATGCATCTTCCTTGGTTATTCTTTGACTCGGAGCGCTTATTTATGCCTTCATCTTGAAAAAAATCGTCCGTGTGATTCTCATGATGTTCGGTTTGCAGAGATGGTCTTTCCCTTTTCTTTCTCGAGCATCTCCTCCTCTACTAATTACTCCCCTAAGTCACGGTCCGTTGCCCTATTCACCACTATTCCGGCCTCACCGTGTGCTACTCATTTTCCCGTCCATGTCCACCCTCACCCGCCCCTACCCCTCCGGCTTCCTAATCATCCTCACCTTCCTCGATCATCCAACCCCTCCCCGGTCGACTCACATAACCCCACGGCCCCACCTTCTACAACCCACCCCATGGTGACACGCACTCGCAATAACATCTTCGAACCTTGGCTTCTACTCAACCTTACTACTCAGTTGGATTCAAACTTCTTTGATACTGAACCCACTACTTACAAGCAAGCCTCGTAGTTGCCTCAATGGTGTGCTGCCATGTTCGAGGAATGTAATGCATTGGTCACTAACGGTATATGGTCTTTAGTTCCGCCCTCTTCCACTATGAACTTGGTTCTCAGTTGACGATGTTGGATCTCGTGTTTCTAATTATATATGGCGTATTTTCCTAGTGACAATTTATTCATGACTCTGAACCCAAGAAAAAGTATGGAACAATAGGTGATTTGAGTATTTTTAGACTGAGCCAGAGATTGGATAATCCCACATTGCCTACGTATCCTGTAATTATTCGGGAATCAATTCTCTTCGTAGTTCTTGGTATCGTTTATATAGAGGGGCTTTTGCCCTAGGGATGCATGTGACGTGTCCAGGATGGACTCTATTTCGTGTTCCCTAAGGATCGGATTAGTCCGCGTTTATCCCCTTGATTTTATGAGATAATTCTGGTGGTTTAAATGATAGGATCAGAGCCTTTATCGCTAAAGATTCTTTCCATAGTTACCTTTTATATTCAGCATGTGGGCTATCTTCTGGGGTAGCTCTGGCCGACCTGCGTTGAGACCCCGAGGCCATTATGACCCAAACTACGACCCAGCTCCGTTGTGCCTTGACCGACTTATGGTGGACTGATAAGCGAGCCAGACCGATCTACCACCTGGGGTTAATATTTGCCCTTAGGCTTAAAGTGGGGCTCCTGGCCCTTAATGTTATGGTTTTATTTAATGCTTGGTTAATGTGGAGTGACACGTGGCGAGGTGCAGTCCGACCTCCGTCAACAGTAAATGGGTCTTCCGCATCAAACAAAAAGCTTGATGGGACCATTGATCGTTACAAGGCTTGTTTGGTTGCCAAAGATTTCACTCAAAGGCCTGATGTTGATTTTTGGTTAGACTTTTAGTCCGGTTGTTAAGACCACTACGGTTTGCTTAGTTCTTAGTCTTGCTGCCTCTTTTGAATGATTCTTATGACAGTTAGACGTAAATAATTCTGTTCTCCCGGGTCGTCTTTCTGAGGAGGTATATGATCCGCTCTAAAACACTGATACTAGCAAGAGGACTAAGCCAATCGCAATATAGTATGGCGAGTCAAGGTAAATCTCACAGAGACTAAGCAACAACTATAAACAAACCGTAATATTTAAAGACTAGCAAACAAATATGGTGGTCTAGGACCAAAGTGTCACTAAAAAGGAAATCTGAGCCCTAAAGATACAACGACACAAAATCTAGTGATTCGAACTAACAATTAAGAGAGGGATTAACCGAAGCATGCATAATAATCTTTCTCAGTCTACTAAGTATGTGATTTATATGATTTAACTGTAATCATATAATTCTCGTCTAATATAGGTTACGAACATCGAAAGCCGTTTTAAGCCATGAACGGGTTGAAGAACATCTATGTTGCTTTAATGGCCTACCGTGAACGGGCTAGGTCTAAGTAATCAACTTGCATTAATGATTTCTGGGTTGCCCACACGAAGGTGGAAAACCACATTAATGAAACTACCATGAACGGGCTAGTTTAACATTACAATATAACTATCTACGTCCTAACTGTTCCTTCCACTTACGACTACTTCATAACTAGTTTACGATGTCATGCATACAGTTAGCTACTCTCTACACATGAATTTATTATGCATATATAATCATAATTAAGAGACTAAAACAACTATTTGCAGTCCGATCTGCCGTCTAGACGATGGCACGACCTGGCGCTGAGACGGCAGATGCAAAACATGCATCTGGTTCCAAAAGTTATAGTTAAGGATGACTATACTACATAAACTAGGTTCAAATTATTCTACATGATTCGATTAACATAAATTACTCTAGCATCAGTTTAGATGAAAAACAAATGATCATGGCATCGAATGTAAATGAAAGTATAACTAAATTAGGAACGAAATACCTCGATTGTGAGTTCTATGACACACAAGAAAACACTCCACAAAGTGAAAGCCAAATCACAAGAAATTGCTCCAAGTATCAAACTAAAAGTAAACTATATTGAAAGTTGTATTACTGGACAAAGATCAAAGTATATGATTACAATGCTGTAAATATTCTTTTTATAAGAGTCTAAACCAACCTACAAGCTAATAAGGAGTCTCAAAACTAGTCTGGCCGATTTGGGGTTGATTTTGGGCCTTTGGGCCACCGTATCATCGTTGGATTTTTTTGTCGTCTAGCCCTTAGGACCACTTTAGTATTTTCGTCATATTTGAACTTCTACAACTTTAATTCAGGTTATTCAAAAGCGTTGGAAATCTTGTCTTGATCCATACAACTTTGATGAAGAAGTCCAGTCCCAATTTGATAGTTAAGGAATTCTAATATACGTTGCAAGCTCACTAGTTACATCTTCCGGTCCACTCTTGGTTCAAACAATTTAGCATTTACCTCCGGTCCACTTTATATTGATCTTCATCTCTTACTCGACCCATGAATTGACTCGATCCGTCACTCCGCTCGTTCTCTCGATCCGGAATCTTCTCTCGACGCTCGTATCCTCGTTATATGTCAAAGAGCAAAATACACCAAAGTAGACTCTTTTCTCGGCAAATTCCGTATAAAATGAAATATCGGGTCTATGATCAACGAAATGTAAAATTATCACATTTAGCAGTTCATACAAATAAGCTCAATATACGGGGTAAATTGACGGTAAAAACAACATAAAGTTGACTGTGATCAACGGACATGGCTCAATGTTAAGGGTGAATTTATACGATTTATAACGCTATACTCTATGATATTTTCCCCCGTATTTGTACTAAATTGCATAAGAAACGAGTGTTTAACGGAAATATTGAGTAAATGAGGTTTTAAATAAGTTATTCGCAAAATTGGTTGATTTTGGTGTTTTTAATATGATTTTATGATTATTTGGACATTATTACATTTTGCGATGTTTTTATGTGTTATAGATACATGTTTGAGGCTCAAGAGATGATCAACAGTTGATTAAGTTCGAGCTAATTGATGATAAAAGAGATAATGAAGGAATGAGATAGAGAAAAAAGAGATAAAGATCAAGAAATCAAAATTCGCTCATCCTGAACGAGCGTCCAGGTCCCGTCCAGACTGGACGGGCGTTTGATAAAGCAGACGGGCGTCCGGTGGTGTGATTTTGATACAGAGAGTTTGGACGCCATCTGAACGGGCGTCTGAAGTAGTCCAGATTTATCTGGACGGGCGTTCACCAGAGCGGACGAGCGTCCGTCGACCGACTTTGCTGAACCGACTTCAATATCTATATATAGCAGCTGTTTTCTCCACATAGAAAAGGCAAGATACACATTATTCGAAACCCTAAACCTAGGGGCGGCTTTAGGCTGCGTTTTTCTTCTTTTTATTCCAGTTTTATGCACTTTAGATCTAGATTAAATTAGTTACTTTCTTATGCACTTTATTCGCGAATTTGAGTTGCTGAGGATGTTCAGAAGCTAAAAGCTTCATCAAACGAGTATTGTGAAGCCATCCAACAATTGTTGATTTCGTTTTCATCGATTATACTGTGAGTTTTTAGTAAAGGTTGTTTCTTTATTCATGTTTATTATGTTTAATTGCTCTTATATCGGAAGATATGCATGTGTCGATTGTTTATTATTGATGGAAATCTCTATAAACCTTGGATCACCATGAATAGGAATAGTATTTGAATCTATCTTAACGGAAGTTAATAGGTTTAATTGCTAGATTATAAACATAAAGTTTACACCTTTGGTTAGAAAACGCATTAATCTTGCATTGGAAGATAATGGATTAATAGATGAACTTTCTAAGGAATTAGGGTTCATATTTAGATGAGGTGAATCACAACTTAGATAAAAACCGCAATATAATCGAGATAGGGAATCAATGCTTGTTGGATAGGTGGATCAATCCTCGTTTGTTCGTTATACATTTGATTTAAATCCTTAAAAACTTGAATTTGTTTAGTTAGTTTACTTTTATTTGCATCTTAGATTAGTTTAGTTAGAAGTTCGCAACCCGTATCCTTCCTAGCTTTGGATTATATCCTCTGTCTAGTTTTGTTTTCGGTTTTGTTCTATTTTATTCGCTGTTTAGTTTAGTTTCGTGACATAGTTTAGGTTAAACAAAAACTAGGATTCACAATTGTTTAGTTCCACGTAAGATCGACCCGGCATTAACCACTATTACTACGATCCTTATACTTGAGGTTAACCGGATTATTACTTGTTAGTTTTGCTTAGATAAAAATCCGTGACACTCAACCTCCGGGTTTTCAGGATTTTGATCTCTTGTTTATGTTTGTCACCTTCATAAGGCTATTTATGATCTTAATCAGACTCCTCATGCTTGGTACCATGAGCTCAAACGGTTTATATTAGCTAGTGGTATTTGCAATTCCACTGCGGATTCCTTACTCTTTATATTAACCACTGATTTGATTATTCTTTTTGTTCTTGTCTACGTTGATGAAATTGTTGTGATAGGTAATAGCTCTACAACGGTAACCTCATTTGTTGATTGTTTGGGATCTTGCTTCCCTATCAACGATTTGGGCCCTTGTCTTATTTTTTGGGTGTTGAGGTTGAATCCAACTCGGCTGGTTTACTGCTTCATTAGCACAAGTCTGTCATTGACTTGCTTCGCAATCATAATATGCATGATGCTAAAGCCATCACTACCCTTCTCTCCTGATGCTTCTCAGCTTATGGCTCAGTCTGCTTCTGCTCGTGATGATCCTTCTACTTATCGACAACTTATTGGCAGTCTTCATTATTTATTATTTATCCGTCATAGTCTGGCTTATGTTGTCAATAAGTTGTCCCAGCTTATATCTGCAGCCCCTACCGTTCAACGTTGGTTTCTAGCCAAGCGGCTTATGCGCTACTTGGTTGGTATATCCGGTAATAGTCTTCAGTTATACCGTTCTTCACCCTTTTTATTGCATGAGTTTTATGATGCGGATTGGGGTGGCAATAAGAATGACTATTCCTCCATTAGTGATTACCTGGTTTTTCTTGGGTACAATCTCATAACTTGGATTTCTAGAAACCAACATTCGGTTGCTCGCTCCTCTAGTAAGGCTGATACATATCGGTTGTTGCTACCTTTGTTGAGTTATTTGTAGCAAGATCTTGGTTATTCATCCTCTCAGACCCTGCCATTTTTTTGATAATGTTGGCGCTCCAGCTTAGCGTCAACCCGGTTTTCACTCTTGCATGAAGCATGTTTTCATTGACTATCACTTTATTCGTGATCGGGTTCAGCAATGTCGATTACGCGTAGCACATGTCTCTAGTGCTGATCACTTAGCATGATGCTCTCACCAAACAGTTGCCTCACATTCTTTTTCACACTTTTTGCATCAAGCTTGGCTTTGTCTCTGACCGTCCACCTTGAGGGGACATCTCAACTATATTATACATATTATATTTGTAGTTATTAGGTGTACCTATTCTTTGTATTTATTGTAGATATTCTAGAATATTCCGGTACATGTAGGCTTGTACCTTTATATTCGTATTGTGTTGTGTTGCAGAAATCATCAATCAATGGATGTGTTTTCCACCATCACAATTTCTCCTATTAATATATACAAACTTTACATTTCATGCCTAACGTCGTTATTTAAGTTATGATGGTATCACAAAAACAAAAACAAACAATTATAATGGATATAGCAACTAAAGTGGCTTGGTAATCTTTATCTCATCTTTTCTTTGTGGAATATTACAATTTCTCCACATTTTATGAAATCGCCGTCATCACCAAGATCCTACTAAATGATTTGTAGAGATAGATCATATTGTATCTTACGGTGTGTCAATTAGTTCCGTCTGATATTTGACTTTAATATCCTACTAATTGATTGTTTTAAAGATAACACAACTGGTAATGAGGTAACTTGACATTGGGTTAAATTCTATATCAATTATATGTCTTAGCATTTGATCAATATAGGTATTTTTTTTACTGTCATTAAAAGGGTTTTCCCCTTATTAAAGGTCGGAACCCTCTCAATATTGATATTGTACCTGTATGAATTATCATGTACTAATGCCAACTGAAGTGATTGTGGCTACCGTTGTTATCTTGCCTGTAAAAATGGCTCATTTGAGTTTGGAGAAGACTATTGTTCATACTGACAAAGCTAAGGATTTGTTCCATCTTCTCTTAACTCTAAATTAGGATTATACTCTTCTTTTTGAGTACTAATTTGAGAAATCAATGACAGGTTGTTTCTTCTATGCATTGTCTGCTTATAGCTTGTCGCAAGGCTGGTTTGAGACTTGGGTTTTGGTCTTGAAAAGTTTGTTGTTTTAGAGGTACAATCAAAGTATCACACATAAGTTGTGATATGTCAATAGGTGTAATATTCAGCTCAATACATGCACAAGATTGCTTTGGAGTTGAGCCAAGGGACTAGTTTCATCCATTATACTTGTGTAATTGTGTGAGTGAATTCTGGCACTCTCTTGGAGATAAAACTCTTGCTTGGTGAATTACTTTGAGATGTAGACTCTCTGCTTGTAACACACCTGTCTAAATCTCTAAGTTATTTACCTTCTGCACTTCACATTGCTTTGATTGAATGCTTTGAATATTTACTTACTGCTATCTATCTTGATCAAAGCATTTTCAATCACTTACATCAAAAGTTAGCCAAACTAACACAAAGTCTCTGCATTCTGATCAAACTATCCTTGCATTGCTTATCTAACCTGATCAGTTTGATTCAAGTGATTCTAGACTTGTATTGAGTTGGATAAAGATCTAACATGTGTTATCTAATCCGTATTTAACCACTTGATCTTTGATCTAACCAATTGATAAAGATCTAACATGTGTTATACTTTTTTACTTCATATATATATATATATTGAACTCCTAGCACCTAACAGAATCCAAACCCAAAACCCTCAGGACAAACCACAGTTTCTTTTAAGACAATGTTCATAGGCATTCACATTACATCCACTGAAACAACAGAGACATTTTAATGATACCAAAAGCTTATATATTTCCATTCAGGAACAAATTCAGCTATTTACAATATCTTCCAATCTTTGTTCCACCATGAGAAATCTTCCCAGCTGGCTGAAACTATTAACAAATTGACAAACCTACCCCTTATGGCGTAAGCATATATATATATATACATCATTTAAACCAATGACAGAGACACAAGAAACGGGGAATTCTGATACAGAGCGTCCGTAATACGTATTCGCAGAAAACACGTAAAGTATATAAACTTTTTATGTGTATCTACAAAATACACATCTTTACGTGTATATCTGCATTACGGGACACCCGGAATAATAAATTTCCTTACTAGAACATGAAGTTCACATTACTAATGAATCCTGCAAGCAATACAAGAATCTAAGCCGTCACGGATGTCTCTACCGCAACACCACCGGAATAGTTAACTTCAGCCATCTTTTCAACTTCCCACAGCTCTGGTAATGCTTCCTTCAGATTATGAATGCTTTCCAGAACATAATCAGCACCTTTTACTCTTTGTGAATGCCCAACCTGGACGAATAAACATAATTCGATAACCTTCCGGACAAATAGTATTCTTGTACGAATATACATACAAAAATTGAAAATTAATTTTGACTTTTTTTGTACAAATGATGAAATGATACAAAGAAACTTTCTATCTAAGAATCTCCTGATAACTCCGGGACAAAAACGTATTAGCGTACCAGCACGGTATGGAGACCAACACGCTTCCCAGATTGAACATTGCGTACACTATCTTCAAAGAATAACTGAAGAAGGACAAAAAAAAATGAACACCATTTCATAATATTCCTATGTAACTCTATGCAAAAAAGAATATTCTTTAAGGAATTTAGATGCAATGATCTTACGGTTGTATGTGGATCAATATTGGCTATTTGTAGAGCCTTTTCAATGGCATCTTCAGAAGGTTTGCACACAATAGATGTCTTAGGCAACACTTGTGTCGGATTCGGTTGAGCAAAATGAGCAATTATATCAAATATCTCATTTTGATTGCAAGTACCATTCTGATAAGTTATGTTCGATCCAACAAACTCGATTTCATCATCTTCATTATCAGATACAGAGCACTTTTTAGTGGGATTTAGAGTCTCAAAACATATGATTCCTTCAAAACAGCCTTCCAAACCTAAACGTTTAAGGACTTTTGAGGCATGGACCTTATCAGCATTTGTGAAAATCTATAGGTCACACAACAAAACAAGAAACTCATTAGACTCGTATTTTCGAAAGAAAAATTATATATATGTTAAAAGAAAGTGAATGGAAAAACTTACAACTTTTCTGTAGGGCAAACTTAATAAAAGACTTCTCAAAACAGGGTCTGGCTTAAGATTCTCATAGGGTAGTCTCCCATGTACAAAGCTGCAATTAATTAACATACACAACATTACTTAATATAAAAAGTACTAAAGAAACTCCAAAAACCAAGGAGATTTAAAGGCCATGTTCTCACCTATGGTATTCATCATAGTCAAAATTGTATCCAATAGCCTGCACCAGAAGATATGTATTATTATCCAAGATTGCAGTAAAGAGTAAAGACTCTTTATAAATGAAATTATCAGTGCCGTTGGTGCGGATAGGAATCGATAACTCACCTTAAGTCCAGCCATTGTGGTGCCATAGTTTTTGTACAGAAGGTTACATAAATCCGGAATTTTACACTTATCTATCCCGAGTTTTTCAGCCATGTAATCTGTGAGAAATGATTACAAAAGCCATCATATTAGCAAATATTCAATAACAATGTAGTGTGTAGTCACTGTATCTCACAAGGAAACAATATGGATATACCTTCAATGTTCTTGAGGCATCCTGCAGCCATACCAGAACTTAGAGGATACAGGGTGTCATCTAAATCTGGTAAAAAAAAGCAAGAATTAAAAAAATATAATGCTTAATCATTACTTAAATGAATGAAAGTTGTTAGCTTTGCGAAATCCTAAAACTTACCAAACAAAAGGCAATCATTCTTTCGCCTCTGAACCTGCCCATAACGGCCCTTGAAATCCATATTGATGTAAGACGAATACTACAACATAGGATAGATAAGTTTAGTTAAACTTCCTTCTGGCTAAGTAATTATTTATCTTGTTTAACATAAATTACTCAGTAATAATATGTTGTTTAATTTCATAATCACCCTACATGCAAGCAGAAGCAGAAACAAAATATCAACATGGCAAGTTTCAAGTTTATAAATTCGTCGAGGACATTCATCGAATCATATCAAACATCAAGAAATACATAATCATTGACAGAAATGGTTGGGATTAATGCAGCCGATTCAATGTAATTCCATCAATATGGTAATGGCATTCATGATTAAAATTTTGTCTGCGCAAAAAAATAAAAACTGAAAGAGAAACGGTGAAAGGTCGGATAATAAAAGATTACAAAAGAAAATGAGAAATCATACCAGAGGATCGAGAAAAAGAGGGAACTTTAATGGCGGAGGAGAAAGGGTTTGGAAATCTCTAATTTTAGATAAAAGTGTCTCTAAAATTTAAGTGAAGAAATTGAAGGAGGTAGCAAGAGAGGGGGAGGAGAAATGGAAGGTGTTCATCAAGTTTATATAGGCGAACCATTGATATTTTTCTATTTTTTTATGGTTTAAATAATCTGTATAAGTACTACTAGTAAGTACAAAATGGGGAATAAGAAGAAGGAAAAGGATATCCACGGTATAGAAATTTAGGATATATTATTTGTATTACATCGATTATATTGGTATGCTACATCTAATGATGCGATTTTCATAAGATCAATTTTCACAATACAATAACGGGAAGTCGGTTTTTAACAAAAACAGATTCACAAAGATTCACAAAGTCGATTCTATAACGGTGTACATGTAATATGTTGAACCGGTAGAATAACTTTGAGGAAATGACTCAGCACACAATGTTATTCCAATCTTATCTTTCAAATTTTTGCAGTTATTTATTCTGACTCAAAGTAGGCAGAATGTTGAAAAACAATTCATGAATTTGGGTTAGAATATATGAAATAAGTGTGTTTTCTGACCGATATAGAGTCTTGATTGAAACCGGATATTTCATTATAATCACAAAATGTACAAGAGTAAAAGTACAAGATTTACAATCTTTACTATCTAGTACAGAAGATATAAATTTAAATTAAGGTCAGACCAATCTAAGCTCCCTACCGATAGTCTTGAAAATAATGAACTTCTGACACAAATTAAATCTTAGTTAACCATATTCTAACTCATGTTGAATCAGAGTAATGTATGATGTGTAAAAAGATATTCATTGTTCTTATTTAACTGTCGCAGTTGTCAAAAACACACGTTAAGGAGAGTATTTAATGCTTTGACAATAACACCCTTTGAATATAATTAATGCAATATTATTTTAAATCTCTCTTCCCTTAATCAATACTCCATCCGTTCCACAATAACTAAAGCAGTTGTCAAAATGTTTTGTTCTATTTTATATGAGACATTACTATTTTCAATTCAATATTTATTGTGTTTTTACTTGATTTACCTTTATTTATTACGGTAGTAGATATAAAAAAGAAGGTCACATTAATTATATCAAGGACATTCTAGTCATTTCATTATAAAAGTTAATACATTAACTCGCATCCTTAATATGTGTGATTTTGGCAACTCTTTCAGGTAAATTAGAACGGATGGAATACGGAGTAACGGTAGATATAGAAAAATACAATAAATAATACTTTAAAAATATAATTATGACAGATAAAAAAAATTATTTTTAACAACTACGACGGTTGGATAGGGACGGAGAGGGTAGATGTTTAAATGGATGGTTCTTGTTTAATTGAAAGTGGGTCTAAAATCAATCCTCTAAGGGACGTGAACTGAACGACTTAACAACTCTTATTCTTAACAACTCTTTTTTTTTTAACAACTCTTATTCTTGTCCATATTGTTAAAGCACTCCCCCAGTTATACTCACTCTGGTGCAATTAATTTATTATTATTATACTATTTTCTTTTTGTTGAGAAACCACTAAGTGCTTTTTAATCGGTTTATATCTCAATGATTATACCGTTAATACTACCTTAGATTCTAAGTAGATTGCCAAATATGTGAACTCGATCTCTTCCGTTTTTTTAACTGTCATTTTTTAAAATTACTTCATTTATTCCTATTTAACTGTTGTAGATGTCAAAATAAAAATTCTTTTTTATCTGTTGTAGTTACATTTACAATGCGTTATTTATTGTATTTTCTATATTTACCCTTAATTATTAAGGATTGAGAGATTGAAAACAACATTAAATTAATTATATTCAAGAGGTGTTATTGCCATTTTGATGTTAAGTCAAAGTATTAACTACTCTCCTTAATACGTGTGCTTTTTACCACTGAAATAGTTAAATAAAAACGGAAGAAGTAGTATTTGTATATCATTTTTTTTTGTTGTATATCCCTTCTTTCCTTGGATTACATTACAACTTATTGTTTCATTATTTATTTTTAATACTCCCACCGTTTTTTAGTTGCTTAAATTGTATATACATATTAAGAAAATGACATGGAGACCGGTGTTCAAATCCAGTTAGAACAAAAAATGAAAAAGAAGGGATATCCCTTCCACCAAACAAGAAGAAGGGATATACAAATATTACCACTGAGATATAAAAAATGTCACAATCTGATACGGTATTAAGATATTTAATCATGTGACATTAATTTAACAAGTGGTCATATTTGCACATCATAAATGCTCACAATGACACATAAGGTATTACCACTAGCGTGTCAGTGGTTGTGATAGCCCCCAATCAAATCAAAATAGCCCAAACATTGAGCTATTGGCTATAGAGTTTATCATAAGTACAACTCACTGATGCAACTAATACAAAAGGCTTAAGACCTTATTTATATATCAACTAAAAGGCCAAAACGAATAAGCCACCAATGTGGGACTTTTGATATCACACGTAACAAATCTAAAACTAGCATTCTCGGACTCAGTTGGAGATCGCTTGAGCAAAAAATAAAATGCTAGAATTCGGATCGAATAAGTTTTATCAATTCTCGAGTTCGGTTCAACAATACTCATGGAAAATTTCATGCACAATCAAGCCGAAACTCGAGCTCGAGCAGCTCGTTATGCTCGAAACATTAATATTATAATTCCAAAATTACATTTTTCATACTCTATTTTTTTTAATATTAATTCTAAAAATTTAAATTTATTTTAAATAAAATACTAAAAATAACTCGATAATGCTCACGAACATCGAGTTCAAACTTTAAGATTCTCAAGTTCGTCTTGTTTTCCTTGATAAGATGTTCGAATTCGGTTTGAGTATATACGAGCCGAGCACCGAACTGGTCATGATCAGCTCCGCTCCTATAAGCTGGAATCAATCATTGAAGAGATAATTTCCGGAAGGAAAATATTATGCAACACAAATGATTGTTCTTCATTTCACCATAGTAGCTAAGCGTACAAGCATGAATAAGTAAAGCAAAAGCTAACCAATGCAATAATGACACATGTCATGGAAATAACTAAGGCTCATTATTGGTATACCTCAATACAATACAATGATATAATGTATATATTGGGATTAAGTTTCTAATGACATTTCAAGTAAATCATCTTATTACTTCTAGATAAAAATTCGATATTTTGTGTTGTTTGATTCATACAATATTATTCTATTTCTAGGGTGTTGTATATAGCAGATAAGGTTTAAGTTTTAGCCTTAATTAAGTAATTATTGGAATAATGATGTATGTATAACTTTAGATACAATCATTTGTACATAATCTATCATCTTCAAAAAGTTAAACAACTATTATTTGAAACTATGCATTTTCGTCCAAACTACTAAATGTGGGAAGCAATATGATTATGTTGTGTGGTAATTATATATTCGTGATTAATTCTCCACGGGATGCACGACAAAAAAAACAATGATCCCATTATTGGTGTTATATGAAGGCTATTTATATAGATTTATGTAATAAATAATAATATGCGTAGACACTCTCGTCCTTATCTAACAAATGAAAGTGACCGTTTGTTAGCTACAAACTCACTTCATTTTATATTCAACAATCAGTTATATTATTGAGTCCTCTATTTTATATTTTCCTTTAAAATAAGGTGGAAAAGGAAGTAGATTACGTGGAGGACGATTAAAATAGGATAATTTTGGCCTAGTAATATTGAAAGGGGCATTTATAACTCTTTTATTAAATTACTCTTCGTCCCCCTCCAATTATTTGGAACATTCCACGTTGGGAATAATCGTGATGTGTAAATGACTACTATGCGGAGAACTCTATTAACACCGGGAAGTTTTATGATATGTTTGGATTGTTGGAATAAGATGAAACTTGTGGAATTGAATGAAATAAAATGGATTGAACGTGACTTTATTTATATGTTTGGCACGTAATAGAATGAATATTGTGTGGCATTCTATAAGACATGGCAAGTGAAACGGTAGGTGATGGACATGCATGATGATGAGTGTGGCGGTAGTGGTGGGGCATGCAGAGGTGAGTAGTGGTGGATGATGTGAGGTGTGCGATATGGGTGGTTATGGTGGCGTGGTGGTCCATGGTGTTGGTGGCGGTGGTTGTGGTGACGAGTGTAGTGTGGCTTCCGGTGATGGGTGATGGTGAGGTGGGTGGTGGTGACAAGGGTGGTGGCGGTGAAGGGTGATAGAGAAGTGGGTGGTGGTGGCCGAGTGAAGATCAGATGTGGTGGAGGATAGTGTTGGTGATTTAAGTATAAACATGTCCATTTGTGTAATTAGGGGTTTGGTACAAAGATGGGTGAACTCGAAACACGATATTATGAGTTTGGAGGTGCGGAGTGCACACTCGTATAAGTATTTGCGAGTTTACGGATATAAATGATCAAGTAGAGTTCGGAAAACCACTTAAAGGACGCAAAATTCGTTTTGGGAAAAACAGAGGGGACGGCGGCTTCGTCCACCACAGCGCCACTGTGTCGAGTCAACTCAAGGCAAAAAGTTGATCAGGATGTTTCTCTGGTTTCTGGTTCTCACAGGCGCCCGCCTGTGATTCATTTCTGCGAATTGTTGTGTCTTTTCATTGATTTTCAACTGTTTCTTCCATATAACACTTTTCCAAAAAGGTGTCTATAGGTAACAACGTTATTAACTAATATTTCAGATCATTTTTGAGAGAAAAGAATGAGATCATTCAAGTTCTTCTTCATCTTTGAGAGTTAAACAAACTTCAACAAAACTCCTTAAGTATTCTTCTCTTTTGGTGCCAAAAAGTGAAGGAAACGTAATCTTATCTCACAAAAGTATTTGTGTAACCGAGGCATCTTATAAGGGTCAAATAACTTTTGTAGGAAAGTGTTTATCACGATTCTACGTTATATCAAGCATATCGCTTTTCTGCGTTTTGTTTTGACATTGTTGTTCCTTGAGAACCATAAATTTACAACAATCTACAAAAGTTATTTAAGTATTTTCTGCAATGTCAATTGTCAAGGAGATGACTGCAAATTTTGGAAAGTTGGAAAAGTTCGAAGGAGTCAATTTTCGAAGATGGCAGAGAAAGATGCATTTTCTGTTGACGACTTTGAAAGTAGTGTATGTACTAAGTACACCGATGCCGGAAGTGTTGGATGATGGACCTTTGGAGGAACTGAGGAGGAAGAACAAATGGGAGAATGATGACTACATCTGTAGAGGTCACATTCTAAACGGTATGTCTGATTCTTTGTTTGACATTTATCAAAATGTTGAGTCTGTGAAAGAACTTTGGGATTCACTAGAGTCTAAATACATGAATGAAGATGCCTCTAGTAAAAAGTTCTTGGTTGGTAATTTCATGAAGTATAACATGGTAGATTCAAGGTCGGTAATGGAACAATATAATGAATTATTGCGCATTTTGGGTCAGTTTGCACAACATAAAATGGAAATGGATGTGTCTATTTCGGTGTCAAGCATTATAGATAAATTACCACCATCATGGAAAGATTTTAAACACATGTTAAAGCACAAAAAGGAAGAATTATCTCTGGTAGAACTTGGTAGTCACTTGCGTATAGAGGAATCTCTAAGGGCGCAAGAGGGCGGTAAAACCAAGGGTAAAGAGGTAATGGATTCGACCTCTATCAATATGATGGAAGCCGGTGAATGTTCATATAAGAACAAAGGGAAAGATAAGAAAAAGTCTTCCAAAAACAATGGCAAAGATACCAACAAAAAACCGAAAGGTGCTTGTTGGAATTGCGGAAAAACTGGACATTTCAGAGTTGATTGTCGAGTAAGGAAGAAAGGACCAAACAACAGTTCGGGGCAAGGGTCTAAGGACCAAGGTGCTCCTAAACATCAAGGTCAAAATATTACTTGTGGATTTAATTTGAATGTGAATTATGTACCACTAATTTCTGAGGCATTTTATATGCAGGATGATGATGTTGCTTGGTGGATTGACTCGGGTGCAACGAGACACGTATGCAAGGATCGAAGCTGGTTTAAAAACTATGAACCTGTGATCGATGGATCCATGCTACTTATGGGAAACGAGTCAAGGGCTGCCATAGTTGGAATTGGAAGTGTTGTTTTATCTTTTAGTTCTGGAAAATGTATTATTTTAAAACATGTGTTGCATGCTCCGTGTATTCGAAAAAACTTGGTTTCTGGTAGTATTTTATGTAAAGAAGGTTATAAACAAGTCTATGAGTCGGATAAGTACATTTTAAGTAAGTGTGGTGTATTTATTGGATTTGGTTACTTATGTAATGGTATGTTTATATTGAATATTCAGCATGATGTTGTAAATAATGTTGCTGCTATTCATGATGTTAATAATTCTGTTTTGTGGCATGCTCGGTTGGGACATGTTCATTATAAGCGTATGTTGATGATGTCTAAAAATGAATTGATTCCATCTTTTGACATGAATATGAATAAGTGTAATACTTGTATGTTGAACAAAATTGTTAGACAACCTTTTCAAAGTGTTGAAAGGTCGTCTTCCGTTTTGGAACTTATTCATAGTGATCTATGTGATTTTTGTGCTCACGCTTCTCTTGGTAATAAAAAATATGTAGTGACTTTTATGAGCGATTGCACACGGTTTTGTTATGTTTTTCTACTTCATTCTAAAGACGAGGCAATAGATAAATTTAAAGTCTATAAAAATGAGGTAGAATTACAATTAACTTCTAAAGTAAAAAAGTTGCGTACCGATCGAGGTGGTGAATATTTTGATCCAACCTTTTTCGGGTCATGTGGTATAATACATGAAGTTATGGCGCCATATACGCCCCAACAAAATGGTATAGCGGAAAGGAAAAACCGTACTCTTAAAGAGATGGTTAATTCCATGCTATCTTACTCAGGTTTGAGTGAGGGATTTTGGGGAGAAGCCATGTTAACGGCTTGTTATTTGCTGAATAGAATTCATAATAAAAGGAATCCTATTACCCCATATGAACTTTGGTTCAAAAAGAAACCAAACTTGAATTATCTACGAGTTTGTAAAGAGGTCATTGTTGTAAGACTTCATCGTGCCTAAGATTAAAACCTTGGGTGAAAGAGGCATTGATTGTATATTTATTGGATATGCTTTGCATTCCAAAGCATATAGGTTCTATGTTATAGAGCCTAATGATACAGTGGCCGTTCATTATGTGATTGAATCAAGGGATGCTATCTTTGATGAACATCGGTTTACTTCTATACCAAGGCCAAAAGATATGACTCCTACTAGTGTTGGAGTGGAGAACAACAATGGTGTTGATTCTCATGATGAGCCTTTCGAGCTTCGTAAAAGCAAAAGGGCTAGGAAACCAAAATCTTTTGGACCCGACTATCAAATTTATTTGGTGGAAGGAACAAGAGATGAAGTAGGATTTCAATACTCATATTGTTATAATATTGATGAAGATCCTAAGACGTTTAAAGAGGCTATGGAGTCTCGAGACGTGTCATTTTGGAAAGAAGCCGTCAATGATGAGATGAATTCCATAATGGGAAACAACACGTGGATCCTTGTGGATCTTCCGCGTGGTTGCAAACCTTTGGGTTGCTGACGGCACTGTCGACAGGTATAAAGCCAGATTGGTAATTCAAGGCTTTAGACAAAAGGAATGTATTGATTATTTTGATACCTATGCACCGGTTGCTAGAATCTCCACAATTAGATTGTTGATTGCCCTAGCTGCTATTAACAATTTGGTGATCCATCAAATGGATGTTAAAACAGCCTTCTTAAATGGAGATTTAGAAGAAGAAATTTATATGAAACAACCGGAAGGGTTTGTTATGCCTGGAAATGAGCATAAGGTATGTAAGCTTGTTAAATCATTGTACGGGCTTAAACAAGCACCTAAACAATGGCATCATAAATTTGATGAAGTTGTCTTGTCTAATGGTTTTAAGCTTAACCAATCAGACAAGTGTTTATATAGCAAATTTAACAATACCGGTAATGGTGTGATAATTTGCTTATATGTTGATGACATGTTAATCTTTGGAACTAACCAAGTGTTAGGTGTAGTGCCCGAAAGACAATTTGTGTAATTGTTTTTAATAATGAATGACATAACTTATCTCTCCTTATTACTTGCTTTGTGCTTGTAAAGTAATACAACTCTTTGCAAACCCTAAGTATATCTCAGACATGTAACCACTTAACTCGGTGTATGGATTACACGTGAGGATTGAGTTAGTGGTGGAATACTTAAATCTGATAGTCCGTGGTGAACTTAATCGAGTTTAGGGTCTCTTGATTAAAACACCAATAATGCGCCTGAACACCTTAGGGTGTGATAGTCTTATCCGGATTTGTCGGTAGAGGGTACCTACGTGGGGCATTTATATATGATGGCATTCATATAGATTTGGACCGATTTAATCTGAATTTCTCGATATAATTCCGTAATCGAGGAATCTTATTAAATCATTAGATGATCATATATGGATCAACCTTAATCTGAGGTGATCACAGGTCTTTGCTTGTCCCGGGTATGTGTTAATTTACGGTTCACTTAAATATGTGTTCCAAGCCACTTCTCATTGGCACTATCTCCGCATTTGTGAGTAGTTCTGATTTTCACGAGACATGGAATCCATTCCTTCCCGGGAAGTAGAGAGACAATCCCTTATTTGTTAGCCTTAAGAAAGTGATCGATCCCGGGAGTTCATATTAGACTAATTGATCACTAGTCGATATGAGAACTAATTGTTCATCGTGGGTTGATGGTAAATAAGGATAAGATATTACGAGTCGGGTTCACGGAGACTTCCCACTCGAATGGACAATCTATGGAGGGTTAATCCGTATGTAGTGATTATATCAATGGACGCTTTATTCACTCTATGGGTTGAGTATAAGTATACATCTATAATCGGTAGAGTTCGATTTGGGTTTATGGTGGCGTAATCCCGGAATTAATAATTAATGTACTTATTCGGTTCGATGAATAATTAATTATTGGAGCTACTCACGGTTATAGGTCCATGGTCCCCGATGTGCTTCATAATTCGGACTAATATTCTTGTTATTTGGGCCTCATTGATAATTAATTGGTACAAATTTAATTAATTGATATGCATGAATATTATTTAGTTGAAATTTAAATAATATAATACAAAAAGAGCATTTTTACGTGGGCACAGTGGGCTTAGTGTGGCGCCAATATGTCTTGGATTTTCCAAGAAATTAATTTTCCTGGATAATGACATATTGTGTAATTAGTTATTTATTTGTTAAATAATTAATTGGATAAATAAAAGAAAATAATTTATTTATTATTTATCTCTTAACTATAAGGATAATTATATTTTCTTATTATAAGATTGTAATTATCTCTTATTTTTATTGGATAATAATAATTAGAATTATCTCTTTTATTTTGTTAAACCGATTGGGTATAGGTTTTCTCTCTTGGATTTTGCCTATAAAAGAGAGCTTCTCCCAGGAGCCCTAGGTGAAGAGAGGGCCACGAAATTTATAGAGAAAAAAGGCTAAGGAGTTCGATCCTTAGCTCCACCCGGTTGGAGAAAAACTTGGAGTTTTTCTTGGAAGCATATCAAGGAGGTTCTCATATCAAGAAGGGTGTCCACCAACCGCCGTTTGGAGAACTCATCGGAAGATCTTGGCTTCTCTTCCTACTATTGGTAACATGATCTTAACTCCCTTGTAGTAGTTTAAGTCCTTTAATTATGCATTGTGATATATAAGTCGTGATCCATCCGTTGCGCGTAGATCTAACTCGTTTAGGTCTAAGAACCTGCATCCTTCACCAAGAACAAGTTGACTTTTGTAAGGCCTTTTTGTCATCAAGTTTCTCTATGAAAGACATGGGGGAGGCGGATGTGATTCTTGGAATCAAGATCAAATGGAGTGACAAAGGGATCTCTTTGACACAATCTCATTATATTGAGAAAGTGTTAAAGAAATTCAATTGTGGAAATTCTACTCCAGCTAATACTCCCATGGATCCTAATGAGAAACTCATGCCTAATACGGGAAATCCGATATTACAACTTGAGTATTCTCGGGTGATAGGATGTTTGATGTATGCTATGACTAGCACACGTCCGGATATAGCTTATGCAGTTGGAAAGCTAAGCAGATTTACGAGTAATCCGAGTAGTCATCATTGGCGTGCGGTAACTCATGTACTAAGGTATCTTAAGTTAACCAAGGATTTTGGATTGACTTATGTTGGTTATCCTTCAGTAATAGAAGTGTATTCAGATGCTAGTTGGATATCCAATGTAGATGATCATTCTTCTACAAGTGGTTGGGTGTTTTTGCTTGGAGGAGGTGCCATTTCTTGGGCTTCCAAAAAGCAAACATGTATTACTAGCTCGACTATGGAGTCGGAATTTGTTGCCTTGGCGGCGGAAATTGAAAAAGAGGCGGAGTGGCTTAGAATTTGATATATGAAATTCCATTATGGCCTAAACCAATTTCACCCATTTCTATCCATTGTGATAGTGCATCTACCTTGTCTAAAGCATATAGTCAAGTGTATAATGGTAAGTCGCGACACCTGGGCGTTACACATAGCGCGGTACGTGAGTTGATAACTCATGGGGTGATTTCGGTTGTTTTTGTGAGATCTCAACATAATTTAGCCGATCACTTAACCAAAGGATTGGCTAGAGACTTGGTACAAAAGTCGGTTAACGGGATGGGTTTACAACTCATATAAATCTTGGTGATAGGATACCCAATTCCCCTCTAATACAATGTTAAAGGCAGAATTCAATGTGGAAGGCCTATAGTCTTAGATTTGAGCACATTAAATTGTCCCGAAGGTATGTGCTATGACCTGTAAGATTAGGTTGAATAGTTTCTTCTTAATGAGTATTTTGACAAAGTGTTATTGCAGGTGCACGATTAATAAAAGATTCACCTATATGAGTATGAAGTTTGGCCGCTTCAAGAAAGTTCTAGGGTTGGCTTTCTGTATGCTCAAGAATGGATATGGACACAAGGCCTGTTTAATTAGTGTCAAGAATAAACTTTTGGAGTTATCTTAACTCATGTGTATGTTATCTTCATGTATTCTAAACGTGTAAAGGGGTTCAATGCTTAGACACACCCCAATACTCGAATATTTGAAATGTGTAATATTACTAAGTGGTAATTCAATCTTCGTGACATTATCATTGATGTATGAGTTGTTATATTTTGACTGATTTTCAGCTAAACCAAGGATTACACTTAAATGGGGGAGGAATGTTGGTGATTTAAGTATAACCATGTCCATTTGTTTAATTAGGGGTTTGGTACAAAGATGGGTGAACTCGAAACACGATATTATGAGTTTGGAGGTGTGGAGTGCACACTCGTATAAGTATTTGCGAGTTTACGGATATAAATGATCAAGTAGAGTTCGGAAAACCACTTAAAGGACGCAAAATTCGTTTTGGGAAAAAGAGGGACAAAGCGGCACTTTGTCACCACAGCGCCCGCTGTCGTCGAGTCAACTCAAGGCAAAAAGTTGATCAGGATGTTTCTCTGGTTTCTGGTTCTCACAGGCGCCCGCCTGTGATTCATTTCTGCGAATTGTTGTGTCTTTTCATTGATTTTCAACTGTTTCTTCCATATAACACCTTTCCAAAAAGGTGTCTATAGGTAACAACGTTATTAACTAATATTTCAGATCATTTTTGAGAGAAAAGAATGAGATCATTCAAGTTCTTCTTCATCTTTGAGAGTTAAACAAACTTCAACAAAACTCCTTAAGTATTCTTCTCTTTTGGTGCCAAAAAGTGAAGGGAAACGTAGTCTTATCTCACAAAAGTATTTGTGTAACCCGAGGCATCTTATAAGGGTCAAATAACTTTTGTAGGAAAGTGTTTATCACAATTCTACGTTATATCAAGCATATCAGTTTTCCTGCGTTTTGTTTTGACATTGTTGTTCCCTTGACAACCATAAATTTACAACAGATAGTGATAGGGGTTGGTGGTGGGATCTTTTATAAGTGAGAATGGGAAGACGGTAATGAGGTGGACGGGGGTAGGGGTGGTGGTGAAATTGTTAGTAACATGAAGTGGTGGTGGGGCAAATGGTTGCGGGTTGGGTTGTGATGAGGGGTGGTGGTGAGTTGTAACGAGGGAGGTGATAGAGTAGGTGGCGGTGAGGGCGGGTGGAGGGTGGCGGTGGGCGGTGGCGGTGGCGGATTGCGGTGGGCTAGGAGGGTGGGTGGTGGGGGTGTGCGACGATGGATGATTTCATTAAATTAGGTTTTACATTTCATTACATCCAACCATTTCGTTTATTTTATCCATTTTTTTATGAATCAAAAATGGTAAAAATTCATTCCAATGGAATGAAAAATCATTCAATTCACTTGCATCCAAACACGTCAAAATGATGGAATGGAATAGAAAAAAAAAAAACATTATATTTCATTACACTCCAGCAATCCAAACACATCCTTACAGTTTTGACGTATATTTGGATTTTACGTGTATTTCTTAGATACATCTAATGCCTTAGAGCACTCACATCAGTTATTTTAACACATTCTATATTTTACGGTATCAAAAAGAAATATTCTTTGATTTACATAATCTTTATTCAAACTTGAATGCATCATAATCTCTACAATGTTTAATATATAAAGAATTTGTATTTGTAATATCTCACATTGCTAATGTGGGGAAAATATATCATCTTCATACAAAAGTGAGACATAATGTAATTGTTAACTCGGATTAACCCTTTTAGGCCAAACAAGGAAGACGAGTCTAAGTAGTTAATCGAACCCATTATAACTAAATTAGCGCGCCTCCAGACCTGGAGTTCGGGGCGTTACAGTTGGTATAAGAATCGAGTACCGGACAAACTAAGTAATGAACCGTGAGGGCCGGTGTGTGGGTTGCCTCTAATTACCTCTGGTAGAGACGAATCCGGGACAATTCCTGACGAGGACGCTAGTTGCATATAAGAGAGAATGTAAAATCTTACATCGCTAATGTGTGAGAAACATACATCTCCTTCATGTAAGAGTGATACATAATGGAAATGTTAATTCGGGTTAACCCTTTTAAGCCTAACGAGGACAACGAATCTAAGTTAACCGGATTCATTATGACTTAATTAACGCTCTTAGACCCGATATTTGTGGCGTTACAATGTTTGCACTACTATAATTAAGTAGAAACTCTGATAGAAAAGATAAATTATGGTCGATTTTTTAAATCTTTACTAATTTTAGGGTGGTTCAGGTGCAAGTTTTGGATCACCAAGTATAAAATTTTCTATTGGTTATGATGCACCAAGAAGGATTTGCACCATGATCATTCTAAAATTTGTGATACACGATATACTGCAAATGAGCATCTACGTGGGGCTGGCTATGAATCTGGCCCGTAGTTTTTTTTGTTCTTTCTTTCTTCATATTCTATGAAAATTTCGTTATGCCTAGACCTGGCCAAATGCTCGAACCGAATCGAACCTGGCGGGAACCGCCGGTTTTCCCCGGTTCGTGCCGGTTCTTGAACCGGCGGTTCAACTGAACCGCCGGAACCGGAGGTTTATGGTTCTAAACAGGCGGTTCAACGGTTCCGGTTCACACGGTTTCTTTCCGGTTCAGATCAAGGTTTTAAAAATTATTAATATATTTTTTTTTTAACATTTTCATACAATACTTATTATTTTCACTACAATAACAAATTACTATTCTTTTCACTACAATTACCAAAGCGAATGTAATATATATTTTTTTATAAATAGTTTTTTATTCGGTTTTAAATATAATAATATTAATATTGTGTTATTTTTTTATATGTAAATTATGTTATTTTTTCAACGCTTGTACCGGAAATTCGGTTGCCTGTGTATCTTTTATAAGTAATCGTGTCGGATGCATGACACATATAAAAAAAATCAAATCGAACGTAGTTCTTATAGTTTTTTTAGTCTTTTATAGTTTTTTTTTATAGGTTTTTATAGTTTTTTATATTTTTTTATAGGTTTTTATAGTTTCTTATAGTTTTTTTAGTCGGTTTTAAGTATAAGTTGATTCAATGTTGTTTTATTAAATATTACGTGAGAGATATTGTGTTATTTTTCTTATATATAAATTATATTATTTTTTCAATGCTTGTACCGGTAATTCGGTTATCTACGTATCTTTTATATATAATCGTGTCGGAGGGACGACACATATAAAAAAATCAAAGCGAACGTAGTTCTTATTGTTTTTTTAGTCTTTTATAGTTTTCTTTTTTTATAGTTTCTTCTAGATTTTTATAGTTTTTTTATAGGTTTTTATAGTATATTATAGTATTTTATAACCAAAACCGTATTGAAGTAACGATTAAATCAGAACAACTTCAAAAATCGGTATTGTAAAGTAAATTTAACTGTAGAAGTTTAGAATTTAGAGAAGAGAAGAGTAGGGGTAAAAAATTTGAAAAAGAATTGGGTTTATAGGATTTTTTGAAATGATTGGAAAAGATAAAAAATAAGAAGAAAAAAAAAAAAGGAGCTGTATGCCACGGCACTGTATTTTGGCCCCCTCTAGTTATGCCACGGCACTGTATTTTGTTTTACATCAGGCATTTGTTTCTTTTCGTTGATCAGGTTCTTTTGGATTAAACCAACAATATGATAATAAAAAGTATCCGTAAATTAAAATGCTGAGGTTCTTTGTTATATGCCATTATATTTCATTTTCTTATATTAAATAAGTCGAACTCATAGTATCATCAGTGGTAGATAATTGCAACACTTCCGATTTGTTTTCGATACGTTACGGTGAGTATTTAGTGTCGAATTTAAACTTAAAATTCGAGATTGAAAATGTCTAAAGCAGAAATTTATTTTTCGATGAGTGGATGAGCTATTTACGTATGGTCAGGTAGGTTTTATAAAGAAATTTGATTGTATTGGACTATATTAAATAGATCTTTTCGTATACCAAAAATAACAAATGGATAGACTTAAACACACTAAACCATGTATATAGCTACGTCTTTAGAGAGGTCGAATGTTACGGAGATTCCATAGTTTGATACTCCTCTTGTTCTATAACAAAATTTACATTAAATTTTTTTTTTTAGGAAAAGAGGACTTTTATTAATCTAAATCCGCCAAACAAGCGGCCAAAACGTCACCAGGGAAAGAGCTTTCCTAAGATGTCAGGACAGAAACAAACAAAGCATGTCGAGCTAAAAGATGCGCGGGGACATTTCCCACGCGCCGAATAAAAGCAAAGGAAAAAAGATAAGAAAGTAGATAAAAGAGCTAAATAGTTCTGAACTAGACACCCATGTGCCGTGAGATCCTCCACAGGCCATCGGAGACGCGCAACACACGCCAAACAATCGCTCTCTATGACTAGTCCCTGGATCCCCAGTCGCTTCCCCTCTTCAAGAGACAGAGAAATTGCCTTAAGCTCCAAGTATTCAATCGGGTCACTTGGATCAAAATGGTACACAAAGGAATGCACAACCACCCCGAGAGAGTCAAGAAAAATGATTCCAATGCCTACACCTGCCTCCGTAGCTGACGCATCTACATTACCCTTTATCACCACCTCTAATGGCTTCACCCATTTGTCTGCCAGATGTGGGCCCGAGGCCTGCGTACGATAAAGTGTCATAGCCTCCACATACTCAGTCGATGCTGCCAAAGAGCGCGTACAAACCACAGAGACATATACAGCATGGTCATCGAACACTGCTGAACACCGTGCCTTCCAAATTCCCCACATAAGCCATACAAACCGTGCAGTGTCCTGAACACCCTGATCCTCTAATAAACGCAGGAAAAAATCCGCAAAGGAAGCCGAGACAAGGCGACCAAGAATTCCATAGAACGGCGACTCCCGCCAGATTCTGTCCGACATCTCTCACTCAAAAATCACATGATGCATAGTTTCCAGAGTCTCACCACATGCCAAACAAACACCGTCTCCCATACTCCTCCTTTGCAGTCCCTGTCCAATAGCGAGGCAGTCATGGAGGCACCGCCACAAAAAGTGTTGAATGTGGGGCTGCACCGGTAACTTCCAACAACTCCTCCATAGCCTACTCTCCCCAAATGAAGTAGTCAGACCTATAACGGATGCTGGCTGATAAGAAGATAAAGCCAAGAAGCAGCCTGATCTAACTGTATAAATCCCCTTGCGATCATAGTGCCAGATCATTTTACCCGGGTGCCCTCCTGGGGCTATAGTTGTTGCTAATATAGCATATGATTCCCAAGGCCGAAACAATTGTTGAACCCGCTGCACATCCCACAGTCTAGTATTCGGAGTATTTAAAGCAAACACTTTGGAATATGTTGGAAGCTCATGCCCTGCAAAAGGTATGCGAAACGAAAGTTGCCGACTAGTCCAGGCATCATGAAAAAGGAATACCGAATCCCCATCCCCTATTGAACAAAAGGTCCCGCCCCTCCAATACACTACGCCATAGAAACGAAGGCTGAGTCCTTAGCCCAGCCGCAAGAATAGTACTATCCTCAAAATATTTCGCATGCAAGACCCGCTTTGCCAACGAGCCCGGACAATTCAGGATCCACCAAGATTGTTTAGCCATAAGGGCTAAGTTGAAGCATTCCAAATCCCGAAAGCCTAACCCCCCCCCCAGATTCTTCGGCAAACAACAAGCCTCCCAGCTCTCCCAATGCACTGGGCGCTTATTCTCTGTGACCCCCCAAAAAAATTCTCTGATGGCTTGCTCAACTTTCCGGATAAGGGTAGTCGGAACCTTAAAGCACTGCATGATGAAGGTAGGGATAGCCTGAAGCGTTGACTTAATACACTTCTTTCCATGCAGGCGAGAGCAGTTTATCCTTCTAACCCGCCACTTTTTTTGCGTATTTTATCCCTCAAAAACTCAAACATTTGACGCTTGTTCCTATCACATATGACAGCCTCAAATACTTACCAGAAGCATCCCACAGCGGAATCTGTAGCAACTCATAAATTGCCTCACGCACCTTCTCTGAGACCACACAAAAAGTACAAACTAGATTTACTACATTTAAATATTTATATAATTGATAAGTCTTTTTTTTTATTTGTTCCCATCATTTGTGGAGGTGGTTTTTTTTCTTTTTTTTCTTTTTTGTTTTTTGTTTTTTGTTTTTTGTTTTTTGTTTTTTGTTTTTTCACTTTATTTTCTAATGGTTGTAATATGATGTTTACTTTCGACCACATCCCTTGCATAAACTCCAGTCCTTCCTATCTCTTTGCCACCGTTAACCATTGTGTCCACATTTTTATTTATTTATTTATTTGTGTCAACGAAAAAAAGAAAAGAAAAGACACCTAACACATTCTATCCAGGCTATCCAGCCCAATCCTTCATCTGACCAAAAAAAAAAAGAGGGAAAGTCTAACCTAAAGTCTCAAACATAGGGAGTGATCCGTGTGGCATAATTTAGGCCATGTGATTTAATTCATAAAAATAAAATTATGCTGGTCAGATTACGCTTGGCACTGACACTTCTACGCCGTGATCTCAGTGTTAAAACCTCCCACCAAAAAAACCACAACCTCCTCCATAAGAACCTCACCCTTATAGTAATATTTTTATTTTATTTATTTTTATATTCATTCCGTCTTTAATTCTTACATGTTTAATAGCATCATACTCGATCTATCCCGACATCACATTTTATAAAAAAAAATCAAATTTACAAAGGTCTAAATTTGCTTTCGACATTTCGAGAGTCAAGTTTTGTATATCAATTCAACGCCGGAAAAGTCAGATTGGACTGTGGTGTCCCAAAAATAGATTAATTGTGATGCAATAAAATAACCTTTTTGTGTATGGTAATTTTTTTATTTTAATATTCCTTCCGTTTCCTCAAAAAAAAAAATTTCCTTCCGGGTCTTTTTTTTTAAACAAACGATCTTCTTTATTGAATCAAAGTGGAAAATCCATAGTACCATAACCAATTTACAGGAAGGAGAAAAGAAAATCACACGGCTTACAAAACTTCAAAGAAAGTAAGCAAAATCTGAGTCTATTGCTTCCAAACAACTCTAGCTTATGTTTGTTTTCGTTGAAGTTTTTTTTTGGAGTTTTTTTATATCAAATCATCAATCATTTCTTATACTTTTCTCACCAATCATTATTTCAACTACAAATAAAAAATATTATATTATCTTTCATCATTTCACTTTATATACTTTATTACTACTTGTTTTACCATTATTTTAATCATTATACTACTTTATTTTAATTTCTGTCACCAATTATTTCTTTATCTACACAAATTTCAAAAAAACATTTTAACTTTCTAATCATTACTTCAATCATTTTTATTATATTTTATTATCCACTAGCATATAAAAAACCTCCAAAATAAATTTCAACCCAAAACAAACGGAACCTAAGATTCTTAACTTTGTTGATAATCTTAGAGACGAACACATGAGCATTGGTCATTCTCTGTAACGCCCCGCTCCCGGATACCGAGCCCTTATCCGGAAGAGAACGTTCGGCGCGTATAACATTTAGTCGTCGTATCATAATTAAAGCAAAGGAAGCCCAAAAGGCTCGGGTAAAATCATAAATGCTACTAGAATAGAATACAAACCAATTAGGGGTAGAAAGGAAAAGCTTACAACAACGAGATAAAAGCTTTACAACGCATTTATGTTACAAAATAAAGATACAACACTTGTCTTACAAACTTGGAATAAAAGTACAACATGTTATTTAAGAATCTACAACATACTATAATACAACCTTTAAAAGAAAGTAAAAGAAAGCATCATCAACACTAAATATCATCAAAACATCATCGAACTCCTCAACGAGCTCAAGGACAACTCTGTTCGCCTTCTCACCCCAAAAGCACACAAAACAACATATGCAATTGAGGTAAGTACAAAGTACTTAGCAAGAGGAAGAAGCTTAATGTATAATCAAGTCTTACAACGAAAGGTTCATTAATTATTATTAAGTTATCTTTATGAGACCGACTCAATTCGGAGTTCACTTCATGCTCATCAACATGTCGTGACTAAACGTTTCTAACTTAACTTATCTTTGTTACAACGTGTTTGCGAGGCACTACACTTAGTGAGATATGCACTAAGACGTAAGACGCAACCCTATAGAGATAAATCTCTAAATGGTCCCGAGATAATCATTCCATTGTATCCGCCAACCCTGAGAGAGTGACCGGTGAATGCATATCTCGTTCGTGAGTTTGTCCGGCGGAATGATCACTACTTTATCTGGCGGGTCTAGAATCCGGCAAAGGATCATCGCCACTTTATCCGCCAAACATCACATTGCCGATATTGTATTGTGCCTATCCAAGCTCTCATGATGTTTAACATTTTATCTAGTCAAATACGTTTATTAAGTGATTAGCTAGCCACCTAGGTTCATTCGGGACAAAAGCTCCTACTCCTCTTCTTAGACTCTTGGACTCAAGCTAGCAATTACACGGACATCGATGAATACTAATTCATCAAAGCACAAGGCCACTCTTACTCTTTCGACGGTCCCGAATTTCAATTTCCTTTAAGAATACATCCGGTGCAGAACCAAACGCATCAGAAGCTTATTAATGGCTTTGTAATGTTCATGAATGTTTATTAATGTTTCTTTTTGTAGATCAAGAAACAACACTTGAAACTCAACACATAGCTCAAACATCATATTTCCCAAAAGCAAGATCAATACGTGCGCATTCAAGGGAATGCGTGCGCATTCTAACTGTACAGGCCCTAAACCTGATTTTCAACACTTCTCTCAATTCTACGACCTTTCTAACATGTTTATCACCAAAAATACACATCAAAACAGCAGGAAAACAGCCTTTAAACATACCATAACATCTTGTACTACAACAACAACAATTAACATGATTTACAATCAAGAAATCAACACAAAAGCTCAACCTTAACATCATAAAATTTTAATTAAACATTAGGAAGAGCCTCTTACTTGATTGAAGCCACAAACCAAAACTAATCCCTGCAGCCCTTAAACAGGCCTCTAACAAGATCTAAAATATCACAATTAACATGATTTAATTGATGATCAAAGCTTCTAAACAAAGAACTACGAAACAAAACCCTAGAACATGAATTCATGATCCTTTTCATGAATTCACAGCAGAAATTCGACTCCAACATACCTGAGAATCAGACCCAAATTATGGTATCAAAACGATCCTCGTCTTCTCATGATTCCAGCGGTACTTTTGGATTTCTAAACGGATTCACGGATCAAAAGTTATGCATAAAACCCTAAAACACAAAACATCATGATCTTTTACGATTTGAAGCAGAAAACGAGTTAACCAAACCTGGATTATCTCCTATAAGAGTATTTTTAGAATAATCTACGCTCTGAGACGATCGTTTTGACTATTTGTGGCTGCAAAACGGAACTACGGATTGGAAGATATGAATTTTTGAAATTTATCTCATTTTCCAAAGAAAAGAGGAAGAAGGAACGCAGAGCAGTTTTTTTTTTTTTCTTTTCAGATTTTTAGAAAGGAAGAGGTGTGAGTGTGGGAGGTTTTAATCTTGAAAATAACCTCCAAGAGATTGATATTAATTATTAACTCCCATTAACTTCCCTTTATATTTCAAATAAAACTTAAATTCTTTATTTAAATATTATAAATTTGAACCTTATGTTAAAAGACGTTTTTGCCCTTTTTCGAAAAGTCGGGATGTTACATTCTCGACATGCATCATGTTGAGTTTTAGTCCTCCAATGTCACAAATAGGGTAAGTTTCTCGATTCTGGCTGTTTTCGGATATTGTTGTTGATCTAGTCGGTAGGTGCAGTGATCCTAATGACGACAGTAAAATTCTAAAAAATTTGTAATAAAAGATGTATATAGTAGTGTATTTTTTAAATGTGTCACTTTGATAATAACTATGTATTTTTATTTACATGATAAAACTTTTATGTCAAAGTATCGGTTTATTTTAAATGATAAGGACGAATATAAATTTCATGGGGGCGAAAAAGATACATAACATATATATATAGTAGTGTATTTTTCAGATCCGAGAAGGCGAGTCCCCCTAGCTTTGGGCTGGATCCGCCCCTGGATCCAGTCTTCAACAGTGTTTGGTGAGAAAAACGAACTCCATGTGGCTTGTAACACAAAAAAAAAGATAATAGGTAATTTATATTTCTTCAACTCTAATAAATATAGTCGTGGGTTACTAATCAGACCCTCTCCAATTTTTTTTTTATTTTATTCTTTTACTTTTTTTTCGTTTCTATCGGCCCCCTCCCCAAAAGCAATTTTTTTTATAGTAAACGTTAATAACATTTAATAAACATATTTATTTTTTATAAATAATATATTTTTAAAAGCTACTCAATGAAATCTATAAAATGAATCTAATATTGAATATAAAATAATGTACAACAAAAAAAAAGGTAATTTTATGTTGTTATTTTAAAATTGAAAATTTTGTATAAATTTTTGACACGTATTTATTTTGTATAAATTTTATGTTATTGAAATCTAGTCAATGAAATCAATACAACGAGCCTAGTATTGATGGTGACATGATTTATTAATTTTAGCGTCATATTTCCCTTCAATTTTTTGTTTTTCTTTTATATAAAATCTTTATTTTTATTTATAACCGCTCATTCAGATTTTCTTTTCATCCTCTTATCTTCAATTTTACCCACTCATTCAGATTTCCCCTTATCTTCTTATCTTCAATTCTCTCTCTCTATATATATACACTATTTCACTCATTCGAAAATCATCATAATTTTTCCAACTCTTTCATACATACTCATTCAACACATCTTCAATTGAATTTCGTAATTCATAATATAGATCACTACAACTTCTTATTCTCGGATAGTTGGTCAGTTGGAAACGATTTTACGAATGATGTTCCTAGTGAGGATAATTGGTCAGTTGAAAATGATTTTACGAATTATGTTCCTAGTGGGGATAATTGGTCAGCTGGAAACGATTTTACGAATGATGTTCCTAGTGGGGAGAGCATCTCCTACGTTGGGCGTGATTACATATCCGAATTTACGACTGACCAGGTTAGTTATTATTATTGTTATTATCCACATTCGTTACTTATTTTCATTTTAGATTGTATAATATTTTGCTTATACATCTTCTTCTTCTTCTTTTTGTAGATATTTGAAAGTGGAGTTGTCATGCTAGATTGGGTACGGAGAGTTGGTAATGAAAATGGTTTTGTAATTGTCATAGATAAATCTAGTAGTATAAAGGGCGGCAAAATGCCGAGATGCATTCTTATTTGTGGAAATGGTTGATTGTACAAACCGCCACCCGAAGGGCATACAATGCAAAGGGATACTGGAACGTATAAATGTGGTTGCCCATTTAAGCTTCGAGGTGTAGCACAACCTCTAGACGGTGTGATGTGGGGTTTGAAGGTTGTTAATGGTTCTCATAACCATGAAGTAGAGGAAAGTTTAGAGGGATTTGAGTATCCTTCAAGGCTAACCGCAACCCAGAAGCAATTAGTGCGTGACATGTCCAATAGCACTGCTCTAGAGAAATTCTTAGTGTTTTGAAACAACAAGACCCGTCAATTACTACGGGAATTAGGAGTATTTACAATGTCAAGGCACTGTATAAGAAAGAGCAGTTGTGGGGTTTATCTGAAACTGGGTATGTCTTAAGAGAATTAAATGATGAAAATTACATGTACGACTATCTGACAAATGAACACACTAGTGATATCACAGATATTCTTTGGGTTCATCCTACAAGCCTAGAGCTATCTGTCAATTTTCCGTCGGTGTTAATTATTGATGCCACGTACAATATTAACGAGTATGAGTTACCTCTCTTAGAGATTGATGACAGTTAAAATATACCTATTTATGTCATCAATTCTAACCTTAAATCGGAGTTAATTGTACATATTTCATATTTAATCACGTGTTTATATTTATTATTTAATGATAAGTGATTATTAATATGATAATTGGTATTTAAATTTGCTTTTATTATAAAAAGAGCAATTAATTGTGTGATAAGTCTTGATTTTGCGATCATGATAAATCGGGAAGATAATTATCACGCAATCGGAGATCTCAAGATAAAAGAGAAGAAAATCGGAGCATTAATGAAAAGATTAATCGAGATCAATTCAAAAGCGTGGAGTGGGGAACAAGTCGACGAAACCGCAGTGAAAAAAGCGAAAGAAGAGGCTCGGTCGACCGAGCCATGCCATTCGATCGACCGAAGTGTAGGTTCGGTTACCCGAGCCTAATGTGATAAATGCATGTCAATCTTCCGGATTCTCCTATGTCGGCTACAACTCCTATATAAACAAAGAGCCACGATGTTGAGAACACACACCACTACAACAAAAAAAAAAAAATTCATACAATTTTAGCCTTTAAGTTTTAGTTTTATTTTCTTTATGTTCGTACATTGTGGATTCGTCGGATTCTCCGGTTGGGGAGCGCATTAAAGAGTGGGAGTCACTCTCGTCTTCGAGGGTATGACTATTCAATTATGCAAACTTTATTCGTAGATTTGTTGTATTATATTATGGAGTAGTTTTTTCTTGTATTGATTGCGTGATGTAGATTTATTTACGAACCCATGTGTTTAGGTTAGAAACGTTAAGAAGTAATCATGATTTGTTCCGGCACAAAACTGTGTTCGGTCGACCTAGACGTGTCACTCGGTCGCCCGAGTAATCGCTGTTCGGTCGACCGAGCCTGGTGATGTGTAGGGCAATATTATGATCGGCCGACTACGCCGATTCTCCGATTTGGAATTAAAACGAGTAATTAAACTGATCAACTTAGTTATTCGTCATCATAATTTAACATGAAACCTAAAAAGTGATTGTTACTTAGGATATAGATTGAATCGGCATCTAAGAAGTACGCCTTACCCTAGGAATGTTGCTTAGATGAGGTTACGGTTTATACCGGCATCCCTAGTCTCGTAATTGTGTCAGAAGTTATATGAGATGGAGGCATTAAAAGCGAAAGTCACGTAATGGAGGCACGATGATTTAGAGGCCTAATTGGAACTAAATCTACCTTAGGGGATGACTCCCATAGTCATAATAATTAATCTTTAATGTTTGTTTTGTCTCGTTATCATCCTAATTCAAATGGGGGAGTTATAATCTACTAGCGAAATCAATACTATTTGTTTAGATAATATCAACCGTATTATCCGTGTTTTAGTAGTCTTTAGTTTGTCTTTGTGGTCTTTTGTGTCTTGTGGTTGTCACTATTTTATTTACTGCATTTAGTTGGTCATGGACCGCCTTTCAATTTAGTTCTAATAGGATAAAGTTGTGTTTTGTTTGTGCCGAGTCTCTGTGGGATCGACCTCGACTCTATCTCGGCTATACTACAATTGAACTGGATTCTCTTGCTAGTGTGTTAGTAGGCATCGAGTTAATAGTTTAACTTGACCTCCATCAAGTTTTTGGCGCCGTTGCCGGGGACTCGAGTCATTAAATTAAGATATAGCTTATTTTGTTAGAACATGATTCGTGAATATTCTGTGAATAAGAGTGCAGATATTAAACAATAGGTAAATAAAATAAAAAAAAAAGGGTGTTCGGTCGACCGAACACTATCCTCGGTCGACCGAGAATTTATTTTCTTTTTCTGTTTCGATTCTGTCCTTAGTTTTATTCTGGCTTCGTTTTATTTACGTTTTCTTTTCTCAAACTTATTTCGAGTCTGTTTTAGTTAGTTAGTTAAAGGCCTAGCCTTTACTAGTGATTAATTGTTTTATTGTTGTTTATTATTTTATAGTACGCTACTCGGAAATCGAAGGAACCGCTTGAGCCTTATAATCCTGAGATAGAGAAATTTGCAAGAAGGAATAGGAAGTTAGCTAGGGCACTGGCTAAGCAAGGAGAAGAGGATCCAAATCTTGAGGAAAGTGAGCACGAAGTGGAAGAAGGACATATAACTGATCATCCTGAACATTCTGAATCTGAAACGGAAATGGAAGGCATTCAGAACAATCCAAACCAGGTACCTAATCCTGTTATTAATCCTGTTATTAATAATGCCAATAATGTGAATGCAAATGCTAATAATGAGAACCAAGCCCTAGTTCAAGGAGCGAGGCGCACTTTGCAAAGTTATGCAACGCCCACTATTGAACAATTCATTCCTGCTATAGTAGCACCGCAAGATGCTGCGGAAGTCTATCACCCTAGGCCTAATGTAATTCAAATGGTGACCAATTATTCTACTTTTCATGGAGTCCAAAACGAGGATCCTGGTGTTCACGTGACGAATTTCTTGGAAATCGTCAAGATCTGATGAAACTGCAATTAATCCCGGAGGAACATTCGCCTTAAGCTTTTCCCTTCACTTTGAAAGATAAAGCTAAGCAATGGCTTCTCTCTTTAGAGGTGGATCTATTACTACTTGGGAACAATTGTTGCAAAAGTTCATGAATAAGTATTTTCCTTAGGAAAAACTTTTAAGTTACGCCAAGACATCCTAGGATTTAAGCAACAACCTGGGAGAGAGTTTTGATCAAGCTTGGGAGCGTTTCAAGGAAGCTATGAGGAAGTGTCCTCATCATGACATATCTCTCTGGCTTTTAATGCAAACTTTTTACCATGGGTTGAGAGAGACGAGAAAATTAGGGTAGACGCCTTCCAGCAATGGAGCGTTTGTTCTTCTATCTCCCGAGGAGGCACAAGGGAAGATGGAGCAAATAGCGATGAATAGCCAATGGGAGGCAATGACATAGCTCTTGTGAAGATGGCACGATATATTCGATGATAGTGCATCTACCAAAATCTTAGAACAACTTTCATGTTATCAATGATAAGGTAGATGGGATGCAAGAGAGGATGACAAGAGTAGAAAAAGTGAATCGAGGTAGCACCTCAAGGTGAGAATCTTGGATCTTGAAGAAGCCAATTATGTCGGAGGAGGATACTGACTCTAATCATAACCATCCTGGATTCCGATATAGTGACATAAATGCGGGAGAAAGGCCTAAACCACCTACCCCTTATGTACCACAATGACTAAAACTTTTGGTTGGGAAGTCTGCGATAGAAAACCGAGTAATGTCGCACCGATAATATGGGACAACTTTCAAAATCTATGGTCGAGTTAGCCACTAACTTTAGCCAATATTGTCGAAGACAGATGCCAAAGTAACCAATCAAGAAGCTCTAGTCCAAAATCTCACGCACTGTGTAGGACAACTAGCTGAGCAAGTCTCAACTAGACCTCCTGGAGGGTTGCCAAGTAACACTGAAAAGAACCCTAAGGATTTGAATGCGATCATGACAAGAAGTGGAAAAGAGGTAACTCCACCATCCTTGCAGGAGAAAGAGAGAATCACAAAGAATAAGGATGGTGAGTCAGGCAGTGAGACTAATACTTCCGAGACTTTGCCTGAGCAAAGAACATATAAAGAACCTGCTGGCCCTAGAGTTGAACTTTACAACAACAAGTACCCAATTTTCACTGATGTCGATCCTTCAACTCTACCTTATCCTCCACCAAAACCGAAGCCTAAGTTTGATAATAAGAGATATAAGAAGTTCGTGGATATGTTTAGTAAGTTACAAATCAATATACCCCTAGTTGAAGCACTAGCTGAAATGCCTGAGTACACCAAGTTTTTAAAAGACGCCGTCTCAACTAAAAGGAAACTTCTAGATTTAGAGACCATATGCCTTAATGAGGAGTGCTCACCATTCTTCAACATAAGTTACCCCAAAAATGCAAAGATCCGGGAAGTTTTCTCATTCCCCGCACCATAGGTAACATATGTTTGAACAAAGCTTTGTGTGATCTAGGAGCTAGCGTGAACTCGATGCCACTATCTATTTTTCGAAGCTTGCTAGGCATGAAAGATCTTAAGCGGACTTCAATCACATTGCAATTAGCTGACCGTTCACAAGGAACCGTGTGGAGTGGTTGAGGATGTGCTAGTAAGAGTTGAAAAGTTTGTATTCCTGTCGACTTTGTAGTATTAGATATGGAAGCTAACTACAAGTAGTACCATTGATATTAGGAGACCTTTCATGGCCACTAGTAGAACGCTAATTGATGTTTACAAAGGCGAGTTGGTGTTAAGAGTGAATGAAGAGAGAGTTGCATTCAATGTCTTCGACACTATGAAACAACTTTGATGATGGAGAGGATGCATGTTTCATGTTGGATTCCATTGATAGGATTTTTCAAGAATTTCAACAACATGAAAGTATAAAGGATTTCTTGGATACTGTCTTAGAAGAAGAAGATGAAGTCAAGTACGTGAGTAGTGAGGAGGAGAAGATGATATGGCCGGGGATGTAGTAGAGGGGGACCCGAAGGCTGTAGAGGAAGTAAGTGTTTGCGGAGATTGAAAGATCCTATCATAGACCAACGTGGCATAAGTACTTGAACTCAAACTCACCGGTCAAAAGTTGAAGACCTCTTTGGAAGAACCTCCCACAAATTTGACTTTAAAACCTCTTCCTGCGAATTTGAAGTATGTATTTCTTCAAGATGATGACTTTGCCACTGATTATCTTCTTCCTTGACGGACTTACAAGAGGAGAAACTAATGAGAGTTACGAGAGAGTACCGCGGAGCATTTGGATGGACCATAGGCGACGTTAAGGGCATTAGTCCTAGCGTATGTATGCACAAGATCTCCGTGGACCCTGAAAAGAAAGCGGTTGCACAACCTCGGGCGTTTAACACCGCAATTAAAGGAAGTGGTTAGGGATGAGGTTATAAAAATGCTAGAAATGGGAATTATATTTCCAATTCTTTGATAGCGAGTGGGTAAGCCCTATCCACGTAGTTCCCAAAAAGCGGAGGATTGACGGTGCAAGCCAATGAGTTGAATGAGTTAATTCTGTGAGGCTAATCATCGGGTCATCGAGTATGCATAGACTTTAGGAAACTAAATGATGCAACTCGTAAGGACCACTTTCCTCTTCCTTCATCGATCAAATGCTCGAGAGACGAAAGGGCATGCTTTCTATTGTTTTCTCGACGGTTATTAGGGATATTATCAAATCCACATCTCGCCCGAAGATCGTGAGAAAACAACATTTACATGCCCATATGGGACATTTGCGTATAATCGAATGCCATTTGGATTGTGCAACGCCCCCGCGACATTTCAACGGTGTATGATGTCATTATTTGCGGATATGGTGGAAGATTTCTTGGAAATATTTATGGATGATTTCTCCGTGTTTGGGGACGACTTCGACTCATGTCTCGCACATCTAGCACGAGTGTTGAAGAGATGTGAAGAGACTAATCTGGTGCTTAACTGGGAGAAGTGTCATTTGATGGTTACGGAAGGTATAGTACTAGGCCACCGCATATCAAAGAACGGTATAGAGGTGGATAGAGCCAAAGTTGAGGTGATCGAGAAATTACCTCCACCTACTAATCTTAAAACTTTGCGAGGTTTTTTAGGCCACGCCGGATTTTATCGTAGGTTTATCAAGGACTTTTCCTTAATCTCTAGGCCTCTTACCGAATTATTAGGCAAGGACGTACCATTCGTGTTTTCTAATGAGTGCATAAAAGCTTTCAATGAAATAAAAAGTAGACTGATCACTGCACCCGTTCTGGTCGCACCGGATTGGGATCTTCCATTCGAACTGATGTGTGATGCAAGTGATAATGCTGTTGGCGCCGCTTTGGGTCAGAGAAAGGATAAGATTCTTAGGCCCATTTATTATGCAAGTCGGACTTTGAATGCTGCCCAAAGAAATTACGCCACAACGGAGAAGGAACTTTTGGCCGTTATCTTTGCTTTTGACAAATTTAGATCTTACTTAGTGGGATCTAAGGTCACTGTGTGGACTGACCATGCGGCTCTTAAGTATCTCCTAGCAAAGCAAGATTCAAAGCCGAGACTGTTGAGATGGATTCTACTGCTGCAAGAATTTGACGTAGAAATCCGAGATAAGAAAGGAAGTGAGAACGTGGTGGCTGATCATCTATCGCGCTTACAATTAGAGGATGGTGAGGAATTACCTGAGATAGGAGAATCTTTTCCTGATGAACAACTTTTCTCCATCACCACCATCAGGGGACATGATGATTGTGCTGCAGTTTCTTCGCGAATAGAGGTTGTAAAGGAGAAGAAGCAACCATGGTTTAGTTTGTTTGTCAATTATCTATCCGCAAAGTACCTACCACCGAATCTCACTGCCCTAGAAAGAAAAAAATTCTTTAAAGATCTTAGACATTATTATTGGGATGAACCGTACTTGTTTAAGCTAGGATCGATAATGTTTTTCAAGATGTGTGCCGGAGGAAGAGTATAATGATATCCTGAAGCATTGTCATTCGTATGAAGTTGGAGGACACTACGGGGGAGATAAAACTGCGGCCAAAGTCCTCCAATGCGGTTTTTATTGGCCGACATTGTTTAAGGATGCACACCAATATGCAAAGGCATGTCATGCTTGTCAAATGACAGGTAATATTTCAAGGAGGAATGAGATGCCACTCAAGAGCATCTTAGAAGTGGAGCTTTTTGACGTATGGGGGATTGATTTTGTTGGACCCTTCACTTCATCATTATCTAACCGATATATCTTAGTTGCTGTTGATTATGTATCCAAATGGGTTGAGGCCATTGCTTCACCTACTAACGATGCTAGGATTGTGGTTAGGTTCTTGAAGAAGAACATTTTTACAAGGTTTGGGACGCCGAGGGCGATTATAAGCGACAATGGTAGTCATTTTTGTAATAAACCTTTTGAAAGGCTGATGATTAAGTATGGGGTTCGACGTAAGCTAGCGACCGCTTATCACCCCCAGACTAGTGGCCAGGTAGAAGTCACCAATCGAGAGATAAAGCGTATCCTGGAAAAAACTGTTAATACGACTAGGAAGGATTGGTCGTTACGTTTAGACGACGCTTTATGGGCTTATAGGACTGCATATAAAACCTCAATTGGAATGTCACCGTATAGGATTGTTTTTGGAAAGGCATGTCATCTACCTGTGGAACTAGAGCACCGGGCCATGTGGGCAACAAGGATGCTAAATTTTGATGAGACCTTGGCCGGTGAAAAGAGGATGTTAGAATTAACTCGCCTGGAGGAGTTTCGTTTGGAGGCATACGAGAATGCCAAGATTTTCAAGGAGGGCACGAAGAAGTTTCATGACAAAAAGATTCTGGAGAGAACCTTTCAAGAGGGTGATCTGGTTCTCTTGTACAATTCGCGCTTACGACTTTTCCCGGGTAAGTTGAAATCAAGATGGTATGGCTCATTTCAAGTACAACAAGTCTTTCCTTCTGGAGCGGTGGAGCTATTCAATTTCAAAGACGAGTCCAGATTTGTGGTCAATGGACATCGTCTTAAGCATTATCACGGGCTTCCGCCTGCTGCTGCGGAGGAGGTTTTGTACCTCGATGACCCTGTCTATGAATAAACCATCTTGAGCTGAGTCGAGCTAGCGACTATAAACTTAGAACTACTACTTATTACTATCTTTTTCGTTTTCTTTTTAATAAAGTAGCATCGCCTATCACGGTTTTCATCATCTCGCCATGTTCGAGTCTAAGTTCGGAATAAACGAGGTTTTTCCTTGATAGCCGTCATGTGAGTTTTTATTTAGGTCTTGTCCATGGCGATATAAAGTAAAGTGGCTTAAACTGTTTTTAGCTATCTAATTACTGCCACGTTATTTTATAACTTCCATAGACATGGTATTTGACGATTTCGTGGAGCTTGTTTGTTTATACAGGATGTGTCTGTCTCTCCACGCTGTGCCGATGATTACTCCTATAATGTTCCTTTACTTGGGAGCCGTTTCCAGAGCTAAGTCTTTCATCTTGAACTCTCATTTATTTTTGTCATTGAGGACAATGCCATGTTTAAGTGGGGGGCAGGGGACTTAGCTATATATTGTGCTATATGTTGAAAAAGTCAAGGGGAACGGAATACTGAGACAATATTGAGCCAAATTTAAAACTTTTATGGATAAATGCCAAGATGTTTAACTCGTACCCTTAAACTTGTGAAGCTCTTATACTTAGAATTAATAGGAAATGAACCAAGTTGCGTGAGTACGTGGTCATATTATACTTTTGCGATAAATTGTTAGTAAACTTAAGGATATTCATGCCAACAATTGCAAGTAGTTAGGTATTGTTCAATTACTCAACATGTGAATCGCTGAGTACCGCATGAATTATAATAATTGAAAGAAGTATGTGTACATTGCGTAGATAATTGGTTATGAGGACCTAGTGTCGACATTTGTCGACTGATGTATTCTGATCTTCTAGCCAACAAAAGCGGAGTAATAAGCTTGGGACGTACCTGTGTTTTGACAATGTATTAAAACACTGGGCTTGTAGTAAGTTACCAAAGTAGCCTCGCGCTTGTGGTAATATTCGATGCTAATATTTGATCTAAGATAGAGGGATGCCCTAAAAAGTTTTCCTTCTTGAGATTAGTAGTATTCGAAAAATATACAAAATTGAAATTTTTTTCGAATTTTTAGAGGCTTTGAGTAGTACTCGGTCTCCAAGTCCAAAAACCCTATAGATACGCTCTTGCTTATTGTTCTAGTGCTTTAACCATTGCGAGGCATAAGAAGTATGAATGCTGATCACTACAAGAAAAGTGTGTTCTAATGAGGAGAATTTAATGAGGAGCTGAAATTTTGTCATTAAATGATACGTATAATGAGGAGGCTTAAATTTTTTTATTGGTTGATGACCAAAATCTAATTCTCCTCATTATTCATTAAATTTCTCCTCATAATATATACACTAAATAAAATCTCCTCATTAAAAATGTTATTTTTATTATTATTTTACTATCCTTAACATTATTATAATTAAACATCGTAAAAAAACAAAAATTAAACAACATGCTACACAACCCATTCATTCCCATAATCCCATCCTTCCTAACCCTAATTTCCCAAAATAATTGAAATCGATAAGCTTTCATCCGCTCCTCCCTCTACCATTCTTTCTGTTTCTCCTTGCTCGCGCCGGTGTCCTTCACGTCTGCGTTTAGCTCTCGTCACTTAACATCTTTGCCCTAATTTAGCCCAAAATCTATCATCTCTGTTATTCAGCTCTCTTCTGAACGAATCTTGTGTCTTTCCCGCTCTACAACCCGATCGATTTCATCTTATAAATCGACTTCCTCTCATGAATCGATTTCCTGTCACGAATCGCTACCGAAATTCGGCTATTCTACCAAACTTTCAGTTGATTTGAACAGTAATTGTGTTAAGGTGTGGGAAGGGGAAGTGGGGTTGAATAAGATTTCAAAGATGAAACTTTGGTTGGAAGAGAAAGAAGGAATCGCATGGAGACTTTTCTAAGACCTCCAATGAGGCCGGTTGGTTATTGTTCTCAAATCTCTAACCCAAAGGTTTTCAATTCTGTCCACAGCCATACCATTTGACTACTCGCTCTTCCTCTTATATTTAATTTTTAGTTCACTACAATTGTTCTTTTTTCATTTGATTTTACACTGCAACTTTTGTTGAACAGAATTCTAACCTATATTCTTTTCATTTGTTTCAAATCAGGTAACTTTTTTTGTCATTGATCACAGGTGTTTGTGTTTATTCTTGTATTGAATTAATATTGATATAGTGGGTTTTTCAAGTTTTTTGGTGGGATTCAGGTTGATCAATAAGAGACCTGAAATGTTTGTTGTGAGTTTGATGTATACCAGGTAGCCACTTTTTGCCCTTTTATTTGATATTCAATTTTTGCTTACTAAATTACTGGATGTTTCTGTGGTTTTTAAATGTACAGGTAAGCTGATAAAGTTGTGAATTTGACAAGGTATCTAAGCCATCTGATTGAAATCGGTAAGAATATATGACCTGTAGTCATTGTGCATATTTTCTCTTTATTAATGCCGATGTCCTCCTTCCAAGTGTTTGTTGACTTATAACATGAATATATTTTTAGTTTTCTTTGAGAGAGTATGTCGTTGATCGATATGGTGTTGGATAATCCGCCCGGTTGAAGTTGATGAGTGGACAATCTGCTCATTTGAAGTTGTCATATCAGTGAGTTTATTTCCTCTAGCCTATCTAGCATCGATTTGGCTACCATTTGTAGAAGAGATGGGTTCAGAACAAATTCCCATATGTATAACTTCAGTTGATGACACTTCAAACATCGGAGTGGTTTTTTGTTGATGACACTTCCAAAAGACAACCTTAGGGTAGCCATCTTGATACTTCTTGGCTTTTAGAGTTATTTGAGTGGTGTAAAAGACCTGCCATTCTCTTTTGTGTGATTTTGTTGTATCAGGGGAAGCTGGTGAAAGTGTTTGCTTATCTCACCCCTTTTGAACTCTCTTATAATCTTATGTTATGGGCTTTGGTACTTGATGAGATAAGCGAGTCATGCGACAAACCTAGCAAATATAATGGAACAGGGAAGGAAATGCTTCAGGTATTTTTCTGGTTAGCTTGGTACTTGATAGGAATATATTCATCAAATTTGCAAAGCAGTCATTAGTGAATAATACGTAAGTGCATACCACCACAGATCCTTATGTGGGTTGAGGAAGAGCAAAAGTTGATGAAAGATGCTCGAGTGATTGCTTAGCAAGATCTGGTAGCGCTCGAGAGACATCTGCTGAAAATCCTTGAGTTTACCTTGTAGATTTCCATTATATTTCTTTATTTTGTGCATAGAGCGGCTTTTCTCATTTAGGCGTCGGTTTGGAGCATAAATGGCGAGAACTTATGATTTAAATGGTCATTCATTTTCGATTGATATTTCTTACTTTATTAGTGTAGGAGAAGTATGAAAAACTATGACCTCACTTGTTTGAAATGGAAAAGTGGGCGATTATGGTAGAATCCATGGTGTAGGCAACCGTGCAATATCAATCGGGCCAAGCCAAAGCTCTGTCATTCCCTAGGTTTGTGATGTTTTTACCCTTCCATTTTTGGTGTCCTTGGTGCATATTTTGAAGCACTAGAAGGTTTTAGTTTTAATAACAAAATCAAAGTAGCCATTCCTTGAGGTTTGATTTTAATATAAAAATAAAATAAAAAGAAACCTTTTGTTTTTGTCATAATTATTATCCTGTATTAATGTTCATATTAACTTGACTATGAGCAGGAATCAACAAACAAGAAATTTATCAACGTGGGGGCATATAGGCACTATAAGAAAGTTACAAGGTTAGTTGGTCCGTTATTTATTTGGTTAGCTTTTAGTTTCTATTCTTGTCCAACTTTTTTGGTAATTGGTTACAAGGTTATATTTTTTAATGATTCAGTCACTCATTTTGTTTTCTCCTGCTCTATATGGGAATATACCTCAATGGTTCAAAGACACTTTCCTATTTGAGTTTCCATTGTACAGTCGCAATCTTCCAAGGAAAGAGTTAAGCCGGTAATAATACATTCACTTTTTAAGAACCCTTGCATCTTTTTGATAGATTCTCATTCTTTCATTTTATTCCTTGATTATGACGCGACAATGTCCACTCGATTTATACTAGATATAGGTATTTGCCCATAAATCTCACAGTTGTTAGAATATCAATTAACTATGGAGTGATCAAGTTAGTGAATGTCTGTTCATCTTGTTATGAAATCAGATCTTGATGTTTTAAAGCTGGACATAGTGTTTTGGATTGGTCTGTTTAAGTCGAGTCTGCATTTTAGGTCTGTTAAGTCATGTTCTGACTTAAGCTTTTTGTTCTTCTCATTGAATCAGAGTTAAGGTGTGTCTGCATTGCCTAAGTTCAGGTTTTGCATTGCATTTGTCTATTGCAAATCAGGTCTGCATCTCAGATGTTGCCTACTGGATATTGGTCTGCATATTGGTCCAGTTTGTAGCGTCTTTTGGGGTTTGCCTTTAGGTTCTGTTCTGGTCATTGTAGCTCAAGTTGCCTGGATTTAAGGTATCTAAGTGCATTAGATAAAGTCGTGAGATTTTTTTTGAAAAGGCAATTGATGGTGGAGGCATGCCAATGAGTACATATATTACCATGAAATCTCTGTTACGTAACTATTTATATCCATGATTTGTTGTTTAATAAATGTTTTTCAGCATGATTTTTGGTGTCTATGTATTCTATGATAAGTTTTTATTTTGGTGAACTAGAATAGTCAGGAACACAAGCTAATGCCTTAATTCCTTGTCATCCATCTCATATTACTAAATGTCCCCAAATAATCTTTTACCCAGCTTCAAGAACAACTTGTTCCTTACATTCGACCTTTTATGTATCCACTAATATGATACAAATTATATCTCACCAAATGTTTAGTTTTGGATGATAACATGACATATTTGTATTTCTATTCTTGTATATAGAGTTAGAGGCATCTCATAATTGAAAGAAGGTTCTACTTTATGAGATAACATATACACAATTGAGGTATTAGTCCATGCATAAGGTAGTATTTGTTGCAAAAATAAATTGGTAACCACTTCATAGCTTAATTTTCCCACTTTATTGTTGATTGTTTTGGTGTTCTCTAGAGTAAGCAGTTAATTTGGGGTGTATAGTGGTTTTGTTTCCATTTTGATTTGGTCAAGTGTTGAGTTCTTTTATATTCCCTTATGCCTTATCAAGAAATTCAAGTATTTTAGATCAAATACGACAAGATTTTGTTGTCCACTAAGTTGGATATGGTGGAGCGGTATCAATTGAAAGGAGTAATCTTGCATCGTTTGAAAATGAGTGTTCGGGACAATAATCCAAAGCAATCAAAGATGTATAAACAAGCACTTTCCATCACCAATTCTCGTAGTACGTAAGCATATTCGGAAAGCAACGTGTTTCTTTTAGGGATGTTATATATTTTAGAAAATTCTTTAACTTTACATTTATGTGTAACTTATCTTTTGGGAATAATCTATCATTGTATATATTGAATCATTGATGTATTTCATCAAGATAAAACTTATATTGGCTTGCTTTATTTAATGTAGTTTTGGGCTTCAAAATTATTATTAATATTTCATGATTTAATGTGGAGCAAATGGTCTTTTAATGAGGAGATGCATTATTAATGTTTCATAATTTAATGAGGAGCAAATGGTCTTTTAATGAGGAGATGTATTGTTAATGTTTCATGATTTGATGAGGAGAAAATGGTCTTTTAATGAGGAGTTATGTCGTCTTTAAAAATAATTTTAATGAGTAGAATATATCCTCATTAAAATGTATGATATAGTCAATGAGGAGTTTCAATTCTCCTCATTATATATCTTTAGCGGCGGAGGCGGCAATGAGGATCGAGATCTCCTCATTAAATAACTTTAATGAGGAGAAATGGACAATTAATGAGGAGATTTCTCCCCATTAAAGACCGAAATTCTAGTAGTGGATGTTGGTGAATTTTGATATGAAGTCTGCATAAACATTAATCTTGCTACATTTATATAAAACCAATGCACATGCACACAATCACTTCGATCCATAGCGAGGAGTGAATAATGCTTATCCTATGAGCATGACTGGTATGAGTTGACTCGGGTTTCTTGTGTAAGTATGAGTTGACCACAGAAAATGTTGTCTTGGGGAATAACTTGTTAATGCTTTGTTCGGGACGAAGCAAAGTTTAAGTGGGGGGCATTTTGATGACAGTTAAAATATACCTATTTATGTCATCAATTCTAACCTTAAATCGGAGTTAATTGTACATATTTCATATTTAATCACGTGTTTATATTTATTATTTAATGATAAGTGATTATTAATATGATAATTGGTATTTAGCTGTTTTTATTATAAAAAGAGCAATTAATTGTGTGATAAGTGCTTGATTTGCAGATCATGATAAATCGGGAAGATAATTATCACGCAATCGGGAGATCTCAAGATAAAAGAGAAGAAAATCGGAGCATTAATGAAAAGATTAATCGATCAATTCAAAAGCGTGGAGTGGGGAACAAGTCGAGGCGAACCGCGGTGAAAACGCGTGAAGAAGGAGGCTCGGTCGACCGAGCCATGCCATTCGGTCGACCGAGCCATGCCATTCGGTCGACCGAGCGTGTAGGTTCGGTTACCCGAGCCTAATGTGATAAATGCATGTCAATCTTCTGGATTCTCCCTATGTCGGCTACAACTCCTATATAAACAGCAGCCACGATGTTGAGAACACACACCACTACAACACAAAAAAAAACAATTCATACAATTTTAGCCTTTAAGTTTTAGTTTTATTTTCTTTATGTTCGTACATTGTGGATTAAATCGGATTCTCCGGTTGGGGAGCGCATTAAAGAGTGGGAGTCACTCTCGTCTTCGAGGGTATGACTATTCAATTATGCAAACTTTATTCGTAGATCTGATGTATTATATTATGGAGTAGTTTTTTCTTGTATTGATTGCGTGATGTAGATTTATTTACGAACCCATGTGTTTAGGTTAGAAACGTTAAGAAGTAATCATGATTTGTTCCGGCACAAAACTGTGTTCGGTCGACCTAGACGTGTCACTCGGTCGCCCGAGTACTGTCGTTCGGTCGACCGAGCCTGGTGATGTGTAGGGCAATATTATGATCGGCTTCGACTACGTCAGATTCTCTGATTTGGAATTAAAACGAGTAATTAAACCTGATCAACTTAGTTATTCGTCATCATAATTTAACATGAAACCTAAAAAGTGATTGTTACTTAGGATATAGATTGAATCGGCATCCAAGAAGTACGCCTTACCCTAGGAATGTTGCTTAGATGAGGTTACGGTTTATACCGGCATCCCTAGTCTCGTAATTGTGTCAGAAGTATATGAGATGGAGGCATTAAAAAGCGAAGTCACGTAATAGAGGCACGATGATTTAGAGGGCCTAATTGGAACTAAATCTACCTTAGGGGATGACTCCCGTAGTCATAATAATTAATCTTTAACGTTTGTTTTGTCTCGTTATCATCCTAATTCAAATGGGGGAGTTATAATCTACTAGCGAAATCAATACTATTTGTTTAGATAATATCAACCGTATTATCCGTGTTTTAGTAGTCTTTAGTTTGTCTTTGTGGTCTTTTGTGTCTTGTGGTTGTCACTATTTTATTTACTGCATTTAGTTGGTCATAGACCGCCCTTTCAATTTAGTTCTAATAGGATAAAGTTGTGTTTTGTTTGTGCCGAGTCTCTGTGGGATCGACCTCGACTCTATCTGACTATACTACAATTGAACCTAGTTCTCTTGCTAGTGTGTTAGTAGGCATCGAGTTAATAGTTTAACTTGACCTCCATCAGAGATTGTGGGTATCACATCCACAATGAAAACTTATTCTCTTATGTTTGCATATTTGAGTAATGAGACGAAAAAGAGAATGACATGGGTATTGGATACGTTAAAGAGATGGATGGTCATAAGAGGAGCAGCGTTGCCATCAGTGGTTGTTTCATCTATGGATCTAGCGCTTCTTGGTGCCGTTGGAGAATGTTTCCCCTTCGCACATCACATCCTTTGTATTTGGCATATAAATCAGTGCGTAATGAAGAAGTGCAGGCCTATGCTTGGTACGAGATGGAAAGAATTTGTCAATGCATGGCACTCGGTTATTCATTCATCGAGACACCGGTGACTTTGAATTTGAGGTGGAATGCCATGTGCGGGGAGTTTTCAGAATATGCTGATGCCACGATACCTTTGGGATACATGGTTATGCCCTTACAAGGAGCGGTTTGTTGATGCGTATATAGACAAAATTATGCACCTCGGGAGCCATTCAAGTCAAAGGTAACTTTTCTGTAGCCACTATTTATTCATTATACTACACTAAAGAATATTGTATGTACCTTCCCTATTTAACACAGTGTATTAGTAAATTACAGGGTGGAGTCTGTGCATGCGAGACTCAAATGATACTTCGGCATCACTTTCAACATCCTTTTAGAAAATAGAAAAGATGTTGACTTCTCAATTTGGGGATATCCAAAGGTCGTCCAGAAATCTCTCAACATTCCACAGCATCTACATCTACGTGAAGCCATTTATAGTGAAATCATATATCGCATTTCATTAGATGCAATAAAGTTGATCGATAAGCAGATAAAACGTGCTGATAACCTCAACGAATGAGACATTTACACTTGTAAGATCAAATTGACACACGGATTATCATGCGCTCATGATATCGCAAGGGAGAAATATGAGGGATCACCTCCTTAATGAATTTCCACAAAAGTATCAACGTTTTATTTCCCACGGTGTTGACGTCCGAGCCGACGGTCATTATAGATTCAGAGCGATAACTGCGCAACTCCATGGCTCTTAAGACGAATGGGCACAAGTACGACTGGAACTTATTCTAGAAATTACACTAAATTGGGCCATGTATGATAACCTTTATCTTCAACATGGTCAGACATCACTTGTACTAGAAAGACTTAATTGCTTCGAACAAACTACACCATATAGTCATTGGATGGATGGTATACCAATAGGGTTGCTATAGCTCCAGCGTACAACGTTGTACTGCATACATTCGATAGGGATGTTAAGCGTTGTAATACTCACTTGCCGTTCAGATCCCCGCCAGTTCCATTTGCCCAGCGCAAACATATAGCTATCGGCCATGTTCATGACAATCACCTCGTGTAAGTTTTCTTGTACCCTTATTACCCTGTACCACCAATCATCAAGTGGAAATTATTAGACGAATCAAACGAATGGGCTCATCATTATCAAGCATGTATTCAGTTATGGTATGATGTAATGGAGATAGATCCACTGGGAGTAGGATTTGGGGAAAATCTAGACTAATTTTATGTGTTTATTTATATGTTCATTTATTATTTCTATGTACCTAATTATAATTAAATAAATTTTAATTTTAATTTATTTTATTGAGTGTTCAGAGAAACATAAAATAAATTAAAAAATGATATATCATATACTTGTTAAAAAACTTACCCCTGAGTAAGAGTTAGACTCTGCAGGCACGACCCGAACCGAACTCCAGATTAGTCGGACCAGGGGCTTTAAGCAAAAAAAAATAAAGGACAACCGATTAAAAAAATGAATGACAAAAAAATGTTATTAAAGAGAATTATATTGGGTCTGATAAAATCATTTTTTAATACATCATTCCGTATTCAATAATGGGCTTATTTGATATGTTTCATTGAATAGATTTCAAAAACATATAACTTATTGAAAAATAAATTATCAAAAAAAAGTTATAATGGTTTGAAATATTACCAGGAAAAAAATATTGGAAAGAAATTTGGGAAGGGGTGACATGATGGGGTTGCGATTAGGGCACTCTTATCAGAATCACCATATTCTATCTCTAAAATAATATGAGATAATACATATTCCTATTTTACAACTTTTTAATTCAAAAACCTCCACAACAGCATCCCTATCATTATCCCTATAATATTTCAAATAATATTAAATAATACTATTCTACCTCACAACTCTATTCACACACATTAAATATTTATTGTTTCACTCCAGGAGCATCTCTATCATTATCTCTATAATTTATAATAATTAAATATGTTTAGGGACATGAATACTGCATCATCAGAAATAGGGATACACTGTTCATATCCGTAAAAATAAATAGAGGTAAGGACTCTGCTGTGGAAGCTATTTGGGGTAAACTCAATGATAGGGATATTCCAACCTCCAGATCGGACCCATCGCCCCAGTCACTATTGCATCAGTCAGATACTCACAGGACCGGCTGTTCGTCCCCGGAGAGAGAGAGGGTTGGCGACCACCAGGATAATGTGCAGGTGTGAAATACAAACCTCAAGTCCGGAGCCACCCTGCCTCGCAGGCGGATAGAGCGTGCGCTACCTGTCCGCACCTTTTGTGTCCTTTATCGTAATTATCTAGCGATATGTAACAACTTCCCTATAAATAGGGCCATATGTAACCCTTCTAAGGGGATGAGCTTTCTGAGAAATAAAAGATAAGGCAAAGCCAAATTCTCCCACTCTCCTCTTTAGTAGTACGGCATCACCACTTGCACCCACAGCTTCACTATGATCCATCATGATTGATACAACCAAAATAGCCAGATATCCACCGTTATACCACCGCTGACCACCTGAGATAATTTCGACGTTATCAGTTGGCTCCGTTACCGGGAAATGAGATTTTTAGCTTACCTCCGGCGTACAGCTCATCTACGATTTGCAAAGCTCAAAGCGGCCGCAGGAAAAACTCTTCTTTTTCAGGTCACCCTCAACGCTTCTCAGCAAGAAGCTTCAGGTCTTCATACAGCTGCATTAGCATCCTCAACTCAGCATCAAAATAACATCACAACAAGGTAACCTCCTCGACTTCCTATCCAGAATGACGAGTTTGTGTTTGAATCATCACCTCTCTCATAGTTTCTGTATAGAGAAGTTCGCCGGAGTTGGCATCGTACGTTTCCTTGCCGGAAACTGTGCTTCAGAGCTTTCATTTTACATCCTTGATAGTTGCTCAATCTCGGATAAAGTTAAATACGCATGAAACTGGTGGTTATGTTCTTAAGAAACTGAGACACTCAGCATTTACACGTTAAAAAAGATGGCGGAAATCACACTCGTTACTTAGACTGTCAATGGAGCGCTGTCTTAGAAGTTATTGCATGCTCTATCTTAGAAGTCGGAATAAAGATATGTATGCTGCATCGTAGGATATTGGAATTTTTGGGACTTCAAGCTTGAGAAATTGCAGTTGTTCCCCGAATTCCGACATCCGTACACCGGCTCCGGCGATAAATCCACCAGATATTTTATTATCAAAAAATATCCCCGACATGCCGCCCAAGTAATCATCAGACAGTACAGAGTTGGTGAGTGTCAGAGCAGTTGAGAGTCAGTGTACTATTTGACTTTTCACCCAATCAGAATTTGACAGATGGCAGGGACCAAAGAGAAAGTCCACGTTCCACCTACTATAGGGAGAGGATCCACAATGGATCCACAACGCCATAGTGGAGCTGATCCTGCATTGGAAAACCCTACCTCAGAATGGGGCGACACGCAAGCAGGAACTGATGCCAGAAATATAATAAACCGGAGAAGGTCAAATTCGAATGATAGGGGGAACTCGGCATAAGTTCGTTCCGCGCCAGCATGTGAGAAAAACATTGCAGGGACTTCAAAACAGCGCAGGGGTAAGGAGCCGTTCAATGAGAAAACCCAAAGGGCAGATGAGACCCTGGGGGCAGGATATCCACATGCAAATGCGGCTATAGCATATGCGGAATACGTAAAACAAATTTATGCGGCGAATCTACGCCTGGCCGCGTGTAACTTGCCCCTCATAAATATCGAGGAACATATCCCTCTTCCACCTAAACAAAAGGAAACAGCCCCACCAAGAGTGCGATCGGCCCCCGCACTCGAGACAGCGAGGGAAGAAGTGGAAGGGAGCGAATATTCGTCAGCAGAGAAAAAAAGAAAGCTTATGCCTGAGAAAAGCGGCGAGAAAACATCAGTCTTGGAACGGCTAGGCCGTCTTGAGAAAAAGGCTATGCACCAACGGTTAGGTCCCTCACCACCCGAAAAGAATGCCGCATCGCTCTATGAGGGCAGGGATCCCCGCGATGCACGACTCATCATAGATAAGAAAAGAGCGGAGCAAGACATGGAGTCGGCATACTACGCGGACTCGGACGATGTCATCAAAAGAAAATTTGTGCCCGCCAGAAACACCGTGCCAGCGGGGGATGACCGAATGGAAAAAATGGAAAGAGAAATCTCAGAGCTGAAAAAACCCAAACCCGACGGGAAACCCGAGCCGACCCAAGGAATTGATGTTCTCATGAACGAAATACTGGAATCATTACCCCCTAAGGGCGTACAATACTCACAGTACGTCTACTACAAGGGAACCACGTGCCCGCTGGAATGGATAGCCGCTTTCCAGAGTCGAACACTCCTTGCCACATCAAACAAGTCAGCATGGTGTGTAGCATTTGTAGGAAGCATGCAGGATCGAGCCGCTGCGTGGCTCAGAAGCTTGCCCCGCGGCTCCATTAAAAGTTGGGAGGAGCTGAGAGCGAAATTTCTAAAGGAATTTGAAACAGCAGAGCGGCCTAAGAAAACCATCGAGGATCTATACGAAATACGACAAGAAGATAGAGAGTCCTACAAAAGCTACTACGATCGATTCGTCAGAGTGTACGAAAAGACGAAAAGCCTACATGAGAATGAAGTTCATAGGGGTTTCCTAAACGGAATCGCCAAAGAGGCAATGAAAACACACTTCGCCATGAGTCCCCCCTCGAATTTACGCGATCTACTCAATCAAGCCCGGATCTTCAGGCTAACAGAAGAGGTTCCCTCATCCTCTGGAAAAGGAAAAAATCGAAGCGAATCCAGACATTCGGGGGAAGAAAACATGGAGGAACCCAAGAAAGACCGGAAGGACGATCGAAAGAGAGGAAAAAATCGAGATAGGGAAGTCAGAAAACCATTCAAGTTTGACGAGTCCGATTTCGTTCCCATCAATGCGAGTCTGTCTAAAATATTGTTCGAGATCAAGGACAGGGTAGAACGGCCGAGACCTATAAGGTCCGATCCGAACTCGAGAGATGATACAAGGTATTGCGATTTTCATGAAGATCACGGCCACCTCACCGACGAATGCTTTACCCTAAGAAGGATCATCGACAAAATAATAAGAAACGGGGAATTAGATAAATAGAAGAAAAATGTGGGCGGAGTTAAAGATGACAGGGGGCCTCGAAGATACCGAAATGAGATCAAGGTAATCATAGAGGAGTTCCCCAGCAACCATCTTATCAAAAGCCAAATTAATGCGATCAATGTCAGGAGTAGATAGAGAAACCAGTCGTTCTAGCTCCCGACGAACAGGTGATAACGTTCACCAAGAGTGAGCTAGCGGGCCCATCAGGGACGATGGAGATGCCAATAGTGATACAAGTCGGAATCAACGATTTTGGGGTCAATCGGGTACTCCTGGACACTGGGGCCACACGCGACATCATCTACTTGGAAACGTTGAAACAGCTCAAAATCGGTATGTCCAAGCTAAAGCCTTATTTGGGAATGTTGGAGGGATTCTCCAACGACAAAGTATCCGTCTTGGGCGTCATTGACTTGAAGGTGGAGGTCGGCGACCACCCACCATACTGCAAAGAAAAAATCAATTTCTTAGACGTCGATCTACATTCCGACTATACGGCAATCCTCGGAGTCCCCTCTCAGCAAAAATTTCAAATGACTGTTTCGATTCCCCATCAAAGAACAAAATTCTATACCGACGAAGGGATCAGAATGGCCGTCAGCAGGCCACAAACTCTGCTGAATCATGCCACCACAAACCGAAACGATTACCCTACCAGGGGAATGGGCAAAAGGCCTCAAGGGGAGGCATATGAATCAGCCTCAAGAAGAATCCGCATCGACACCATCGAGGCGACGATAGCTCGAAACGAGCCGTGCCCGGTTGAAGAAGACACCTCCACCGAACCCAAAGCGGTCATTTGCGACACCCTTCAGGTCAGGGACGAGTCAGACTTCACCGCCGAAGACGAGTTAGTTGAAGTAATCGTTAATGAAAAGTATCCTGATCAGAAGATAAAGGTGGGCGCGTAGATGAGTGAAAAAGAAAGAGAAAAGTTGGTCATGATGTTGAAATAAAACTTGGACTCGTTCGCCTGGGTAGTGACAGACATGAGGGGCGTGGAGCCTAAAATAGCGCTGCATCAGCTGAATGTGAATCCTAACTTCAAACCCATCCAACAGAAAGCGCGACAGTTCTCCAAAGAGAAAGAGGACGCCATTAAAGTAGAGGTGAATAAGCTAATTGAGGCTGGAATCATCCGGGAACTTCAGTACCCAACCTGGCAGGCCAATGTAGTCATGGTCAAGAAGCATAACGGAAAATGGCGTATGTGCGTCGACTTTACTGACCTGAACAAGGCTTGTCCTAAGGATCCTTATGAGTTACCCAGAATCGACAGAATGGTCGACCGAATAGCCGGTTTCGAAATGTTGAGTTTCTTGGAAGCGTACTCAGGGTACCACCAAGTAATGATGTCCAACAGAGAGAAAGAGTTGACTGCTTTCCGAGCTGCAGGCGGAATGTATTACTATGAGATAATGCCGTTTGGTTTGAAGAATGCTGGGTCTACATACCAAAGGATGGTTAATAAAGTGTTCGACTCCCAAATCGGCAAGAACATGGAAGCTTACATCGACGACATGGTGGTCAAGTCTTCTAGCGCTGGCCATCTGGCCGACCTTCAGGAAACTTTCGATAATGTCAATGCGCATTCTATGAAGCTCAACCCCGTAAAATGCACCTTCGGAGTCCAAGCCGGAAATTTCCTAGGTTTCATGGTAACTCAGAGGGGGATAGAGGCGAACCCTGAGAAAATTCAGGCTCTGGCCAATATGGAGGAGCCAAGATGTGTGAAAGAGGTTCAGAGGTTAAACGGAAGAATCATCGCATTGGGAAGATTTGTCTCCAGATCCGCAGACAAGTGCCTCCCGTTCTTTAAGATCCTCAAAGGGAACAAAACCTTTGAGTGGACAGAAGAATGCACTCAAGCCTTCAAGGCCGTCAAGGAATATCTGGCAAGCCCTCCGCTGTTAGTCAGCCCAGCATTAGGGGATGAACTCTTTTTGTATCTGGTCGCTTCGGACTGGGCCGTTGCAGCTGTTCTTGTCAAGGAGGATGGGACCCTCCAAAAACCCGTTTATTATGTTTCGAAGGCCCTCAGTCCCGTTGAGAGCCGTTATCTTAATGCAGAAAAGTTAGCTTACTCGCTTGTTGTCGCCGTCCGAAAACTCAGGGCTTATTTCTCTTCGCACACGATCGTGGTCCTAACAAATAGTCCTTTACGACAGTTATTACACAAGCCAGACCTCTCAGGCCGAATGCTACGATGGGCCATAGAGCTGACCGAATTCGACATTCGATATGATCCCAGAAAGGCTATAAAGGCCTAAGCCCTAGCAGACTTTATAGTTGAAACGAGCTTCATAGAGGAAGGACCCACCGGACAGCCTAGTTCGTCGAGCGTTGACAAATCGAACACCCTAGGGGAGGTCGAGCCAAATAGACCGATCCTCTGCTGGCAGATGTACGTCGACGGGGCCGCGAGCCGAAACGGTTGTGGTGCTGGGATAATACTTTTTGAGCCAGGCTCATCCGAAGAGATTGAAAAGACCTTGCGGTTTAACTTTACCGCATCCAACAATCAGGCCGAGTACGAAGCGGTCGTCGCCGGCCTAGAGCTGGCCAAATCTATGAGCGTTGAGAGCTTAGAAGTGTTCTGCGACTCACAAGTGAAAGTATGCCAAATTAACGGCAAGTTCGAAGTGAGGGACGAAGTACTCAAGAAGTACCTCAACCTCGTCAGAAAGCTCAAGAGCAGCTTCAAATACTGCGAATTCAAGAGCATACCACTAGAGCAGAATGAGCGAGCATACTACTTGTCCAAACTCATATCTAAAGATGAGTTCAGCAACCCCGCGGTCATGTTCGAGTATCTGGAGGAACCCGCCGTCTGTCGGGCCGAAATCATGGACATCCAATCATCAACTCCGTCCTGGACGGATGAAATAAAAGCATATATAGAAAACGGGGTATCACCAGAAGACGCCAAAGAGGCTCAGGCCTTAAGGAAGAGGGCAGCTCGGTATACAATACTAAACGGAATTTTATACCGGCGATCATTCTCGAAACCGCTACAACGGTGTGTGCGGCCTGAGGAGGTACATGGAATTCTCACAGAGCTACAAGAGGGAGTGTGCGGCGGCCACTCCTCCAGTCGCACCCTCGCCCATAAGGTGTTGTTAGCAGGATACTACTGGTCGAAGCTTGCGGAAGACGCCGAAAGATATGCTAAGAGCTGCGATAAATGCCAACGCTTCACCAGTATTCCCCGGCTACCTTCAGTGGAACAGAGCATAGTCACCGCTGCTTGGCCTTTCGACATGTGGTCCATCGACCTCATTGGTCCGCTCAAAAAGGGTAGATCGAAGTGCGAATATGTAGTCGTCGCTGTGGATTACTTCACGAAATGGATTGAGGCAGAGGCGCTTGTGAAAATCTGCGCCAGAGACATCATATATTTCCTACTAGACCAAGTCTGGACTCGATTCGGAGTACCGCGAGCTATTGTGTCCGATCACGGTCCTCAATTTAGGGATGAGTTCGACGACTTTTGCAAAGAACATAATGTCAAACACTGGCAGTCCTCTGTATGCTACCTCCAAGGAAATGGACAGGCGGAGAATGCCAACAAGCAAGTATTAAAAGTGCTAAAAAAGAGCCTAGACGATAAGGTAGGCAAATGGGTGGACTACCTGCCAGAAGCCCTCTGGACTCTGCGAACAACTCGAAAGGCAACAACAGGGGAAACCCCGTTCTCGCTAACATACGGCTCTGAGGCAATGGCGCCGGTAGAGATGGCGCTCCCAAGCATCAGGGTCTCGCATTTTGATGAAGCCAGCAACGTGACTAATCGACAGGTCGAATTAGATCTGGCCGAAGAAAAACATCTAAAAGCCCGAGCCCAACTGGTTAATTACAAACAAGCCGCCAAAAGATACCATGATCGGCGTATCCGAGATCACTCACTTGCGGTGGGGGATTTTGTCCTGCGAAAGCGACAAGCTACGGGCCAAAAAACAGACAAAAGAAAACTGGTCGAAAATTGGGAAGGTCCTTGGCGAGTGTCGAAGATTGTCAAAAAGGGAACCTACATTCTCTTAGACAAAGAGGGCCGCGAATTCAACAGGCCCTGGCATGCTGACAATCTGAGGAAATATTATATGTAAGATCAGTAGCCTTAGCTCGTTTTCTGTTAAAAGCAATGTTAATATAAAGGCATCAAGCCTCTTTCTATCTTTTGGTTATTATAGACGAATTCTGTCTCCGACAAGCAAAGCCCGTCCGACACAGAAGGGGGCGAGGTGAACAACACGGTTAAAAACAAAAATTCATTGAGGAAAAATTTGTACAAGAGGGGAAATTCTCCCGAAAAAAGAAAAAAAATCCTCATGCGTCTGGAGCTGAAGCCGCTATGTATACATCGGTGGTCGGACACACCGGCATGCCAAGGCTCCGAATACACATGTTGGAGATCATCCAGGAAAATGGCATAACCAGACCGCCATCCCTCAATCGGGCAAATTTGATCGCCTCCTGGTGGATTAAACGACCCCAGTTAATTGGCACATCCGGCACCGAAAGAGCGTGAAGTACAAACGCCTTAGGTTCAGTGACCACCTTATAGTCGGGCATACAAAAAACCCGAGTGTTCAAGAAGCGTTTCCATTCCCTCTCCGGGCGACTGAGCATATGGGCCCTGACCTCCATATCATTCACCCACTCGTGTCGCAATAAGGACTCGAATGCTTCAGCAAGAGTGCCAAAGTAATTAATCAGATCTTCAAGATCCCAGATGACATCATAATCCTCAGCAGGATTAGGAAGGCCGTAAAACTCATTGATGGCGGCCGGAGTAAAGTTCACCACCACTCCACGAACAACAACGGTGGTGGTATCCTCAGCATCATTATCCGCAGCAAGGCGGAATAGAATTCACACACCAGGGTCAGGTTATACTCCCCAACCGGAGGAGCTACGAGGCCTGCTCAACCATTGGCAAGAATTCTAGCCCGGTGGCCTGACCCAATACGATCCTGGTTCAGCCCTCTCTCCTGTATAAGAGGATAATTGCTGAAAAAAGTCTGGAAGTAGCGTTTGGCCATTGGAGAGGCAGTCAGGCGAAAGCACACTGAAAGCCCCTCATCTAAAGCAGGATCAGAGACAGCAGACTCTTGGCTAGAACTCTCAGATGAAGAAGACATAATGGAAGAAAATAAATGCACTAAGTTTGAAGATGTACTCTCAAAGTAAATGAAAAGTTGCAGAAAATAGCAAAGAGGGAAGAGGAGGAAGCCTCCTTTTATAGGCCAAGAAGCTAAAGAGGCGGGAAGATAAGGGGTCATATACGTTTAAATTTAGACGCCAACCCTTACATTAATGAGGCCGACGTTTTGAAACATAACGGTCATTAATGCACCGGTTAGGCCAACAGTCACAAGGATTCACAATCACAGTTACTTTAGCGAGCCCGAGACTCCAGACGACTTCGACCTCGCCGAGAGTAGGAGGCCGGATAAGCGAAACAAAAACGATGCAGAAAGAAATTATTTATTACAATAAAGACCTACAAGGCCGATTATTTACAAGACACAATGGAAAGAAAATCTAAACTCAATTAGCTTCGGAATCCGTCGACGTGTCCGAATCAATACGGGCGAACTCGACGTTGGCACGGGGTGGCACAAGAACATCATCACGAGACGTAGGCATCCCAGGAGCACCAACGCACAAGTGCGAGATCAGCCTCGGGAAGGGGATGGGCCCATGAAGGTCTGTCTGGGCAGCAAATGTAATTATGGAGCGATAGATCAACCGCCCCCAGTCGATGCACACTTCCTCACCTCCCTCCAGAATCGCATAGAGAAGATGCGATCCTGCCTCAGAAATCTCCTCATAGTCGAACGAGGGAAAAACCCTGGAGTTGATAAACCTCTTCCACTCCCGATTAGCTTGGGACATCTCAGAAGCATAACCCTCGGGCAATGGATTCCAATCACCAGGGATCAACCGCCTAAGTGCAGCGGCCCCATAAATCCGTCTCCTCAATTCTTCGCCAAGACTCCAAGACGTCTCATAATGTGCATAGACCGGAGGGGAAGGTAAATGGAAGACTTCGTTGATGGTCTCAGGAGAGAGAACAATATGAACCCCCCGGAGAGGAACAACAGTGGAGGAGGCTGTAATGTCCCACATAGGAAAAATAGTAGAATGATCACCCCCATATAAGTGTGAGACATAAAGGTCTTGTCAACTCGGGTTAGCCCTTTTAGACCAAGCGAGGACGGAGGTCTAAGCGATTGACCGACCATTTATGACTCATTTAGCGCTTCTGAGCCGGTCCAGGGGCGTTCTGAGAATGGTATTCAGAGCCGACTATCGAGGCGGAACTATCGCGCTGCACCGTACAAGAAGACGGTGTAAGGATGGCCTCTGAGTTACCTCCGGTAGGGACGATCCGGGAACGAGTCTTGGCCGTCTGGCGAGGCGCGACGCCACCCCTTATAAGGGGGGGAATGTAATGTCCCACATAGGAAAAATAGTAGAATGATCACCCCCATATAAGTGTGAGACATAAAGGTCTTGTCAACTCGGGTTAGCCCTTTTAGACCAAGCGAGGACGGAGGTCTCAAGCGATTGACGGACCATTTATGACTCATTTAGCGCTACTGAGCCGAAGTGCAGGGCGGCGCAGAGGCGTTAGGCAGAACCACCACTGATAATGCGGAATAGAACTCCCGCACGATGGTGGCGTTATACACTCCACAGGTGCCCCGAAAAATCGCACCACCCCTTTGAACAAAGACGCAAGGCGTTGAGCATAACAGATTTTCCGACGATTCAAACCCCTTTCAGGCAGAAAAGGAAGATCATTAAAGATAGACAGAAAATTAGAAATGGCTAGAGGGGAGGCTGTCTGAAAAAAGATAGAATCGCCAAAATTGGCTACGACTTCAGAAAAGCAGAGGTTTTTAAGTCAGAGACAAACTTTGCTGGGAGAAAAAGGTAGAACAGAGATATATGGAAGAAAGGTGAAAAAATCCTCCATTTATAGCAAAAAATAAATGATCCAATGGAGGAAACAAGTGTGATCGAACGGCAAGGACGAGGCGCCTGTTCAGATTTCGAAAATCGAAAAAACATTAACGCGGGAACAGTTACCTGAGCAGGTTAGCGTGCTCACGGTTTCCCAAGCATCAGCAGCAGGAAAATAATGACAATTGGCCAAAGGTCACAGCTTTATGACAAGACAAGACAGAAGAAGTCGAACCGTCAAATCACAAAGAGACCGTTGTTTAGAGTCGGACCTAGGCACGAGGCCAGCGACCCCACTCAAAATAAGGGGGCCGCATACTCGGAATTTTTCAATCCAGTCGTCAAGCGGACTCAAAACTTATTTCAGCTAAGTTTGTCCTCAGTCTTGTTTGAAACAAAGGGGCCGGAGACAAAAACTTTCAAGCAACCGTGGATGACTTATGTTCTACATTTGTTTCAACCAAACCCGCGTCGACCTTACTTGAAAGAACGGGGTCACGATTTAGAATTTTTAAGCTGGTATAAATGATATTCCATTGATTTTCGTGAACTCGACGTCATGATCGACCTCACCAAAAGAAGAGGGCAGCAACTTAATACAACAGAGCGCAGAAACAGGAAAACTATTCATCTCGGCGACTCCGGACAGGGGAGCTACCGGACTCACCCAGACGAGGGGGCCACATACATACAATACACTAACAAAACAAATGGAGTTGGAAAAATGCAGGACAAGCAAAAGTCAAGCACCACTCAAAAATACAAAGTCATCACAAAAAAGATAAACAGAGAGGGCCGGAGCCGAAAAGCAGCAGTCAGAGTCAAAAATACAACAAAAATCAAAATACAACAAGTCAAGATTGTTTGTCTGAAGGAGGAGTTTCAGCATGAGGCTCGGTCAGATTCAGAAACTTATCGCACTCCTCCTCGAGACTCTTATCCTCACCGGCACTAATGGCGACGGCTCCCACAACAGCAATGGCGACGGCTCCCACAACAGCAGTGGCGGCCCCTGCCTCTTTCGCAGCACGCTTGAGATCTTCTCTCTCCATTTCCAACATCATGCCATGAAGATTTCTCTTGTTAACCGCAAGAGGATCCTAAAGCTGCTTACCATGCTTCAGATTTTCGACCCGAAAATCCTCAATTTGAACAGCGGTATAGGGAAGATCGGGGTGGAACACCCTCAGCTCTGGGTCATCCTTATCCATGATTAGCCAATCCTGCAAGGTCTCAAGATCCGGAGCATCCTCACAAAATGCCTTAAGGCATCTCGAGGCATGGTAGAAGCCCTGATCAAATCCGTCTAACAAAGCATCTTTGACCTTTTGAGCGGTGTCAGCAGCAGCGGCCTCAGATTCATTCAACTCGCTCTTCAATCGATCGACGAGGTCACGGGCCTCGGTCACCTTAACAAGAGCCTTCTCCCTCTCCGATTCGGCAGACTTCTGGAGATCGGCTGCGGATTGAACCTTCCTGGAAAGGGTCTGGACTTCGGCCACAAGTTCCTTTTCCCTCCGATCAGCTTCAACCTGGAAGAATTTTATCCGGTCGGCTTCAGCAGCCAATTTCGCTCTCATTTCGGCAAGTTGACTCGCCGTTTGCTTTGCCTCTTCATCACAAGCCCACTCGACTTGCTTAAGCTTAGTGGCAACCTGAAAAGAAACGGGTTCAGAGCCAAAAGACTAGACAAAAAAGAAAAGCTCAAAAAGAGAAGGCACATTACCGCGCTAGCCGTAGTCCCATAAAGGCCAAGGGTCTCGAGCAAAAGCTGTCGACTGGAAGAAGGTCCTAAAGAGGCTGTCGACGCCACCACGTCGGCCTGGGCAATCCGGTTGACGATGCCATGACCAACCATCAGCTGAGGGGCATCGGGTAGCTTTAACTTCAGATTCCGCAAGGGGACCACATCGAAATGGGCGAGGCATACTCCCACCGTCTTGAGAGAAAGGGGTTGTCTGAGGAAATCATGGTCCAACCACAGGGCCGGCCTCCCTTTGAAACCCGTGGGGACCCTCACCTTGCTCGAGTCTCCCTGCAATGATCCGGCCACAGTAGGCTCAGCGGCGGCGGCGGTCATTTTCGCCGAGCTCTTGGTCAAGTCAACTGTGACGCTAACCGGCTCGACATCTTTGGAAGTCCAACCACCCTCTGCGGTTAGAGAGGGCTCGGCCACAACCTCGCCGGAGCCCCGATCGCCTTCAGTTCTAGATCTCTTGGGCGATGAATCGGGACAAACATCAATCGAGGGTTCATCCTCGTCCATCAAGCCAGAATCTTTTCTACCGGTAGGTCTTTTTCTCTTCGCCTTGTTGGCCACAACGGGTTTCTTTGCCTCTGAAGCCGCTGTAGATCTGGCCGACTTCGCAACAACGGCACCACTGCCTGCAACCTTGACATCGTGGGGCGCCACAGCAGAGGAACCTCTAGCAACAGAAATATCCCTCATACTCACAGCGGGGGGAGGGTCCATGGGTTCGCTGGCATCCAACAAGGCCTGGCGAGTCTTCCTCTCATCCCTAAGACGGGCCATCACGGCATTCCTGTTTACATTGGCAAGCACCATGGTACCCGCGAAACGCATGGGAAAAATGGTCAGAATTCTAGAAGGAATGAATAAAGCTATCAAAAATGGACAGTTAAAGAAAACAAAAGTAGAATCAGAGGAGCAAATTACTAGCGGGCCGCAATTCTTGGACCCCCGTACATATCAAGCACTGGGTAGGGAAACACTTCCCCTGATGGCACTCAGCGTACCAATCCTCATAAATACCCAGGTTAGATACCTTCACCATGGGCTGAGCATTAGTTGGCCCAGGGATACCGGCCACACAACAGAAGGGGGCCCTAAGATCGATCAAACTTCTCCAACTAAAAGTCCTCTTCTGAGTCTCACTTTCCTCATCCCAACCGAGAAGCTCATAAAGTTTATCAAGAAGCTCCTGCTCAACGTGATGGAGAGTTTTGGACACAACGACGCTGTTATGTCTCTTCAGGGGCCGCACATCGAATTTCGGAAAAGGCCACCCAGATTTCGACTCGACCATCATGGCCCTCGTGTTCCAGCCGCGGACCTTATTCGAAGTCCAGTAGAACAAACGACACTTCTCCACTCTGGTCGCCAGAAAATTGGTCGAATCAGCCTTATTTGTAGCCGCTTTGCTGAAGGTGTAAAACTTCAGAAACACCTTGAGCGAGGGCTCGTAGCCCAAAACCCGGCAGAGCACGATGAATGCCATAATCACCCTGACCGCGCCGGGGGTAAAATCGCAAGGGAGGGCCGCTAAGCTGACGTCACCAAACCAGACCTTAGAAACGGCGTCAAGAAGAGGACAGACCTTTTCTAGGTTAGACGGATCCTAACCGGCAGTGTACCGGGTCAAATTGTAGTGATAAAGTGGTGAGTCAGGTGTCGAATCCTCAGGGAAAAAAAGTGGTAATTCTTTTAAGTGTGGTTAAACACCAAAGAGCTGCTATTAACTCGATCTAAACCGCAATTTTATAACACAGATTACTACTACTCTAACTAACATAAAATAAATGCGTAATTTAAAAGTTATTTTAATATAATATATATAGATATATAAATATATATAGATGTACATAAATAGTAAAATATATATATATATATAAATATATAGATACCAATATATAATTTATAGACTAGACTAGCCAAAGTATATGTAATTAATTTATTCGATCTTTTCAATTAATAGAATGTGTTCGATCTTCCTTTTTAGGTCCAATTGAGTGAATGAAACGGTGTACTCCTAATGTCAACAATTCCTCCTCACACGAAATGTATGAAATTGTCATATGTCAAAAGTCATCACCCAAGGTCCACAACCGCCCCATGCTAAACTTAGTTAGTCAAAACAGTAGTGCAGTACAAATCTACCCCGGATAAAAGAGGTGATTCCATTTGTCAGATGGCCGATGTTATTCAAGAGGCTCCGGTTGTCAAGCGGATCGATTTAATACAAACGGTGTAGTTTCAATTAAACTGTGATTTTAACATTATTAAGATCTCGAATACAAATTTTAATAAGATTTGTTTTATTAGGACAAATCTGCCCCCGGGTAGGAAATAGGATTCCGTTAATCGACGGCCATTTTTACCTCCGGTTTTTCTATTTTTACTCATATCCTGACTTCTCTGGTCAGTTCATCGCCAGGTTATATGTAGTATTCATTATGATTGATTACTTCATTCCGAATATATTATCATTACGTAGCGAAATAGAAAAAGATTCATTTTACTCAATTTTAGTCATTTTATTTTAACATCATTCTTTTAACGAAAAGATCGAAATAATACGATTACATAACTTTGGCTAGTTATTAGATCTAGCCTAATAACATTATATAAACTAAAAAGAAGAAAATAACAAACATAAACATAATTATTATAGAAATTACCCGATTACAATCACTTGATTCGTAAATCGTCTTTTTCCTGATTTTACAACGATTTCAGCAACACCGAACCTTCGAGAATTTCCCGAGCATTACTACCGTACTACTACTACATTATTTTGGCATAAAGCCTATTTACAAACTAAGAAGGAGAAGAAAAAGAGAAAGAAGAGGGAGAGAATATATATAGAATATTGTGTATATATATTGGTACACCCCAAATGAACTCTCTGATGCTCCCCTTTATAGACTTTCTTCCTTCCCGGACCGGTCCTGAAAACTTGCCGGATCGGTCCGTGTAATGATGCTAATCATTTCAAACTTGTCCTCAACATGTTCCCCATGTTACACATAATCATTACTTGTCTTTGTGTAATTATATATATAATTATATATAATTACACAGTTAATCTTCTAAAAATCGTAACTTGAATTCTCGATATCAGAATGACATAATCGAACTTCCGTTGAAAAGCTCGTTAAATTCTCTACAACTTTCATCAAGACCACTTCTTCAGAAAACATACTCTCGATGAGCCATTTGTATTATACGTCCTTTTTCGAGATTTAGAAACAATTATTCCCTTGATTATTTATATCAGTGACGCTTTATAACTTCCTTTCACTGACTTGTATTGACTTCAAAAAGTGTCGATACTCGGGATTGCAGTTCATCTTAGGATTCTGCAATGAAATAAACACAAAATACCCGTGTAAAATAGACACAATATCCCGGTTACTAAAACCGGTACAAAAACTACAACTTTTTATTATAAATACTAACTTTTACTACTAACTATACTAAACTACAAAGATTAATATTTTATACTAATTATATCATAATTTTAGATATTTTACATAGAATTTGTCAACAAAACATAATAAAATCACGTAAATTCAATCATATAAAAATAATACATCAAATTACTCCCACTTAGCTTTTGATCGTCCCTAGAGCAAAAATAAGCGATAATATATATATAACAGATAATAATAATTGATTAGATTAAAATTTCAAAAGTAATATATATCGTCAATATTACAAACATATAATTTATAAATTTTATAGAAATTTAAGAAAGGGAGATTATATAACTTAAATGAATTAAGTATCAAATATGAATTAGATGGAAACATGCATGCAATAATTCAGAAATATAAATAAAATTTTAGAAATACTTTCTATCTCGATTATTACGAATTTCTGGAATCATTAACTAAGTCAGATAGAAGACATAGTGGCTTAATATATTAGGATAGGACATTGGTTAATCGAAAAGATAGAAAAGGAAATCAAAAAGAGAAAGATGTAAGTCGTACGTACCTACGTCTTCACATTCTTGATCAAAAACAGTTCTGATTAGTAACATCCTTTTATTCCAACTATTTTTCAGATTTTCTCTCTTTTTTTTTTTTTTTTTTTTTTTTTTTTTTTTTTTTAACATTAAGAACTAAAGCGTGAGTGTGTGTAAATAATCAAATTCACAAGCATTGCTTCATCAAGATTGATCGGAGTACTACTCTTTCGATCTAAAATTACGAGTCCGGTTTCCTTAAACACGTAATCATTCTTGAGATCTTTTGATTCGACTTATGCCTTCATTCTCAAAGAATAGGACATTTCGAGATAATCCCTAGTTTGGACTACTATCATCGACATATATTTTGGTCGATCAAAGATAGGGAAGATACTTGATATTCGATTTATTCTGTGTAAAAATGGTGCTTTAATTCTTAAAAATCTAACATCTCTGAACTCATTCCAATCTCAGCATATACCATTTTTCTCAACTCTTAACTTTTTCTGTCATCATCTCCTCTCATAAGTACGTACAAACTCGAAGAATGTCAAAGAAATGTAGACCAAAATAAGCTAAAGATCGGAAATTTCTAGTTAATCAAAATGGCTAAAATTCCGAGTGAGGTCTTGATCACTCTTTAAAAGGCTGAGGTGGGGTCAAAAATTGGAAATTTTATTCAGGTAGGTTATTTGGCTATAGTTATATTTTTGTGGTGCCCAAAAATCATCATTCCTAATTTTTGATTCCAAATTCATAATTAATCTTAAAAAGAAAATTATCTAAAAATTTATTTATAAATATAAAAATTACTTGAATAATTCCATAAAAGAAATATTTGATAAAAATTATTTAGTTATACATACTCAAAATCTTAAAAATCTTATAAAAGATATAAAACATATTCATTATATATCTAATATATTTTACTAAATCAAAAATTAATCCTCTCGAATTATATCATTTTTATTCATATATTAACCAACTTAAATTATTCAAGAAAAATTAAAACTAAGAAATAAGTAATTAAAGTACTAATTTATATGAAAAAAGTTATATTTTATAAATATTTATTAATTTTTTCGAAAATTTTAATGAAATTTTCAAACCTAACTCTACTCCCCACTTACGAATTGACATCGTCCCGATGTTCAATAAGTATGAAAAAGTAGGTTCGAAAATTAAATTAAAATTATAGATGATCGTTATAAACATTGATAACACACGTATATTAAAATCAAACAACATATATATTAAACAAAAAGAAACTATTACAGACTAAAAATAAAACAAACTGACTATTAACTTACTAACCTCAATCAACTCTAACTTATTAAAGCAAACCAAACTTAAACTAAATTAAATAAAACCACTAACAACTATCTTAAATAGTTGACGAACAACCCGGATTCTCTACCGGTAGCAATCCTCTACGACAATCACGAGACGGATATATCTCATCAGAAGCAATTTCAGGGACTTCATTCAAATGAATACATAACCTTGAAATTAACCAAGCAAAAGGCATCGGCCTTCCATTATTATACCGTTCCACTGCAAAGTTTACTGCCGTCCTAAAAATCAAAATCCCCACCCACATAAGCTCCAGCTTATTAATGCAAACAATGTAAGTATCTCACTATCACTAACCCATGCAAAATCACTAGTCGGATAGACTCGTGAGTTAATGAAGTGTTTCCATGCTCTCGACGATGCAGGCAGAGTGAAGTGGTAGAGTCGTAATTTTGATCGAACTCGAAACAGATCACGAAAAGCTTCCGTGACATAGTTAACAACATGACAAGAGTTCCCTAATCCCCATTGATATTCATAATGAAGATTATGGATTTGATTGAAAATCGGTATCTCGTAGATATGATTGATAATATGAGGTGACAGGTGAATAAGTGTACCACGAAAATGTATATAAGTCGTGATGTATCTATCGTATCAACAGTAGAAAGAGCTGAATAAAACTCCCTAACAATAGAAACATTAATTCTTCCTCGAGGTTGCTTAACAAATTTTTTCCATCCTTGATTCTGAATTAAATCCCTTCCGAACTGATCAATTTTTTCAAAATTGATACCCCTTTCCATCAATATAGGAGAATTTGCAAACCTCGCATTCACCAACAAATTAACATTTGAAGCGCTAGACTCCGGGACAAAAACATCAACTGCCTCCGGATCGTATGAATTGACTGATGGTGATGATCGGTTTGACATTTTAGTTTAAACAGATGCAGTAAAAAGAAAAAGATTGAAAGGAGTGAGTGAATTGGCAAATTTTTACTTTCAACCTCTCTGTCCTTATATTGATAAAATTAGAGTACACGTGCATGCATACTAACACTTTCAGTATGACTAAGCAGTTTTTATTCCCGGATCGGTCCTGAAACTGACCGGACCGGTCCGGCTTTAAGATTTTTTTACCGTATGAAGGTTGTAAAGTTCAAGTTTGCTTTGTTCAACTTAATAGCCTTCATGCTATTTGAGAAGCTATAAAGCTATAAAGCTATAAAAATTAACTTTGTTCAATATTATCTCACCGATACGGATAAAACGACACACGAATACTACATGCGAATGATAAATATATTTTTAGATTTTTGATTTTTATGAAATATTTAAATACTATTAAAAATAAATTTACGACTACTGACGAGAATATGATTAATGAAATCGAAAACTTATTAAACTATCAAACTTATCAACTAAAGTTAAAATGCGAAAAATAAAATAAACAAATATAAAATGTTTAGAAATAATATAAGTTGTTTAAAATCAAACAATGTCAACATCATCATCGCCGCGATGTAAATCGGATCATTCATACTTGGAACCGATGACGAATCGGGTCGTGGAAACGTAGTCGTGGTCCGAATCGAATCTGCCGAGACCCAACGAACTCATACTTGACGTCATCCTGCAAAATCCGAAAATCCTCCCGGTTAGATGTAATCGCACCACGAGAACTCAGTATAAAAGACACCACGACCACTAGATCGGCTTCCAAAAGGATTTGGCATATGATGAAAGCTCGAGATGGTGGAATAGGTGCTATCCATTCAGTAACGTATACGGGTTAGATTGACAGGCGGATAGGCGCTTCTATCGAAAGAAGGATCAAGATGCATCCGCTCATGTCTCAAAGATCCTCTACGTAAATCATCACTCCACCGCTTACTCGCTCGGAAACAAAGCCATATTAGCCTGTCCTCGGGCTACATCCGATACTAAGGATTGAAACATATCGTATGTAATAGTGTTTGGGAGAGAAGTCTGCATTGCTCGTAAAAGATGAAAATGCCAAACCGTGGAACTGGCCAGGTGGGGTGGTGGAGGAGGTATTACGCCTAACTATCGAGTCTATCGAACCTCTCTGGAGACCTCCTCGGACTAGGGCCTATCGAGGGACTCATCTCGCCATCATCAACTTGTCGTTAGGCAGGAAAGGAACTCCCGATCTACGACATAAATCAAATAAAGCCAGAAAGTACATGTGACTCCTCGCCTTGGCAAGAATAATAAACTCGAAAACCTTCTATATACATGATCTTCCCTACATCCACCTTAACATCATGAATCATCGCCCAAGTAATGCATAAATCTTCTTTACCAAAGGCGGTGTGTTTGGTAGTGGGATAGAGAGTATGGCTTAAAAATCTTTTGATTGCCCTCAGATCTCTAAAACACTTCCCATAATTAAATCTGTTGTCCACCCACTCTGCTGTAGCATCAAACTCCCTCTGAGCTTTAGAGGCAATCTGCTCATACATAGCAGGATCATCTAATCCATAAACAGCTCTATAATCTTCTTCATCTGGAAAAACTTACTCCTAAAACAAAGATTAATCGGCCCGGACTAAAAGAAACATGTCTAGACCTGGGGAATAGACTCATCATACTACCCTCAGTGGGTGTCAAAGTAGACAAAACTGCATAAAATTCTGCCACTAAGGTAGTATTGATCTCTCCTGTCCTTTGAGCTGCAAAATCCAACCATTGGCGTCTAGCAAAAATACGCCTAACCTCCTCTCCTAAGTCATCAAAATCTAAGCCTCTTTCCAACACAACTCCACATTTACTATAGATATTCCTATAAGCATTCTTAGCTTGAGGTGAAGTCAGAAAAAGAAAACTAATGATTCTTCTTCCGGTGTTAAATCTCTTAATTCTACGACTGTATTTCTATTGGAATATTAGGCTTTCTTTTCTTAGAGAATTTTCGATTTGGATGAGGCCATTCTACGATATTGAATTGACAAAAACAACGAGAAAAACAACACAAAATAAGATGTCACAACACACGAAAAATTCAAAACAGATTGAAAATAAATCTAAAAATTATAAAAATTATGAAATTGACAACTAGAGTAAACAAATTATACCTTATAATGAACAAAAACCGTGAAAAGTGGCCGGAAAAAGTCGTATAAGCCTCCGGGATGAAATGGAACTTGTGTTTGATCTTTTTCAAATTCTTCACTTGTGTTGAAGAGAGAGAAAAAAAGAGGAAGAATATATGTAATGGTTTAGTGTAAATTGTATTTTGAAGACAAAAAGAAAATTTTTGGGGTGGAGGTGAAGCGGCTGTCTTCTTTGAAAAGAGTTGGAAATGAGAAAGAAGAAAGTGTCCCCGTCCCCTTTAGGTTAAATCGATACCGGATCGGTCCGGTGTAAGGGCGGATCGGTCCGTATGCAATTTTATGCTTTTTTCAAATTTTTATTTTTTGGATTTTGATATAAAACTTATAAAACTCAATAAAACTTAATAAAAATAGAAAATAAAATTCATAAATTTTATAACAATTTCTCAAAATTTATAAAATCTTTATAAAACTTATTTAAAAGTTTATAAAAATTCAATAAATTTCTATTAATTCTTATAAAATATCTAAAAACTTAAAAAACTTTTTATAAAACTTTTATAAAACTCCTTAATTTTATAAAGATCCAATTTTATAAGATTTTCAAAGTTATGCAAAAATTTTATAAAACTAAAAACAATAAAATACTTGAACCTACGGGTTTTTAATTCTTCAATTTCTACAAACTCCAGATTTCTAACATACCTTTCAAGCAAACTATATCCTAGAAATGTAGCGTTTTGAATTAAGTCTTGGAAGTCCATCGGGATTTTCGGTTAACCACCTAATCGTTCCCTTCTTAATTACATTCAAACACTCACTCTGAGATTGAGTTAAATTTTTCCCACATCGCCCACTGTGTTCAATTTTTCCACAGATTCTGCACTTCCTTAAAAACTTAGCCCTTCTCTTTATCGAGCTTCTTGACGTACCATTACAAACTTCTTTCAATTTTTTCTCTCTCAACAATTGCTTGTTTTGTTCAAAAACTAAGGCTTCATAGTAAAGCGATATCTCTATTAAAACCAAACTTTAAAAGCAAAACAAAACTCCTAATCTATCTAAAAAGACATCCAGGTTCTTTTACGCCTATCCGGTAAAAGACGAAACTAGTTTAGACATAAAAAGTAAAGATAAAACCTGGTGATTTGATACTTTCACTTTTAAGAGCAATTTGCGCTTTTTAGTCTTTCGGAGGTCGATCGGCAATATCACTTCATTTATCGAGAGATTTCTTCACCTTCCGTAAATAGCTTCACCCCGTGACCATTGGCTAAAAAAGTTGTATTCCCATCGCTTAGTTCAACGACTCAGGATTTATAAACTCGTGTTACTTTAAATGGTCCCGTCCATCGTGATTTAAGCTTACTCGAAACAACTTCAAACGTGAATTGTACAATAACACTCGATCACCTACATGGAACTCACGACTATATATTCTCTTATCATGGAACGATTTCGTGCGCGTCCTTGTAGATTCGAGCATTTTCATATGAATCAAGGCGAAATTCTTCTAATTACATTAATCAAGTAATCTATGATCACCGACAACCTTAGGATCGAAATTTAAAAATCTAATAGCCCGTAATGCTCGGTGTTCTAACTCTACTTGGGAGATGACAAGATTTACCAAAGACTAATTTGTAGGAGAACGACCAATTGGAGTTTTAAAAGTCGCTACAGTATGCCCATAACGCATCATCTAATCTAATCGCCCGCTTTTACGGTTTGAATCCACTTGCTTTTTCTATGATTCTTTTAATCTCTATTTGACACCTCTACACGACCACCGGTTTGCGGATGATAAGGCGTTCTAACTTATCGTTACACCATATTTTTCAATTAACTTAGTAAATGGTCGATTGCAAAAGTGCGAACCTCTATCACTAATGATCGCCTAGAATGCCATAACGTGTAAATATATTCTTTTTAAGGAATCGTATAACAACTTTGGTATCATTAGTGGGAAGAGCTTCACTTTTCTACCCATTTCAAACATAATCTACCATTACAAGAATAAATCTTTTTCCAAAAGATATAGGAAAGGTCCCATGAAATCTATACCCCAAACATCAAATAACTCACATTCTAAAATAGGTTGCATAGGCATTTCATGTTTTTAGATACATTTCCCATTTTTGACAAGACTCACAAGATTTAACATACGTATCACGCATCTTTATAAAGTGTAGGCCAATAAAAACCACATTGCAAGACTTTAAAAGCGCTTTTCCATCCTCCATGATGACCTCCTGCCTCACGATCATGACAAAACGATAAAACACTTAAAATTTCATTATCAGGCACACATTTTCTGATTATTCCATCCGAACATTTACGGAAAAGATCTGGTTCCTCCCAGTAATAAAATTTTAAGTCATAAAAGAACTTCTTTTTCTCATTTGCCAAGTCCAATGAGACGGAATGTAATCACAGGTTAAGTAGTTAATGATATCTCCAAACCAAGGTGAATTTTCCTTAGAAGGAATTCTTTTCTTTAATAACTGCATGGTTGAAGGCATATCTATTCTAAACAGTTGTTCATCAGGAAACGAATCCTTAATTTCATTTCCTATTTCTTCCTCAGTTTCCATTCTACTTAGATGATCTGCTACTACATTCTCACTTCCTTTTTTATCTTTAATCTCAATATCAAATTCTTGAAGTAGGAGAATCCATCTAAGAAGACGTGGTTTCGCATCTTTCTTACTCAAGAAATATTTCAATGTTTGAATGGTCTCAGTATAAACTATTACCTTAGAGCCAACAATATATGATCTAAACTTATCTAAGGCAAAAATTACAAATAACAGTTCTTTTCAGTAGTTGCATAGTTTAGTTGAGCTGCATTTAACGTATGAGATGCATAGTAAATAGCTTTGAGAATTCTATTATACCTTTGACCTAAAACAGCTCCTACAGCTAAATCGCTTGCATCACACATAATCTCAAAAGGTAAATCCCAGTTTGGTGCCACCAATACTGGTGCAGTAATCAACTTCGCTTTCAGGGTCTTAAATGCTTCCATACATTTACTATCAAAATTAAAAGATACTTCTTTTTCAAGCAAATGACTTAGAGGCTTTGCTATCTTTGAAAAATCTGCAATAAATCTCCTATAAAATCCTGCATGTCCAAGAAATCCTCTTAACGTTCTTAGATTAACTGGTGGAGGCAATTTTTCGATTACCTCGACTTTAGCTTTATCAACTTCAATTCCTACTTCAGAGATTCTATGACCTAGTACAATTCCTTCTGATACCATTAAATGACATTTTTCCCAGTTAAGCACTAAATTGGTATCCTCACAGCGTTGTAACACTCGTTCTAAGTGTAACAAACAGCCATTAAAAGAGTCTCCGTAAACACTAAAGTCGTCCATAAAAATTTCTAAGAATTTCTCAACCATATCAGAAAATATAGACATCATACATCTTTGGAAAGTAGCTGGAGCATTACATAAACCAAACGGCATTCTTTTATAAGCAAAGTTCCATAAGGACAAGTGAAAGTAGTCTTTTCCTATCTCCTGCTTTGCAATGAAAATCAGAAATATCCTGAATAACCATCTAAGAAACAAGAATACTTATGACCACTTAAACGTTCCAACATTTGTACTATGAATGGAAGTGGATGATGATCTTTCTTAGTATGATCATTTAGTTTTCTAAAATCAATGCACATTCGATATCCTGTAATTTCCCTTTGTTGGAATCCATTCATTCTTATCATTCTCTTTCACTTGTGAAACCTCCTTTCTTTGGTACAACTTGAGTTGGACTTACCCATTCACTATCCGATATAGGAAAAATTATTCCCATTTCTAATAGCTTAATAACCTCTTTCTTAACGATTAATCAGAATTAGGGTTGAGGCGGCGTTGCGGTTGAATACAAGGTTTAGCATCTTCTTTCGTAATTATCTTATGAACACATATCTCGTGACTAATACCTCGAATATCAAGAATCGTCCATCCAAAAGCTTTCTTATGCTTTTTCAACATTCCTAGTAATTGATCTTCCTGTTGCTTCGTTAAAGTTGATGAAATAATAAGCGGTAAAAGGTTATCATTTTCAAGAAAAGCATATTTCGATTTTAAAGGTAACGGTTTCAATTCCAGTTCTTAGGCGGATCTTCTATTGATGATTTAAGAACCGGTCCTTCTAGTTCTAACTCCAAATACTTATGCCATGGTGGTTTAAAAGTAAAACTTCCTTTATCTAGAGAAAGGATTATCTCTTTCATTTCAATGTCTTCCTCATCTTCTTTATAGATAGATAAAGTTAAACATTCCTCTAATCTATCTTCAAAAGTTGGTAATCGATTATCATAGATGTAATGAATATCTTCTATAAAAGAACATGATTCTGGTGATGTGTATTGATGGTTCATAGCTTTGAAAATATTGAAAGCAACTTCATCTTCATTGACTCTCAAAATTAATTCTCCTTTCTGAACATCGATTAAAGTTCTCCCTGTAGCTAGAAATGGACGTCCTAAGATAAGCGGCGCTGAAAATCCTTCTTCCATTTCCATAACTACAAAGTCTACTGGAAAATAGAACTTGTCTACTTTAACCAATACGTCCTCAATAATTCCTCTAGGGTACTTAATCGATCTGTCTCGCCATTTGCAGAGTCATTTCGATCTTAGTAAGCTTTCCTATGCCTAGCTTTCTATAATCCTCATAAGACATGAGATTTATACTAGCTCCCGCATCACATAAGACCTTCTTAAACAAAAATCCTCCAATTTCACACGGAATCGTAAAACTTCCAGGATCTTTTAGTTTAGGTGGTAACTTATCTTTGCAATTGCAGAACATTCTTCATTTAGGCATATATTCTCATATTCCTCTAATTTTTTCTTATTTGATAGTATATCTTTCAAAAACTTTCCATAGGTAGGCATATTTATCAGAGCTTCGATAACAGGGATATTAACATTAATATGACGAAAAGTATCAAGGAAACGAGCATACTTCTGATCGCCTTAATCCTTTTAATTTGATCTTTAGGTGGAAAAGGTAAAGACTCTAAATCTATAACCTTTGGTTTCGAAGTCATTTTCTCTTTTCCTTTATCCTTTGGAGTATTACTTGATCGCCATGTTTCAGGTTCTTGACTTTTTTCTTTTAATTTGTTCCCTGAATCAATCTCTACTTCATATTCCTTCGATTCTTCCTGCTTTCTCATCCTTGTTTTCTTTATCTTCTACTCTAACATGTTCCTTAAATAGATTCCTTAAATCTTTATCCATGGGGTCTTTCAAAATTCTAGGATTTTTACCCATTTTTCACCTTCCTTCTCGTGTTCCAAACTTCTATTCCTTTTCAAGAATTTCTCTATAATTTCTTCTTCCTCATCAGTAAATTCAAGTTCATCTTTAGTCTCTTCATTGTTATCTAAATCATTTTCTACTTCATTATTCCCGAAGTTTTCTACTCCATTACTACCATAGAGTTTCCTACTTCTAGTAACTACAACATTCACCTCTCTTGGGTTTCTTTCAAGATTACTTGGTAATCCTCCAGGAGGTCTACTGTTGTTACGTTCACCTTCCCTACTCAAATGATCTTCCATATTCCTTAATGAAGCTTCTATCGTTCTCATTCTGGTATCATGTCCATTCATAGATGTTTCATTGTACTCATGTCCTTTACTGACTGAACCTATAGAAGTCATCATTGTTTCCATATTCTTAGCTTGAGTAGATACTACACCCATCATATTTTCCATCAGTTTTTCCCATTTTTCAACCCCTTCTGCAGGTTGAGTTGAACTTTGAGTTACTGGTATACTTTGAGTGGTATGTTGAGGATAAGATCTTGGTAATGATTGTAAATTCTGATTAGATGTATTTCCTTGATAAACTTGATTATTATTCATATTCTTATACTGAACTGGATACGGCGGTTGTCCTGGCTTACTAGGGTTTTCAGACCATCTAAAAGTTGGGTGGTCTCTTCTAATAGCATTAAATGAGTTTGAATATGCATTGTTCAAATTCCTATGCTGCTGAAGAAAACTCACTTCCTCTTTTGAATATCCTGTTGGTTCTTCTATCCCTAATGATACATTATCATAATTTGAGTATTCAGTTGGAGTACTATTTTCTGAATTTTGATTCTTACCTTGTTGTAATCCATCAAACTTTCTACTTAAATTCTCCAAATGTGCTAGAACTTCCGTATTTGACGTACATCCTTCTCAGCAAAAAGCTACTTTTCTAGTGCTAGAACCGGTTTCCCACATTCTATTGTTTTTGGAAATCTTTTCTATAGCATCGTAAACTGTTTGAGCTTCACTCATCATTAACGAACCACCACATGCATGATCTACATCTCTGACGTGAATCTTTTCTTAATTTACTGACGTAAAAGTTGGATTTGCATATCTAAGGAATAACCATGATCGGGACAAGCTCTTAACAATTTTTTAAACCTTTCCCACGCATTCCCAAGTGTTTCTTCAGATCCTTGTCTAAAATTAGCAACCTCGACTTTTAATTCCAAATTCCGTCCTGGAGTGAAATATTGTTTCAGAAATTCAGTTTGAATATCCTCCCAACTAGTTAACGAATGGTGTGGAAGAGACATAAACCAATCTCGGGCTCTTCCTTTTAAAGAAAAAGGAAACATAGTCATCCTTGTTAATTCCTTATGAGCACCTTGACTTTTGGCTGTATTGCACAGTTCTTCAAACAGATAGAGATGATGATGTGGATCTTCATCATCTTCTCCTAGAAATTGGGCTCTTGCGTCAATTAAACCAAAAAGATGAGACTTAATTTCGAAATTATTCGCTCCTTCATTCGGTAAAAGTATGGGATTATTAGTCCTGGTTTCTCCTTACGCTTTGATCACGAGATAGGTCTCGGGTTTGGCGGATTGTTACGATTATTCTCGGTTCCGATCTTGATTGTTCCTATTATTATTATTCGATTATTATTAATATTAACGGGTTTTGTCCATGCCCTAAAGCATGATCTAGCCTCTGTTCGTTTGTTTCATCACTACCTTCAGCCATTTCTTTATTTTTATTAGAAGATGATTCCGTTGGAGATTTTCCAAGGAGTCCTAAGCTGGGTTGACCACGTTTACTCTCTATCCGCAACTGCCTTTCGTAAGCGTTTATATCAGGCTTATAAGGAGTAAGTGAGGCTTTACCGCTTCTGGTCATCAACTAATTAAAATAGAAAAATGCTCGAGTTTTAAAGAAGAAGAAAATTGGTACTAAAAGAAGGTAGATACCAACGAAAAATAAAAAAAAGAAATGTGATAAGAAGAGTGTTGGTTTATCCTCGAGAATTTTTAACTAATACAAGTAGTAACCATAGACACAAAAAAAAAAATAGCGACTTTGTTTCCCCGGCAACGGCGCCAGAAAGCTGACGTCACCAAACCAGACCTTAGAAACGGCGTCAAGAAGAGGACAGACCTTTTCTAGGTTAGACGGATCCTAACCGGCAGTGTACCGGGTCAAATTGTAGTGATAAAGTGGTGAGTCAGGTGTCGAATCCTCAGGGAAAAAAGTGGTAATTCTTTTAAGTGTGGTTAAACACCAAAGAGCTGCTATTAACTCGATCTAAACCGCAATTTTATAACACAGATTACTACTACTCTAACTAACATAAAATAAATGCGTAATTTAAAAGTTATTTTAATATAATATATATAGATATATAAATATATATAGATGTACATAAATAGTAAAATATATATATATATATAAATATATAGATACCAATATATAATTTATAGACTAGACTAGCCAAAGTATATGTAATTAATTTATTCGATCTTTTCAATTAATAGAATGTGTTCGATCTTCCTTTTTAGGTCCAATTGAGTGAATGAAACGGTGTACTCTAAATGTCAACAATTCCTCCTCACACGAGCGTATGAAATTGTCATATGTCAAAAGTCATCACCCAAGGTCCACAACTCGCCCCATGCTAAACTTAGTTAGTCAAAACAGTGCAGTACAAATCTACCCCGGATAAAAGAGGTGATTCCATTTGTCGATGGCCGATGTTATTCAAGAGGCTCCGGTTGTCAAGCGGATCGATTTAATACAAACGGTGTAGTTTCAATTAAACTGTGATTTTAACATTATTAAGATCTCGAATACAAATTTTAATAAGATTTGTTTTATTAGGACAAATCTGCCCCCGGGTAGGAAATAGGATTCCGTTAATCAGACGGCCATTTTTACCCTCCGGTTTTTCTATTTTTACTCATATCCTGACTTCTCCGGGTGGGTTCATCGCCAGGTTATATGTAGTATTCATTATGATTGATTACTTCATTCCGAATATATTATCATTACGTAGCGAAATAGAAAAAGATTCATTTTACTCAATTTTAGTCATTTTATTTTAACATCATTCTTTTAACGAAAAGATCGAAATAATACGATTACATAACTTTGGCTAGTTATTAGATCTAGCCTAATAACATTATATAAACTAAAAAGAAGAAAATAACAAACATAAACATAATTATTATAGAAATTACCCGATTACAACTGCTGATTCAGAAATCGTCTTTTTCCTGATTTTACAACGATTTCAGCAACACCGAACCTTCGAGAATTTCCCGAGCATTACTACCGTACTACTACTACATTATTTTGGCATAAAGCCTATTTACAAACTAAGAAGGAGAAGAAAAAGAGAAAGAAGAGGGAGAGAATATATATAGAATATTGTGTATATATATTGGTACACCCCAAATGAACTCTCTGATGCTCCCCTTTTATAGACTTTCTTCCTTCCCGGACCGGTCCTGAAAACTTGCCGGATCGGTCCGGTGTAATGATGCTAATCATTTCAAACTTGTCCTCAAAGATGTTCCCCATGTTACACATAATCATTACTTGTCTTTGTGTAATTATATATATAATTATATATAATTACACGCTTAATCTTCTAAAAATCGTAACTTGAATTCTCGATATCAGAATGACATAATCGAACTTCCGTTGAAAAGCTCGTTAAATTCTCTACAACTTTCATCAAGACCACTTCTTCAGAAAACATACTCTCGATGAGCCATTTGTATTATACGTCCTTTTTCGAGATTTAGAAACAATTATTCCCTTGATTATTTATATCAGTGACGCTTTATAACTTCCTTTCACTGACTTGTATTGACTTCAAAAAGTGTCGATACTCGGGATTGCAGTTCATCTTAGGATTCTGCAATGAAATAAACACAAAATACCCGTGTAAAATAGACACAATATCCCGGTTACTAAAACCGGTACAAAAACTACAACTTTTTATTATAAATACTAACTTTTACTACTAACTATACTAAACTACAAAGATTAATATTTTATACTAATTATATCATAATTTTAGATATTTTACATAGAATTTGTCAACAAAACATAATAAAATCACGTAAATTCAATCATATAAAAATAATACATCACTAAGCTCCACATAACCTCGACAAAGAATGGGTCAAAAGGCAGCCTGAGACCAGCCACAAAGTGATCATAAAACAAAACCAAGCCATCTTTCTTCAACCTCAAACCAGCTCGGTTCTCCGACTTCTTGAAGCTGCTAAAGCGGAAATCAGGGGAGACGTTGAATTCTGAGAGAAATTTAGGGTCTCCAAGGCGGGAACAAACAGCTGCCCAATCTACTTCGATCTGCTTGTCGAGGGCATCGATCTCATCATCCTCCTTGAGGGCCTCGACATTGCGGGGTTTAGGAGTCTTATTGCTCTCTTTCGGCTCCTCCATGTCATCGCCGTTTTTCTGTTTCCGTTTGGGTTTCTCAGGCACATACACAACCACACCAGAGGAGGAACCTTTAGCCCTAGCGGATTCTTTCCCAAAACTTTTTGGTTCCCTGGGAGCCATAACCGAAGAGACGAGTTTTCCTTTCGGTATTCTACGAGATGCTGACCTCAGACGACCAGGTTGCGGGGGAGCCAACTGGGCCAACACCATATCATCCTCCGTACTCTCACCCTCGTCACCTTCACCGGAGCTAGTGCTCACCTCGTCGGCATCTTCAGAGGCATAGCCATGAACACCATCATCATCGCTATTTCCTGATCTGTCGCTGTCAGACATCCTACAAAAGAAAAGAACGAGGTGGATAAGTCATCACCCAGGACAACGATAGTCGGGCCGAGACCGTATAACTCTGTTCATCTCGACACCCCGTCTTTTCATTTTACGGTCAAGCCCTATCAATCGAGGGAAACAATCTTGGAATAACCCCAGTTATATCAACAATCGTACCAGAACCAATTCAAAGACGCACGGTATCCAATACTCCAAACTACCCGGGGCGTCATCAGACACGAAACAAAGACGACAAATTTGAATTCAATTATACCAATCCAAACGAGAACAAAACCAAAAATGGAAAAGCCACAAAAAAATGCTGGAAATCGAGAGGAGAAATAAGCTTTTACTTGATGATTAGCAGGATGTACGAGGAGGGGGATTGAAGCAAGAAATGAGCCTTCGGAACCCTACCGGAAATCGCCTCGCCGGAGAACCTTTACTCAGAAACAATCGACAGAGTTGCTAAAACGAGAAATCGGAAAGTATTTATGGCTGGAATACTCTCCCTTTATATAGGCAGAGGGACACAGATCCGATGGTCAACCGCCCAAAGATCCAATGGACAGGATTAGGGGCGGGACTTTCAAATTTCGAAATTTGGGATTGCCATCATTACGCACGAATACTCGAAAAGTCACAGCCAATCAGAGCATGCGGCGGGTCACATCAGTCTTTTCCCCCCAGGCTAGAGCAAGTGGGAATCGGACGAAACAGAGCCGTAATAAACACGCCTGCCAGGGGGCCGACCAAGTGCGACCTCGCCATCTGCTAGGCAAAAAGCCCAATATGCCAAATCATATGAAGTCAAGGCTATCCACCCAAATACGACTTCGCCACAGGCTAGGCAAAAAGCCCAAGATGCCAAATCATATGGAGTCAAGGCTATCCGCCCAAATACGACTTCGCCACAGGCTAGGCAAAAAGCCCAAGACTCCAAATCATATGAAGTCAAGGCTATCCGCCTAAATACGACTTCGCCACAGGCTAGGCAAAAAGCCCAAGATGCCAAATCATATGGAGTCAAGGCTATCCGCCCAAATACGACTTCGCCACAGGCTAGGCAAAAAGCCCAAGATGCCAAATCAAGCGAAAATGGAACCATCTTTTAGGTGGCAACTTTCCAAGAGAATACTCCCTACCCGACATCGAGAAATGCCAAGGGTACGGAGTAGGGGGCCATTGATAGGGATATTCCAACCTCCAGATCGGACCCATCGCCCCAGTCACTATTGCATCAGTCGGATACTCACAGGACCGGTTGTTCGTCCCCGGAGAGAGAGAGGGTTGGCGACCACCAGGATAATGTGCAGGTGTGAAATACAAACCTCAAGTCCGGAGCCGCCCTGCCTCACCGGCGGATAGAGCGTGCGCTATCTGTCCGCACCTTTTCTGTCCTTTATCGTAATTATCTAGCGATATGTAACAACTTCCCTATAAATAGGGCCATATGTAACCCTTCTAAGGGGATGAGCTTTCTGAGAAATAAAAGATAAGGCAAAGCCAAATTCTCTCACTCTCCTTTTTAGTAGTATGACACCACCACTTGCACCCACAGCTTCACTATGATCCATCACGATTGATACCACCAAAATAGCCAGATATACACCATTATACCACCGCTGACCACCTGAGATAATTTCGACGTTATCACTCAATTTTCTATATTTATTTTAGGGATATGACACTATATAGAGTTTCTGCTACGAATGCCTTTAATAGCTCTCGTATAGTCTTGATAATTTTGGATCTTTGTAAAATTTGTGTTTTCTTGCTGTTAATAGTGACAGTACGAAACCCAAGGGTTTATGTATTTTCTGGATAAGTCATTGTATATATACTCCTTTGAAAGTAAAGAAAACCCCAATATAATTTTTTGATCTGCTATTGAGAGTCGTAAGTGAAAATCACATATACGAATTATATATATTAGCACCGGAGACCAATAATTTTCATACATATCAAAGTAAAGATCACCATAGGCGGCTCCAAACGGAGGGAAATAGGTCACTTGACCCTCTAAAATTTTAATTAAAAAAAATGATCTATTTATTTTTTAAATTATTTAAAAATTTTATATTTCTCAAAATAAAAATTATAGGCCAATACTTACTAATTGACCCATTAACTTTTTTTAAATATTGATCATTGACCCGTAATCATATTTTAAATTTTAAATTAATACTTATGAACTTGAAATGCGATGTGTCGTTATTGATCTCTGACTTATATCCAAGAATTCCTACAGCCGTCCCGAAAGATCACACTGATATAATTTTCTTCATCTGACACTAAGAGTCATAAATGAATCTCACGTATACGAATTTTATATAGACAAATTTTATAATACAACCAGTTGTATGAGTTGTTATGCAAAGATGGCATTACATTCTGATCATTCATTTCTAACCTCTCACACACGATAAAAGTGTATTATATGAAATAGAGTAAAAATGAGAGAACACAATGTATGTATGCCACTTTGCATAACCTTCTTACAACCAGTTGCACTATAAAAGTTTCTTTATATATATATATATATATATATATATATATATATATATATATATATATATATATATATATATATATATATACTGCAGACCAATAATGCTCATATATATTATATTTTAAGATGCTATATATATGGGCCAAGATCCTCTCGAGTAACTTAAGGGTAAAGTTAGTGTTTTTACATATAATAAATTAAACTACGTAGTTTTGAAAAAAGTTAATCAATAACTAGATGTTTTACACTTTAAGGGTGTGTGGTTGGATCATGCATACTTAAAAGAATATTCTCTCAAAGTTATTTGAGAGGATCCTATCCCCTATATATATTAGCACCGGAGACCAATAATGATCACACATAAGTTTAATTGTATTTTCCGACCACTCCTGAATGAAATTCTGTTTGGACGCATGTGACCAATAATTCGTGCATTCACATTAAACAACAATTGAATTGATGACTAAGATTGCGGTTAGTGCTATTAACAGAGCAATTTTGCTCCTGCCAAAGCACAATTCCAAATTTACCCTCTTTGTTAATTGACAACAGCCGTACTCTTCCAGTGAAGTTGGAATCTGCATCATTAAATGAGCTGTTTCCTAAGTAGGTTTTTAATTTTTTTAAAATTTTTTTTTTATAATTTTAATTTCACATCCACACCTTTTTCTTGTCAATTATTTTTTGAAGAACTTTTAATTTTCTTTTTTCAAAAGCTTTTAATTTTTTTTGCTACCCGGAGGTGGATAACTTTCTTTCAAAATGATTACATATATATTGAAAAATCTATAACACAATATTATCTTAATAAATAATTAATTTTTTTGTATTTTGATGAAAAAATTATACATACATGTGTGTATATATATGATGAAAAAAATTATATACATTTGTAAATATACTAAAAAATGATAGGAATAATATTTATAAGAGAGATTGAGGGAAAAGAATAAAAAAAATTACAAAATGAATAAATAGGACACACTCTTTTTTTTTAGTTGCAAAAAGGACAAACAATTTCAGACGGACAAAATTACTCATTTATAGAAGGGACGCGCGTATATCTTCAAGCGCTTCATTTCTGCTTCAGGTATGTTTTTGTTTTTGTTTTGTTTTGTTTGTTTTTTTTTTCTTTCAAACGTCCGTAACTTTTGATTTACAACTCCGATCATCAAAAAAATTTCACCAAAATTCATTTTTTTTGCTCTTTAATTTGAGCCCAAATACGATACCCTTCCGACGTAAATTTTGAAAGCCAAAAAAATATTTGTATTAACCGGAGCGTTTTCTTATAAACGACCGTAACTTTTGATTTAGAACACCGATCATCAAAATTGTTTCACCAAAGTTCATTTTTTTAATCTTCATTTTGAGACCTCATTTGATACATTTTCGACGTAGTATTTGAAAGCCGAATTTAATCGCATCATTTACACTAAACAATGATGTCGATGTCGATGATCAGACGATGTCGAATCGATGAAATGATGACGATGACGATGATAGGCTCATTTAAGGCTTAATTCAAATGACTACTTCAATCTGGCTCATATAAGGCTCATTTAAGGCTTAATTCAAGTGATTAACTATTAAGCCTATGTCAAGTTTATATGGTTTTGATTGATAAAAGGAATAGCATAGATTAACTTGATTAAGGTGTGGTGTTTATAACATGCAGGTCCAGTAGTTAATCACTTGAATTAAGCCTAAAAGGTACATCAGACTAAAATGTAATACATAGAAGATCAATACAAGTCTGAAACAGTCTGAACTATCAGCCAAATTATAAGAAGGATATTCAAGTTCAAAGAACTAAATTATCATGCCCGAATTCACAAGGTCTTTGAATTACAAGTTCAAGAAGCTTATGAACTAGGCCTATCTATTACATGATGATACAATGTAGATCAAAAACCTCAAAGACGCTTAAGGCACACAAGAAGCCTTCTATGAACTAGGCCTATCTATTGCATTAAGTCACATAGTATCGATCGAGATGTCGATCTGAGTGCTCGTGCCTCAAAAGGACTATTCTTTCGGTTTTTTGTTGCAAGGTCTATGTCCCCCAAGTCCTTGATATGAACTGAATGTCTTCTTACAATTCAAGCACTCATATTTACTTCTTTTCGGAGCATGTTTCGATACTACTTTTTCTTTATGATCATTTCTTTTAGGCATCTTCTTGTTCTTGGGTTCAATCACATTAGGTCACTTGTTCTTGGCTTCATAAACAGCTGCATTCTTCAAAATCCTTCGAAAGACGTATCCGATTCGCCTTTTTCAACACATTCATCCAAATAGTAACCTGAATCAGGGCTTTCTTGCTTATTAACCTCTTCTTTACTATCCATTTTATTAGCTTCTGGAGTAACAACTTGAACAACCCTCATAATTCCTTTCCTTGCTCTTCCCATTGATCTATCTATCTGTTTATGTAACAAAAAAAAGTTAAAGCAAAAACTAAAGTGCGCCACTTTCTAACCTCTTGAATGTAAAAATAATAATTTCCTTTATCATTATTTCAAGTATAATTGAAGAATAATGACAGAAAGAATAGAATTGAACAAATAGTAATTTACTAATTCTATCAATCTCGACTTTATTTTCGCCAAGATCGTGCTATCAGATTCATAAAAGACCCAATATTTACCTGATATTTTTCAACAATCAAGTAGACATCCCGCTTTGCACATTTAGTATCTGCCTCAGACGAAGAAGGTTTGTCATAAGAAGAATCATTTTTCTCCTTATGACGTTGACTGAGTTCATTGTTCCTGATGCTAGAATGATTGTTGGATATGAAAATTTTGCAAAAATCACACCATTTGTTCCTCTTACTACCCAGTACTCAGTCATGGCTGGAAATTTTGCTTTCCACCGGATGCACAACAATTAGTGGCAGAAATTTTCTTGATAATTAGCTGATGATGATGATAATTCTTTAACGGCCTCCTCTTATCCCCTGTTAACTCCAAACAACTTAATCTAGCAGCATTCAAAATCCTCAAGGATCGCCATCCTTGTGAGAAGAGATCAAAGAAGATAAAAGCAACAAATTCCCGATGATTTTGCCGGTAATTCCCCCGGGCAGGCACGACAGATCACTGGTGGTTTCCCGAGGGACCGTTCATAACTAAGAAATTTGATTGAGCGGACAGACGGAAAGAAACAGAGGCGTTAGTTATTAGGGGTATATTCGTCCGGTGAAATTTATTTGTCCTTAATGCAACTAAAAAATTGAAGCTGGATTAGCACTTAACTAAGGAGAAAAAATGGACTATAAACTAATTTTTCCTATATATAAAATGATACTTAATTTTTTTTTTTTTTGAAAAAACTTAAAATTATTTGAACCACACATTTAATAACAAAATTATTTCAATTGTATATTTTTATATAGTTAATTATTTTGAAGAGGATAATGTATTAAATCAGATCAGACTATGTCATTAATATAATTAATATTATATAAAGCATTATGATAAATGTTTTGACTCGATTGTTGTGAATTCTCATTTCGTCTCAGATTATAATGTATTTTACCGGCTTTACTCCCTTTAATAAAGTGAAATATTGTTATAAATTTTAATACCAAAATTCCAAAATGCACTTTTACTATAATTATTGGAACAATTTTAAAATAATTACAAGTTATTGATAATAAATTCAAGGTAAGAAAAATATAATAAATACTTAATTGATATTTAAAATGACTTAGACAAAACAAATAATCCTAAAGACCTTGATTTATATTTTAGGACGGAGGTAATATGTTGGCGACTGCATCTTGTTTTGCATTCGGAGATACGTAATCAATTTAGTATTTATAAATATTACGTGTGCATGTGTGTGTGTCTATATATATATATATATATATATATATATATATATATATATATATATATGTGTGTGTGTGTGTGTGTGTGTGTGTGTGTGTGTGTGTGTGTGTGTGTGTGTGTGTGTGTGTATACATACACACACACGCTCCAACAGTATTTTAATCAAAATACAAAAATTCCCAACATTTATTCAGATTTTATTGAGTTTTAACTATCACATTTCAGAATTTATTCTTTTTATATTTATTTGTCATTTTACATTTCCAATATATTATTTATTTATTTTTCCTACTTTACCAATAAAATATTTACATCCCAATAAAAAAATATTTATTTCCAATACTAAAAACTCCTTTACCAACAAATTATTTACATCTCCAATAAAAAATACATTTTCAATACTATATTTTAAACATATTACTTACTTTATTAATTTGTGTGATGTTTCTTTCTACGACATATAAATAAAAACGGAAAGAGTATAACAAGAAAGAAAATGACCGCCGATGCAATAAATAAACAAAGGAGTTGCACATTTAATGATTGTAGGTCCCAACATGTGCAGAACTGCGGCTGTAGACAACTAACATAGAGGGCAAATTAGGAATTGTGCTTTGGCAGGAGCAAAATTGCTCTGGCAATAACGCTAGCCTAAGATTGCTGTAATGATTTTCCTTTTTTTTATAATCTTTTTCCTATTACGAAGTACAGACACACATATATTTTTGTTTTCGCTAAGGCTCAAATACAAAACATTTGGATTACGGACCACAATAATTACCACATTGTCAATTGTAAAGATAACAAAGCCAAAGCAAATTTCAAATGTTCGAACTCTAAATCCATTCGAAGAAGATAAATGAGAAACATAAGATACTTATCTGAATTCGAAGAAAGCCTTTGGTGAGAGTCCCCAGCACTCCAATCTTTTCTCCATTGCACCGTATCTTGGGGAGATAAACCATCAGCCGTTGAAAGAGTAGAAAGAGAAGACGATAAAGACTTGAAATTGAATTTTAGACTTATCCCAATTGTTTGAATTAGGGTTTACTTATGTCATTCTCTCATTTAGTAGTATAAGAGCAACAATTGTGTAAACATTTATTGCATCGAGAAATATAATACTATTTTCCTAAATTCTTATTTTTTTTAATGGTATCGGAGCCACAAAATCGTGTTTAGCTTCTTCTTAAACCAATGGCCAAAGAATCAGCTCTCACGATTCAACAATTCCATCAATGATCAAGCCTTATTTCGATTCAGCTGAACCTCACAAACTATCTCCTTTGGCGTTCTTAGGTTGTTCCTCTCATCAAAAGTCTTGGTTTACACCACCACATTACATTAGCAAAAAAGCCTAAAGAAAAGATCAAGAACGGAGACAATCAAGACTGACAATCCAGATCTCCCTATCTGGCATTTCAATGACGGTTTATTGGTGTCCTTGCTTCTAGGCACCATGAAGGAAAATATCGCATGGTGTATGAGGAAGATACAACTGCATACCAGATCTGGGCAGCATTAGATGAGCATCTCCTGCCACACACCGTTGAGAAGAAAGGTAATCTGAAAAACATGCTAATGGGACTTAAGAAGGATACTAAATCTATAAGAGAGTACTTGAAGGAATTTAAATCCATCTGTGACAATTTGGCTGCCATAAAAAAGCCTTTTGCCGATCTTGACAAGGTGTTTCAATTTTCTCATGGACTGGGGCATGAATACATGAATTTCAGAACAAAAATGCTTACAAAACCTCCACATCCTTCCTTCAGCCAACTAATTATGGCATTGCAAGGGTATGAGCAAACCATAAAAACACAGCAAGCTGAACCAAAACAGCTAGCAGATCAGCATTAACTATACCTCTCTCAATGAGGAAGATGACGGAGAGGTGGTGGATGAGCCCCATTCAACTCTAGAGGTCGTGGTTTTGCACCTGTAGGATGTTCTGCAGAACAAAACACTGCACAGCAAGAAGGAAACTCTAGGGGATCTGACACTAGGACTGGTGATTTGTCAAAAAATTTAAACAATACTGACATCAAACTGAAGTGTCAAATCTATGGCAAATCCTTGGCAGCAATGAATCTCACAGAAGGGCATGATCCTGCATTTTATGCAGACACTGGAGCAACAGCCCACATGACTCGTGATGAAGGTAATCTTTTCTTTAAGAAAAAATATGATGGTAATGATAGGATATATGTGGTAATGGAATTGCTCTTAACTCACACTGATGATGTATATGTGGGGAACATGAAATTAAAGGATGTTCTTGTAGTACCTTCATTGACTAAGAATCTAATGTCTGTTGGAAATATGATTGTCACAACCAGTGTGTTTTTGAGTTTACTGATTTAGGATTTGTGATTAAGGATCAGGTTCATAGGATAATAGCAAGAGTGTATAAGTAAGGAAAGTTGTATGCAGTGGATGATGATCTGCAGCAAGTCCTAAGTCCAGTTAGATCAGGGCAAGCACCAACTTCTATTTGGCATGAAATATTAGGACATCCTCATGCCAAGTTGATTTCTGTTTTAAATAAAGATACTCTCATTAATGTTAATGATTGGAATCAAACACCTAGGGTTTGTGTTAGTTACCAAATAGGCAAAGCATGTAAGCTTCCTTTAATCAAAGTAATAAAGATATGTTTTACGTTTTTGAAAAGGTGCATTGTGATTTGTGAGGTCCAGGACCTATAGCTTCTAATCAAGGCTACAAATATTATGTTATTTTTATTGATGAATACTCAAGATTTACTTGGCTTTATCCTCTAAAGAGAAAGTCTGAATTTTATGGCTGCTTCCTAAAATTTGAAAGATTGACAGAAAAATAGTTGAATCAAAAGATAAAAGTCTTTCAGTGTACAAATATCATGCCCTCACACACCTAAACAGAATGGAGTAGCTGAGAGGAAACATAGAAATATAGTTGAAACTGGGCTCACACTAATGTTTCATGCTAATATTGTACCTTAGCATATATGGGTAGAAGCTTTTCTAACTACTGTACATCTTATAAACAGGTTGCCATCATCTACCCTGAAGCTTGAGACACCATATCCTAGTCTGTTTCAAAGGGATCCTGATTACACAACCTTAAAGGTTTTTGGATGCTAGTGTTTTCCTACCCTAAGACATCATGGGCAATCTAAGTTTGCAAAAAAGAGTGTGCCTTGTGTGTTTTTGGGATATATCCCCACTCACAAGGGTTGTAGATGTTTTGATCTAGAAACTAAAAGAGTCTACATATCTAGACATGTTGTTTTAATGAAAGTGTATTTCCTTTTAAAAAAAAAACCCTAACAATGCATGCACCAAAGGCCATATCAGACTATGTGATTTACCCTTCAGCAGATGAGTGGAACTCAGAATGTCAAGACAACACTCCCATAGATGACTCTGCTGATCAACAAGTTACACCAGACTGCTACACAACTGACTCTCCAGCCATTACTGAAGCTGCAGGACCAGTAAACACAAGTTTAGAAACCTTGGTACAGGAAGAAGGATCTGGAGATGAGTCTGAAAGTGAACAAGCCTACCATGATCCTCCTACAGTCCCTGGTGAGCATACAGTACCAGAAGAACCACAACCTGCTCCACCTGTCAGACCAATAAGAGACAGAAGGCTGCCTTCATATCTGCAGGATTATGCATTGAAGGCTAGTGAACCTTGTATCAGTCCTGAGCCAAAGACATACAAGACATCTTTAAAGCTGTTAGGAAATCACTAGTTTAACGCAGCGGAAATTAAAATTTGATTTCCTTTTACTAGATCGTTCTTCGTTTAATGCAATAAACACGTTAAGTAGTTTGACGGTTATACCTTGATGATCTATAAGATCGTCACTTTGACCGTCAACGGAGAGTAGTTCAGTGTGCAAGCCGTCCACGCATCCGGCCTCTATCGCTAATCCACACGAACCCCTTGCCGGAATCCTCCTTGGATTGCTATTGGAAAACTCCGGTTGCTAGACCGGCCTTTTTCTCTCTCACAAACTCACTATAGGATGCTCTATTTCACACAAGAACTATGAGCTCTTGCAATTGTGATGTACAAAAAAGCTTGACACCCACCTCTTATTTATAGTGATAAGTGGCACCCCTATGGTGTGGAAGAGAAGAAATCATTTTCCCAATAAAATAAGGAAAATCTTCTAGATTGATTTATCTCTTTAATGATAATTAATTTTGCCAATATCTTATATTGAATATAATTATCTTATTACCATAAATCTATTTTTCCAAAATCAATTAATATCTTATATTAATATTATGGCAATCTTATTAATTAAAGTGCACAATCCAAGTGTATCTTATACACATCAAAAGTGGCGCCCCTACAGTCAACTAATTGACTTCCGGAATATTCTTTAATTAATATAATTTGTATATAATTAATATCTTTTATTTTATTTATTCATAATAAATAAATACCACCATATTAATTTACCAGTATAACCTTTATAGTCTAGAGATAAACTTTCCTTATTTGGTTATCAACTATAACCGCATTTTAATCCGACTCGATGTTCATATGTGTGTGACCCGATAGGCTTCCGAATATGTTGGCCATAGACACAAAGTGCAAATTACTAAAATGCCTTTCATGCCTAACGATCACGGGATAGCGTCTAGCAACACACCGTGACCCCCAATCATCGGAAGAGTCAAAAGCAATGACTACTACCTTTCATGTGAAGCAGTTACCGTGTAACTTACAATCCTATCGCTGTAATAATATCCATACGATCGTATCTCGAGTGTCAATACATTAACGATCGTATCTTATAATCTGGATATCATGCTCTCTCGGGATAACACATTTTCTCCCACTTTGCAAATATTCTCGAGAGCTAGACATTCCTTATAAGAAGGCCATTTCGGATATTCGATCCCAATCATAGGATACGCGATTCCCGGACGACCAATCATGTATACTCCGCATGCTTCAATATCATACCTAATCACTACCGCATGATCGCCCCGTGGTTAGGAGAAATCTCAATAGTGTCAAAGCATGACAATCCACACCGTGATGCCATGAAGACTCCGGTCAAAATGATAATTACACAACCGCCACATAGTGTGACACTTAATGTAAGTGGGTCAGTCTAACGTAAGCATTCTCTAATACACGTCCACGTACAGTCCAAGTGTCCCTACACTTAGATAGACGAGATATATCCCTATCTTCTAAAAAGATAGAAGTCATCCAATACGTGCTAGTCTGATTATACTATCAATGTCCCATTTGATAATATGTAAGACTAGAGACATTTAAGTACCAATCTTGTTATAGTGATTAGAGATCTCATCAACCATAATCACTATCATGGTTTCTCTATCACATATTGACACTAGGGACGTTACTATATATATACAACAAATAATATGAAGATAAACAATATATAATAACATAAGTGCTTTTATTAATAATAATAAAGTTATTACATGAACTAAATAGACTGTAAATGACCCGACCCGGTCGGTTCCGGTCCAACCCGATTGGGTTTAGGACACCTTTCCAACAAAAACAACCAGAATGGGTTCAAGCTTTTGAAAGAAGAACTCTTAGCTCTAAATAACAACAACACATGGATCATGGTTCCTATGCCATCTCACACAAATGTTATATGATCCAAATGGGTGTATAAGGTTAGAATTAGAGAGGATGGGAGTCTTGAGAGATATAAGGCAAGGTTGGTAGCTCAAGGGTACTCACAGCAGTCAGGGGTAGACTTTGATGAAACCATCAGCCCAGTCATAAGGCCAACCACCATTAGACTGCTGGTATCTTTGGCTATATCTAATGCTTGGATAATGAAACAATTGGATGTCAAGAACTCTTTCATACATGGACATCTTAAGGAGACAGTGTACATGGAGAAACCAGCAGTCTTCCAAGACACTTCAAGATCAGATTATGTATGCCTATTGAAAAGGTCCCTACATGGCCTAAAACAGGACCCAAATGCATGGTTTGACAGATTATCACAGTCTCTTATTCATCTGAATTTCTATTGCAGTAAGTCTGATTCATCCATGTTTGTCTATAAAGAACAGAGTATCACCATTATCATCTTGATCTATGTAGATGACATTATAGTGACAAGCAACCATCCTACATATATGCAGAGACAGATTGATAAACTCAGTCAGGAATTTTCACTTAAGGATCTAGAGGTTCTCAGTTATTTGTTGGGGGTTGAAATTAAAAGAACACCAGATGGTATCATGCTGACCCAACAGAATTACATTCAAGCCTTGCTCACAAGGACTCAAATGCTGACCTGCAGTCCTATTGCCACTCACTTGGCACTAAAGATATTTCTCAAGCCTTCAGACTCAGACATGTTTGATGCCTTCACATATAGAAGCATAGTGGGAGCCCTCCAGTACCTTTCTTTCAAACGACCAGACATCACTCATGTTTTTAATCGTGTTTGCCAACATTTTGCTAGTCCTACTGTAGGGCATTTTAAGGAAGTTAAGAGGATTCTCAGATTTGTCAGAGGTACATCAGAACTACTTACAAGAAAGTCATACCACGTTATATGCCTTTAGTGATGCTGATTGTGCTGGATATACAGGAACCCGAATCAGGATCCGAAACGCAGGAAAAACCGGATCCGGAAAATTCCGGCTCTCGATTACCCAGGAGGAGATCCCGGTAAATCGAGGCAATTTTCCCCCCTTTTTCGGATCGTCAGATCTGATTCACAGCACCGAGAGGTGACGCTCGATCATGCACAGCGGAAGCAACGAATTAAATCGCATTCGATTTTACCACGATATGATTCGCATATTTAATTAATAATCTCCAATAAGGTTAGTAGATTTACCCAACCGGAGAGAAGCCGTGATCTTCCGAGTTGTATCTCCAAGCGACGACTGGTGGACGTCGATTCCGCATTCGAACCTCCTCGAATATGCCAAGAAAAACACTAGATTTTCTTCTCCCGATTGCTAGGACGAGAAACTAATTTTTCTCTCATTTTTTCTTCCTATATGGCGCAGAAGTTGTTGTGTCCATTGTGTTGGGAGGAAATATCTTTATATAGGAAAATAACCGAGCAACTGAGAGTTATCCTTTTCACAAGACAATTATCTTTTTCCCAAAGAAAAAGATATTTTCCATAAATAATAGATAATCACCATAAATGAGATAATCTTCATTAAATGTTAAAATCAATCTCTTATTTTATCCTTTAATTATTTAACAAATAAATAATCAATTACACATGTGATATAATTCAATAAAATTTCTTTTCTCAAATTTTCCACATGTGGCGCCATTTTATTTGCCATGGAATAATAGAAAATGTCTTTTCTATTTTACATATTATTTACCGAATCATAATATTGTATATTCATTAAATAGACCAACTATTTAATTATTCTCGAGGTTCCATAATACGAGAATTCACTCATGTGTTAGGAGCCAACCCGGGGACCATGGACTTATAACTAGTAGCTACAATAAATTGAATAAAACATTCATCGAACATAACATTTATATTCAACTTATTAATTCCGGAATTATGCCACCATAAATCTGAAACTGAACTCTATCGATTATAGATATAACTTATTCTCAAAGTGTCGAGTCAATAAGTGTCCATTGATATAATCATTACATATAGATTAATGCTCCATAGACTATCCGTAATGAAGCGGGAATGTTTCCGTAAACCTTTATCATTAAATCTTATCCTTATTTACCATTAACCCACTAGTGATCAATTAGTTTATAACCAATACGAACTCCGCGGATCGATAAGTTTCTAGGATTAACAAATAAGGGGATTGTCTTTCTACTTCCCGCAGGAAGGAATGCATTCCATCTGTGAGACACACACTCCTCACCCATTCCAGAATAGTGTCAACGTGAAAGTGATTCGGACGGCACCTCTTAGCAATCCTTAATGAACCCATCAAACCATATCTTGAAACAAGTAGGAGTCTGTAATCACTTCAGGATTAAGGTTAATCCATATATGATCATCTTGTGATTTAATAAGATTTCTCAATCACGGAATTATATGAGAAATGCATATTAAATCGGTCCAGTCCTATATGACTACATCATATATAAATGCCCCCCTTAGATAACCAATATCGATGATCCGGATAAGATGGTCACACCATAAAGTGTTTTGGGCGCATAAATGGTGGTTTAATCAATAGACCATATACTTTGATTAAGTTCACCACGGACTAACAGTTTAAGTGTATCACCATAAACTTAATCCTTACGTGTGGCACACACTAAGTTATATGGCGACATATGATACAACTTGGGGTTCTCAGTAGTGTATTACTTGTGAGCACGAAGTACATAATAAGATGAGAATAAATCTGTCATTTATTAATTATAAAAACAATTACATAAATTGTCTTTCGGGCACTACTCCAACAATCTCCCACTTGCCTGTAAGGACAAGCAACAATTGTCTTTCGGACACTACATCCAATAGATTGGACATGTTTTCATACTACAAGGAGGAGTACTGGTGGGTTCTGTGTGTTTCTAAGAGCAAATTGCATCTCCTGGAGCTCCAAAAAGCAGCCCATGGTAGCTAGGTCAAGCTCTGAAGCAGAGTACAGGTCTATGGCATCAGCCACTATGGAATTGGTCTAGGTCACACACCTTCTTTGAGACATTGCTCTACCTCAATTATTCTGTGATAACCTAAGTGCTCTGTCTCTTACGATTAACCCTATGTTTCACTCCAGTACAAAACACTTTGAAATAGATTATCATTTTGTTCATGAAAAGGTAGTAGTTCGACAATTAATCACACATTTTATTCCTTCTACGCATCAATTAGTGGATATTTTGACTAAACCGTTCCCAAGACATAATTTTTTGAACTTATGTAGCAATCTACGTGTTTGTTCCCTATCACACGCTAGATTGAGGGGGGGATGTAAAGATAACAGAGCCAAAGAAAATTTCAAATGTTCAAACTCTAAATCCGTTCGAAGAAGATAAAGTAGGAACATAAGATACTTATCTGAATTTGAAGAAAGCGATAGCCTTTGGTGAGAGTCCATAGCACTCCAGTCTCTTCTCCCTTGCACCGTATCCTGGGGAGATAAACCATCATCCGTTGAAAGAGAAGAAAGAGAAGACGATAAAGACTTGAAGTTTAATTTTAGATTTATCCCAATTGTTTGAATTAGGGTTTACTTATGTCTATCGATTTTCCCATTTAGAAGTATAAAAGCAACAGCTGTGTAAATATATATTGCATCGAGAAATATAATACTATTTTCCTGAATTCTTATTTTCTTTATCAATGTCTTGTTGGCGCCACTGATTTATTATTTTAGGGCCAGGTCAAGCCAAGCCATGAGCCATCCAGACGGACTACGGCGACGCACGCGCGTGAGGTTATGAACCAACAAGCATTTATGTATTTCCTCCTCTATAAAATTCTCTTGCCCCCTAGGGCTTGGCGCCAATGGTTTTACTTTGGTGTAAACCGGATCTTTATTAAAACTTTGTAAGCAAAATATGTACAACACACACCCCAAATGTTAAAAGTCTAACACGAATTCGTGCGAATACATAACTAAAAAAAGAACTTCCTAGCTAGTCCAAGCTATTTTCAGCTCCCTCGCCCTGCGGACTGCCTGTGAGATAAAGACCTCACCTGGAGGGCATTGGGCGCCCGTATGATGTACCTTCTGATTCCGCCAATACCAGGCACCCATCATGATTTCCCGGAACAAGAACTTCCACTGAGTAATATCGTCCTTCCCGTGCATATCTTGGCTCAAAAAATTATCCACCCGCTCCCGGTTATCCATGGTACCGAAGAACCGGCGGTGATATGCTGATGGCACAACTTTCCTCCAAACATCATAAATCCATCCACAATCTCGAAAATCATATTGTAAAGTTTCCGCGTGGCTCTGGCAGCTCATACAAGTCTCATCATGTAAAACGTGCATGTGCGTAAGCAGATCTATCGTAGGCAGTGCCTTTCTATGGAAGAGCCAGAGAAGCATATTACCTCTTTGCGGCCCTTTAATGGCCCACACAGTCTTCCATTTCCTCTCCTCTTCATTTGAACTCACCTCATCTAGCTGTGCGTAGTATGCACTCGAGATGGTGAACTTTTTGGACGATGTGGCAAGCCACTCGACCCTTCCTTCCACAGTAATATTGAAAATGTCTCTCAAGCAATCCGCTGCCGTGAAAATATTTTGCCAGAGTAGGGAGCAAGTCATTTTATGCTTATCAAGAGGGCTACCGTACTTGGCTTTTAGCACTCTTACCCATAAAATGTCTTACCTGCCAGTATTTACCACGCAACCTTGGCCAGGAGAGCGATATTCATATTGCATAGCCGGGGCACCCCAAGTCCCCCCATGGTTTTTGGTAGGCAAACGTCACGCCATGCTACGTAGTGCATCCCTATCTTCTTATTGTCTCCTGCCTAGAGAAACAAATGTGTCACTCTTTCTATCTCCTCTACAGTATTCGGTAGGCGGGCCATTTGCATAAAGTAATACGAGATGGTCGTTAAAGCTGCTGTATGAGAATATTACGTCCAGCCCTGGATAACACTTTAGCTTTCCATGTTTGATGTTTGGCACGAACTTTATCAATGACGAAACCATAATTTGTCTTTTTCCCTTTACTACACAGCGGTATCCCCAAATACTTCCCCAATGGTTTTTGGTAGGCAAATGTCACGCCATGCTACGTATGGCCAATGGTTTTACTTGTTAGGATGAAAAGCATTTATCTGTATTTTTATTTATCAAGAAGTATTAAATTTTAGGCGATTTATAGACAAAATATAAAATTAGGAAAAAATTTAATTTTTTCAGAAGTTTTGCAAGAACGAACGAACGCGCGCATGCGCGCGCGCACACACACGCACGATCTTACGCCTAGTCTTAGATTGAATAAGATTAAGTAGCAACTCTCATGATATGTTAATCTGTGATAAGTCTTACAAAGTACGTAATAATATTTTATTCACCAACTCTAGAATATATCTTCGCTAAATCTCGTAACGAGCACACGGTATTCTTTAGTAAAAGGCGAAAGAATAGTTCGCTTTGTGCTTATCACATGACTGCGTATATCTTCCCTAAATCGATCCAACAGAGAGAAGGGATAGATGGCTTGGATAGAGGCATCCAGAAATAGAAGTTGCAATTGATGTCTTGGGTAATATGGCTTGGAAAAAAGAGTTATTACGTGAATATATTGGGGTTTATAAAAATATCTATTTTTTAGATTGTGTCGGTACAACTGTACAAGGGGTCAATATTCAAGCCAGCACAGATGCACTGGGGATTTAAAGGTGAACTACGTTGTAGGGTATAGTAATGGGTGACGTGGCATTATAAGAAAAATATTATTTTGAAAATTTTGGTCAATACAAAAAACTTGTAGCTAATATATATATTTAACTTATCTTATTTGTCATGCTATTGTGGGTAAAAATAAGTATATATTAGCGGTAAAAAAAAAAATTCATCGTAACAAAAACTATTATAGAAAAAGAGTATTTCCCTTTTAATGTGGTTGGGTGGTACGAGGTAAAGGTAGAGAGAGTGGTATGGTAAGATGGTTAAAGTAAGTGGAGGTAATGTAGGGTGGTTGTGGTGTGTAAGGTGAGTCGGTAAAAGCAAGGTGGTAGAGGTTAAAGTAGAATGGTTAGTATAAGGAATGATGAAGGTTGGATGGGGGTAAGGGTGTTCTGATGGTGGTGGGGGTAGGATTAAAATGTGGGAAAGGTAAAGGTAAGGTGGTCATACAAATTGATATGGGTTCGCATAGGGTCGGGTTAGGTGGTTAAGGGTAGTGTAAGATGACAGTGTTATATAGGGTGGTATGATGAAGGATAAGGTGGTGGGGTTAAGTGGGGTATGGTCATGGGCGGACGCAGGCCTTCGGACGATGAGAGACGATTCAAGAGTGTTTTATTTTTTTAACGGTTCAACAAGTACAATTTGTTTGAATGATAAAGATGATTGATGAAATTGTCCTCAATCTATACTTACGAATAATATAATACGACAATACGGTTCGTTTCACAGTTTGTTTTTCTATTGTTTCTACGGGGAATTAGAGAGAAAGAAAAAACATTTAATCAATTAGGGAATAAGACAACTTCTCAAACTTTTGCATAAATAACAAAATTATTTTTTTCCTTTTTTTTAAAAAAAATTCGTGCAATTTCTTCCCCAAAAAAAAAAGAAAAAACAGCACGTTTTCTCTCTTATATTTTTTAAACACTTATATCTCTCAATTTATACGTTCAAATTTGAAAATTCTTTCACAATTTTTTTTTTTTGCTTTTTCATGCTCTTTATTTTGAGACCACATTCACCATATTCCGACATAATTTCCGAAAGTACGTTGTCGAAATCCACTGCTTTTCGGGATTCACTGTCGATATTCACCGAGTGAATTCCGACTGTGAATCTCACAAATAACGATGTATTGATATCAAATCAAGTCTCAAAATGAAGACAATAAAAAATAAAAAATTCAATGAAATTTCCATCGTGTTTGTAGATATAGATTAAAAGATATGAGTATTTGAAATGGAGGAGAAAAAAGGAAAAAAAAAAAAAAAAAAAGTTGAAGCAGCAGCGTTACATGCGCACACAGGCATCGGTGTGTGTATATATATATATATATATATATATATATATATATATATATATATATATATATATATTGTCCTTTAGGCGGTAAAACTTATACAAGTTGTCCTTCTACCTACAAAAAATATTTGAGTGTCATGTTATTTAAAAATAAATATTTCAAAATGTGTCAAGAGCCAAGATTTGAACCCATGCCTTTAGGATATGTATTCAAACTTCCAACCAATTGAGCTAAATAGAAAATTACATTAAAAATTGTCTGTAATAATATACATACACAGTTTTAATATTATTAGAAGAGTTTATTAATAACTTCGCCCGAAAATTTGAACGAGGTCCATGCATCCCATCCCTACCATGCTGGGTCCGCCCCTGCCTAGGTATGGTGGGATGATAGAGATATAGTGGTGGTGAGTGAGGGTAAAGTTATGATCGGATGGTGAGAGGGAGGGTGGGATGGTAGGAATGGCGGAAAGGTATGTGATATAGTAAGGTGGTATTAATGAGAGATTTTATAGTGCAATAGTTATAGGAAGGTTGTATTAAATGACATATATTAAAAAAAATCATTTTTAGTATTTTTCACATAATACACTTTTATTGTGAGAGAAAAATTAAAAATGAATAATTATAATGTATATCACTTGATACGACCTTCATACAATGACTATATTATAAAATTTTCTAGTATTGATGGTGACAATGTGTACCGTTGATTTCATTATTTATTCTATGGATTTTTTTTTAAAAATTTTTTATACCAGAAACGAAAGGATTTTATTAAAACTAAGAAACAGATTACAACGCCGGACATGGGAAACACCCACAAACGAAAGAAAAGAAAAAAAGGACATGGGAAACCCATGTCAACCAAATTCTACCTCATAGAGGATTTGATTTGGTACCATAAGACAATATTTAACCTTTTTCATAGCATAAAAGGACATAGGCAAATCTAAAAATCTAAAAGACAATCCGGGAAGAACGACCGTAACCGACCCAATCCAAAGCACAATAAACAATAAACATAAGAAACAACTACAAACACATAAAGACAGTTGCCGCCTAGATCCACCGTCCATCGTCTCCACAAGCCGCCAAGCTTCCAAGGGAATAACACCTCCCGAATACAACATGCTGGACAAAAAGTTAAAAGGAGTAGAGAATATGTGCATGCAACCACTTTCAACCAAGAAAGCATTGACTAGCAACCGGGTGGACAAAGAAAGAAATCCGGCGATGACCATGTCAAAACCGGCAACCAAAAGCCCAGATCCACCACCGTAAAAATTGCTACCCTTCAACCGCCATCCAGAAGGCTTGAAACGAAAGCAACAAGGATGCAGAGAGAGCCACCAGTGATGCCGCCGCCAATCAAACCGGAAACGGGAGGAGAAAAAAATTCAGATCTAAGCTTGTAAATGACATCCAAGGATAAAACAGATGAGGATTTAGGCGAGACCCACAATCTAAAAAGATACCATAAAGAAAAAACAAGAAAAGCAGCCGGCACCGGTGCCTTTCGGTAGCCGGTGCCGGAAAAGGAGAGTTCTTGCGGGAGGAGAAAGGGAATAAATGGAGAGAAGGCAGAGGACAATTCTTAGAGAGAGAAAGTGTTCAGAGTCAGTTCCAGATAATACTATTCTACTAGTAACACCTATTTTCGGTTACAACCCTAAGCAAACCTAAATTTTATTGCTACTTTGAATAGAACTTACACTGAAATCTGTTTTCCATTTGATTTGCTGTAATGAGATTTCATTACAACGTACTAAAAAAAAATTATATTCACTATATTCTATGGATTTTTGAATATAGTGGATATAATTTTTTTTAGTATTTATTGCTACTTTGAATATAACTTATACTGAAATCTATTAAGCTTTTTGAATTGTCTCATAATATAAGTCTAATTAGAATACCAATAGATCTATTATTATATTTCATTCACCTACTTTACGATTATTCCATTAATGAGAGTTAAATGATATTCTAGACTTGTACTATTAAAATTAATAATTCTAAACCATTTTTTTTTTTTTAATTTGTATGAAAAATTCTAAAGTGACTTATATTTTAAAACGGAAGCAATAGACACTAATTCAAAAACAATCAACCCCAGGATTTTCCCGCCCAAATCGTCAAAATAAAAATGTAGGCGCCGCCTAATTTGAAGATCTGAGTGTAGACACGGTCATTCTTATGCATTATGGAGAGACCATGGGACCTTCCTTCGCAAACCCCCATTCCTAGCTGTCACCTCCTTCCACTAATTTGGAACATTCTGAAATGAATAAACCGTGTGATTTGTTTCTCCTCCATCTATATATCATTATACAAATTTCATAATACCACGCCCACCCTTTGAAAATCAACTTCCTTTCATTTTCAGTGCATCCCCTTTTCAACAAGCAGATCGAGTAGGTAGTAGATTTCTGGTAATCATAAGAAGTGAGAAAAAAAAAAATCAAGAAGAATTCTGGGAATTCAGTTCAGGGATGGAAGTGGATGAAGAATGCACCACCCCAAAGGAGCAAGAATTTCAGATACCAAAGATAACAGAGTGTCCAATGGCTCCAAGGAAGAGACCCAACATGTGGCCAAGACGACAACCTCCCCCCAAGAATGGTTACTTTCTTCCGCCTGATCTTAATGAGCTTTTTTCTGCTGAGTCTAAGCCTATGCCAACAAAAAAAGCCTATCCCTAAACTTGTGTGTTGTGGAGAAATCTTTTACTATTGGATCGATCAGTGCTACAGCCTACAGTCAGTGTTATATATATAAGATTATTTATTTATTTACTTTGATTCTAAATTTGTTTTTATAATCTTCAAGTTTTTTTGTCTACGTTTATTGTAGATGTTTTGTCAAAGAAATTTCAGGCAGGTCTTTGTTTTTGTAGTTGTTTGAGTTGTGCAGCTCTCTTCTACAACTACAAGACATGGGCTGATTGCATTAGATTAGAACTGTATTTCTTTGATTCGACGATCGATTGACTGTTTATGTAAGAGTCAGGGGATATGACAAAGTTGAATCTCTTGTTAAAAAATTCTTGTTAATTTTCAGCCTCTTGCTTTTCCCTCAACTCTCTGCAATACAGACTAATTAATTGCCCCTGAAAACAGATTTGTATTATACTAATTTGGCCAGAGAGGTTCTATTTCAGCATTTCTTTACACGGTTTTTTCCAAGAACTGGTCGCTTGGAAGTAGTCTCAGCTGCCCCGGCCGCAGTCTTCCAGTAGTTCGGGGTATTTACCTATTTTGGTTAAGCTCCCGATCGAACCTGCTTAGTGTGGATACTCTCCTTCAAAGAACTTGTTTTGCTTCCTTACTGGGCTTTCTTGCAAAATTAGCCACAAAAAAGTTGCACAGTTTAGCTGTTTTCCTAAACCAATGATAAACAAGAAGCAGTCATGTTCAGTGACTTGGGTGTTGAATTAACTCCTCCTTTTACTTTTACAGGAAGGAAGTTGACTATTTGAGCTACAAACTTCTATCACGACGAATAATGGCTACGGAATTCACGACCCGTAATATGATAATAAGATAAAAAGAGGTCAAAGCATAAAAGTAAGTACAATATCCTGCTAATGGCTTATAAGAGTTATACACTCATACTCATATGCAGTAATGATAAAAAAATATGTACAAACAAACATATCTCATACAACTTCATCATAGCATCAGTGCTGAAAAGTAATTCTCGAACTCTTTATCAATTGTTAACTTCTTTGTATTTCGCTCCGTATCTGCATTCAGACGATAGAAACCAAGTCTTCAGAAAACGAAAGATTTACTTTGTTTTACGTTATCTACTGTAAATGGTCTAAGTATCCTACTGTCAGAAGAACTAGGAAAAGCAGTAAATCGAAGTTACCATCGTCAACAGTCCATTCTCCAGATGCAAGAACAGAACTTTTGGCTGCAACTTCACTGGCATAAAGCAATTCTTCCAATTCCTCGTTTCTGCATCCGTTAATGGATGCATTGCATTCTAAGCAACAGCCATCCACATGGCATCCAAATTGTTGGACATGCTCTTGAATATTGATCAGGGGCAAGTGCACACTGAAATCATGATCAGTACCATTGATATCAGTGTCAAGAACTGATTCAGATCTTCCGGGACCTCTGTTTACTAAAGAATAAAGGCCCAATGAGGAACATTTGCTACACCGTTTACTTGATGAAACGGATTGCACCTCAGATGCATATTCCTTGGATTGTGACTCGTCTGTTTCGACATCACATGAAGTAGACATGAAGGAATCAGTATCAGCAGCAAAACTATTACTGTCTTTCCCTGATTCTGCCTCTGAATAATCGGGTTTAGCCATTACATCCATGTCCCCTTCACCAAATTCAAGAGCTAAACTTTCACTTTCACTTGCACTTCCACATGCATGTTTTGATGGTGGTACGCCAAGTTGTTCGGCTTGTAACTTCCTTTTCCTGTCCAAGCAAGTAACACTCGTCTCCATGACCGATTTATCACGCAGACTGCAAAAGAAAACAAGTGCATGTAAATAAGGAGACCATTGATTGATTACAAAGATACACAAAATTCAATTCAACCGCTGTAAACTAAAGATATGCTCCGTATAAACGCAAACCATCAAGAAGACAGAAGTTCAATAACAAGTGAGCAAGGTGAAGATCACCAAGTGATGGAAAATCCCTATAAACAGCAACACATGTATAGGGTATAGGTAAACCATGTGGATCTAACTTAAGGAACTTACCCCTTCCATTTATATCAATCAGAACATGGATAGACTTTTAAAACGCCCAAAAGGAGTTGGAACAATAGGTTTATTTGGTGGAATTTAAAGATCTCAACAAATAAACTGGATTTAATTAAACTTTCATATTTTGGAATCATCCTGCTGCAAAACCTCATAACCTTCACAATGATTAAATTGTTGTGTTACATGATTCAGTAAAACTATAAAGAGATCTACCATCAAGCTAAAGCAAAATGCTTTTTAAATTGTTGTGTTACATGATTCAGTAAAACTATAAAGATTTTGTTTTTTTTAACTTACACGAAGAAAAAAAACACTTTCCTCGGATCTTGAGAGTATTCTCAGCTCCGAATCCGACAACAAGCAACTTAAAAATTAGAACAAAAATTTGTCCACAAAAAGTGAATCAAACAGAGCTGAGAGTAAAAAGATGTAGTAAAAAAAACAAGAATCAAGAGAAAAAACAGTAGGAATCGGTTTCAAGACCTGTTGGTATGTAGTTCCATTTCAACCAAGAACAGACCTGGAAAAGGCTAAAAAGACGGAAGTAGGAACAGAGCACAAGCACTCAATTTTCTGTTTTCTTTTGGAAGTGATATCTTCTTTTTTAAGTTACCATAGTGATAGTGGGAATTATCTTTCTAAGGTCCAGCTCTCAGCCTCTCGAGGTGGGATCCTGCACGCGCGTTTGATGATATTTTATGGAGAGTGATGTAGGTACTGAATAACTCCGGGATATACTTGGGTACAGAGGAGATTTTAAGATGAAGTGATAGATGAAATCATCAGAACCACATAATTTAAATACATAATAAAATTATGTGGTTCATATACTTTCACACGTGTGAAGACAACACACTAATAACTCCATGCAAATTAGGACCACACCACATTTCAATTCTTAAAAATAATATAAAAAATTACAGAAAAAACATGGACCACTCAATCACATTTCGCCATTTCGGGGGATTTGTCGGTGCACTTTTGCCCATGCCTTTATCATTTTCCAATATTTTAGTGCGTAAATGAACCGAATTTGATTTTTTTTAAGAAACTTGTTATTTTAACATGCTAATAAAATGTATAATACAATATCATATTCTTTTTTTCCAAAAAAAAGTCATATATAGGTCGTGCGTTACATCAATTATGTATCAGAGCATTGTCACGGATTTTATTAATACGAAATAAACAAGTAATAAAACCTAAGTTAACCTCGAGTCACGAGATCGTAGTATAGAAATTATCTTAAGATCGATCTTCTTTAACTAGATCATTGTTAATCCTAGCTTTTGTTTTAACTAACTATGTCACGAACTACACTAAACAAAGGGGACTAATCTAAACAAAGATTGCAGAAAATAAAACTAGACAGAGGTTTGAACACCAATGCTAGGAAGGATACGGGTAACTAACTTATTAACTAAACTAAACCAATTGCAAAAGGAAATTAAATAAGCAAAACAAGACCCGAGTTGCAAGGATTTAAAATCAAATTATAAAAGGCAAACGAGGATTGATCCACCTACCAACATGTATTGATCTCCTATCTCGATTATATGCGGTATTTATCTGGTTGTGATTCACCTTACCTAAACATGAACCCTAATTCCTTAGGCAATTCATCTATTAACCTAGTATCTTCCAATGCTAGATTAACGCGTTTTAAGATCAAAGGTGTCAACTTTTACATTCAAATCTAGTGATTAGACTTACTAACTTCCGTTATTATAAATCTAAGGACTATTCTTATCTATGGTGATCTAAAGGTTTATCATGACTTCCATCAAACATAAACATAATCATACATGCAAATCTTCCGATATAAACGCAATTAAACGAGATAAAACATAAATAAGAAACAACCTTGGATAAATAACTCACACAAGATAATCGAAATACGTAAATCAATCCAAGTTGATGGCTTCACAATTCTCGTTTGATTGAAGCTTTAGCTCACGAGCATCCTTAGCAACACAGCTTTTGCAGAAAAGAACATAAAGACTCGCTCTAATCTAATCTAATTTAAAGTTGCATAAAAGTGAGAGAAAAAAGAAGTAAAACGCAGCCTTAGCCGCCCACAGGGTTTAGGGTTTGTGTGATGTCGAATTGTCTCCCTTAGGTTGAGAAACGACCGCTTATTTATAGATTTCAAGTCGGTTTCACTTAAGTCGGCGGACGGACGCTCGTCCGCTATCTCAACGCCCCGTCCGTATAACCCTGGATCGCCAGGCGCCCGTTCGAGATAGCGTCCAAACTCTCAGATCAAAATCGCTCCTCGTGGCGCCCGTCTCGCTTATCAAACGCCCGTCCAATGCGGGCGGAGTATGGACGCTCGTCCAACACGACTTGAAGGTGATTTCTTCATATTTATCTCTTTTTTCCTTTACTCCACTCGATCATTATCTCTTCCTTCAATCCTTATAGCTCGAAATTTATCTCTTTTGATCATCATTTGAGCACGATACACATACCTATAACACATGGAAAACATCGCAAACTGTAGTAATATTCAAATAATCATATTTCAACCATGAAATCACATAAATAAATCGATATTGCGATTAAGCCGTTAGAAATATCGATTGCTCAATATTTTAATATAAAGACCAATTATTATGCAAATGATACAAATAAAAGGGGAAAACATCACAAAATATAACCCTATAAAACATATAATTTCACCCTTAACAACTCCCCCACACTTAACTTTTGCTCGTCTCGAGCAAAACAAAACATAATCAAGACTCGAGACATATAAACATTTATGCAAATATAAAACATATTCAAGTAGTTTAGAGGTTCACCCAAGTGAGTGTGTGCATAGCCATAGTAAATTTCCACTAAATCCACACTTGAAATTGATTCAAACAAAACTAGCCAACATCCCATTTAAATTAGAAATATAAAAACGATTATAACATGCACCTCACAAAACATACATATTCCGAAAAGAATAATAAAATGCGCTTAGGATCTTTCCGACATACTCAGAGGATAATCCCTACATTATATCTTTCAGTTTATACTGGGATAGTTAGAAGATAACTACGGTTTCCAACCATCTTTTCACACTGCCATTCACTAATTTTTCTTTATAGTTCAATCAATTCCACATATATAGCATATATGCCCTCATTCCCAGCAATAGGATGTTTCGTGATAACACCCTAGTTGGACTACTATCATCATCAAGCGGTCGGGAGCTATTGAACCTCATAGTGGTATAGGACATTTCGTGATAATGCCCTACCGCACTCAAATCATTAGCGCACTACTTCCGACATACACATATATTATTCATATTATTCATCTTAGATTGGTATACAAACCTTAAGTTATATCCTTCCTATCACATTCAAACCTTCGATATTCACAGTATGTCATACTTTAATTCTAAACACAAGCTATTAAAATTTTCAAAATTCGTATGCACGCAAAGAATCATGCGATAATCATCAAAAATCTCTAATCAAATGGGCATAGCTTTAAATTATAGCTCATCATTTACTATGGCATGTGAAAAATAGTGTTGGGTGAAACATCTAAATTTACTAAATATGCAAAATAATGCACCAATGACATAAGAACTCGAATAAAGATATGCATTTGTTCATTCGGGACAAAACAAAAATTTGAAAATCTAGCACTTTTCATAGAAATATAAAAGTATGGAAAATGAATGTAGATACCACATAAGCTATTCCCCTCCCCCACACTTAAATTACAACATGTCCTCATGTTGTGCAGAAAGTAAAAAGGATCAGAAACTTAGCTGAATGCGCGTGTAAAACCGAGCCGTTGGTCAGGCTGGAGCATGAAAAGGCCAACGCTCGCAAAAAGCGTGGAAAAACGTCTCAAAACTAACCCAATCGGATCTCGACAAAAACTACCGCTGCAACACTCGAGAAACAGAAAACTCGGGGGGAAACGGGGTATAACATGGCAATAGAGATAATAAAGCAAAACGGAATGAAAAGAAAAGATCATCGATAAACATGACAAGTTATCAACACAAGTCAAAGGACGAGAAACTAGAAAGTAGCAAAATGTATAGGTACAGCCAAATCGAATTAAATGTAACAAAAAGTGCAACAACAACCAGAACGATAGATATAAAATAGCAAACAGAAACTCAAGGCAGCCCCGGAGTCGGTTCAGTCGTAGAAGGATCAGCAACAGAGTCACCAGCAGGAGCATCAACAGAAGGAGGATCCGAACCAGTGCACAAGCCGTAGACGTCGTGCGTGAAGGTGCCGGTATGTAACCGGGCGAGCAGCCCAGGAGGTCTCTCTCCGCAACTTCCTCAAAGATCGGGCTCATTCTCCATATCAAGCACATCGGCAATAACTCGCTTTCGATCGCGATCGGAAAAGACGAACTCCGTATCACTCTCCCTGAAAATCTGCATATCCTTCGGTTTCTTGCCCTCCACAATGCACTTCAGCACGTACATCATGTTCTTTTGCGTCTCCTGGATATCCGTCATCCAATCTCGTAGACTGTTGGCCATGCTGTACCGAGTAATCTCGGAAGAAGACAATCCAGAAATGGCTGAAGCTCTGGGCGGCATAGAAGTAGATTCCGGCTCAGATGGCGGAGGTACACCCTTCTCCCTACGAATAGGGGGGAAACTCTTCGTCTTGTGATCTGATGCATACTCGCAACTCCAGCATCCAAACACAGCTGGTGAATCAAATGAGGGACTATCAAACTCCGAGTGTAAACTTTCTGGTTCATGGAAATCTCATCGAATAAGGCTTGACCTACATCTACATTCAACCCGAACGTCAAAGCATATAACATCCCGAGATCACTAAGATGGAAATGTGTGAGGTTGTTCTTTGGTATCAACCTACTCTGAATAAATTGACACCGGACTCTCCAATCCTCGGTCCATGTCGTAGTGATCAACTCCTTTCTCTGGCCATTGGGTCTCAATGTCCAAGCCACATCCGGACATACTCGTAATCTCAACTCCTCCATCGGGTCACGACCATCCTCACGTTGTCTTCTCGCAATTTCCTCTTTATAATCTAAACCCTCAAAAGTCGGGCATCCGATATTTCTCATTTATCACCGCAGTGAAAAAAGGAACCTTAACACCCCTTTTGAAACATACTTTTCATCCAAGTTCGCCTCGAAAAAAGTTTGCATAGAACTCTCGGACAATAGAGTCATTGGCGAGAGTAGTAGGGATTTTTTCAAAGAAGGCACTCCATTTCCTAGCCTGTAACATCTCAACAAATCTTTGGATCAACTTGAAGCACTTTGACCTCCTATCAAAGATAAGACTCTAGTCGAGTAATGCTTAGTGTAGGCATCGTGAGCTCGAGGATTGACAAACCTACGTGGCATCGAAAGAGGGTAACACTCTTGGACTTCTTCTTAGGAGGTGCCCTGAGTTCAGTTCAACTTCTTCCCTAACCACATCATCAACATTCGTCTCTCGAACTTGTTCAAATTTACAGATGACGCACCCTTCTTAAAACTAGGATGTCTAACCAATGGAACATCATCCTGTATCCGAATCGGAGGAGGATTCATCTCTCAAATCAGCGCGGGCTTGTTGAGATGCCCTAGGGGGTTGTTCACGGAAGATTATGCCTCGGTTGGGGTCTAAATTGGAGGGCTCATCGGCCAAACGTTTACGTTTACCAGTTTCAACAACCTTCTCTTTACCAGGCCTCTGCTTAGTAACCGCTTTCTTCCCCATATCAACCTAAATGACTAAACCAAACGATTCACAGCAACAAAGGTTACCCGTTTAACATCCAAAGCGGGGTTTCAAGCAAACCGTCCAACCCACCAACATCAACAACACACCATCACAATCACCACACCACCACAGCAGAAGGGGGAGAAGAAAAAACCAACAAAAACGAAAGAAAATCAACAATAGTTGATAATTCAAGAAAATGAGCCGACTCGAAAATCGAACTCACAAAAACGTGAATTAAAACGAGAAAAGTTGTATCAAGCTTACCAAACACTATGAGGGAGTGATGATCGAACAGATTAGAGTCCTAGAAACACCAGGATTGGCCCCCAAAATCCGACTTTTATGTCAAAATGGCCGCACCGAAGAATCTCTGATTCTGCAAATTCTGTTGATTGTTGGAGAACTTGGGTGATGGAAAGGAAAAGAGAGTGTTTAGAGCGTTCTTTTGCAACTTGAATCGCCCAATTTGGTGTAAAAACAAGGATTTTAGAATTTTGGAGAAGGGGAAAGTCGGGTTCACCTTTTGAAGTTGCGAGAAAAATGAAGGTTCGTGTCCGAAACTTATATATATAGGCCAGAGTGGGCGCCGTCCATCCCGACGGACGGGCGTTCACTAGTAACTGCAAGAACTGGACGGGCGTCCATAAATTCAGACGCTCGTTCATAAGGCATATTTGAATACAGGATAGGAGGGAGTGTTTCAGACGGGCGTCCAAATATTTGGACGAGCGTCCTAATTTAGGAATCAGAACAGGATTGAATGGACGGGCGTCCATAAATTCTGGTTGGACGTCCATCTAGATTGAGGTCCGGACGGGCGTCCATTGCTAGTGAACGGGCGTCCATCAGAGAAACTCACAAAATTCCAAATTTTTCACACATACGGAAATAAAATCGATCGTTTTTAATAATACTTGATAAAATTCAAACGAGTACAATAATGACATAATGAAGACATAAAAACCAGAAAGATTAAAAGAAAAACACAACTTAAACAGTAGGTTGCCTCCTACTAAGCGCTTTCATTTTACGTCGGAGCTCGACGAAGACAAAACTAACTAAGAAACAATAGCTAGTCATCATAAAGCTCTGCCCAGTCTATAACCCTGATAAAACGACGGAGTAAATCCACGGCGGAGGAAAGTCATAGTCATCCTGAACACCCCAATCATCATCACCGCCTCTCTACACCACGAAAATGCTCATCCTGCGGTACTTGGGGCTAAATCCGTCGAAGATTGGATCGTTAAGGATCCGGTATGGTCTTCCTAAAGTGCCTGCAACTCCTCAATGGTAAAATCTCCACCCCGAGCATCGGGGAACAATGAGAACATAAGTGATGATCCGATGCGGGTAAGAATATCTATATCTATATCCGTAACTATCGTGCCCCCCAGTGTCCATCCGAAGCGGTGAGAAGGGAAATCCTACTAATGAGATGGAACTCCTCCGGCAAAATACCGTACTCATATCTAATCGAATGCTAAACCGATAAAAGCAGACAAAACTTAATTAGACTTAGCGTAAAGCATCAAAAACTAAAACAAAAGATAGACACACAAAGAGAGAGAACTAATATAATACGGATATCTAGGATGCCTCCTAGTAGCGCTATTGGTTTATGTCGTTAGCTCGACACAGTTGAAGCTCAACCTAGATCAGGCCATTTGACTTTTCTGCCAGCCATTACCTCGTTTAAGTTCTGATCAGGATTGTGGCCGCAGAAACAAAGACTCCAACACACATGGGTTAGGATCTTTTAGTGCTTTCCAAACACGGTTAAACTTCCCATGGTTGACCTCTTGGTCTTCCTGAAGCTTCTGATGACACTTCAGGAAACGCTCCTTCCAATACTCTTCCATATCCCAACTCCCAGCTAGAACTTCTTCAGAAGGACCACTACAGCCTTCTTCTGAAAACAGGTTGAGTGAAGATTCGTCGAATTCTTCAACTTCCGTAGGACCACACCCGAGAATATCGAGGAATTTAACAATCAAAGGCTTGTCCTTAGGTTCACCGATATAATGCTTGCACCTTTGGCCATTCACTCGAAACGGGTCGCCACTATAACCACGAAGTTCTAAATGCGCCTCCAGGGAATGATTTGGAAATTTCGAAGGGCCGGACCAACGTGTCCTCAACTTCCCAGAGAAATGAGATGTAACCTGGAATTGTAAAGTAACACTTGCTCTCCAACTTGAAATTCTCTCGCTTGATCTTTGCGTCATGAAGGAGTTTCATCCTGCCCTTCTTGATCTTGCACTTTCGTAAGCCTGAAGCCTAAACTCGTCCAACTCATTACAATCTGCTTTGCAGGTGGTGTTTGCCACAGATTGGGAGTCGAAGTTAAGAAACTTCGTAGCCCAATAAGCTCGTGCTCTAACTCAACCGCAAGCAAGTGGCACGATTTACCGTAAACCATCCGGTAGGGTGATGTACCCATGGGGTCTTATAGGCGATTCGATATGCCCATAGTACATCATCCAACTTTAGACTCGAGTCTTTTCTATGATCGTTCACTTTGTTTTCTCAAGATCTTCTTCAAGCTCGTTTCTTCTTTCAACTCGACCACTAGTCATCGGATGATATGGTGTGCCGCTTTTGTGACGAACACCATATTTCTCGAGGACTTTTTCCGAAGGTCGGTTGCAAAAGTGTGTCCTTCATCACTAATCGAGAGCACGTGGACATCCAAACCTAACAAAGATATTCTTCTTTAGAAAATTCATGACCGTTTTATGATCATTGCGAGGAGTGGCTATTGCCTCCACCCATTTCGATACATAGTCTACACAGACTAAGATGTATTTATTCCCACAGGAAGATGGGAACGGACCCATAAAGTCAATCCCCCATACATCAAAGACTTCGCATTCAAGAATGGGTTTCAGTGGCATGTCGAATCGCCTTGTTAGAGTACCGGTTCTTTGGCACCTATCGCAAGCTTTGCAGAAAGCTTCCGTGTCCTTAAAGATCGTGGGCCAGTAGAAACCGGACTGGAAGATCTTCGCAACCGTTTTCCAAGGACCAAAGTGACCACCTGTGGGTCCACTATGGCATTGCTCGATTATATCGCGTTGCTCGATTCGGAACACACCTTCTTAGCAAACCATCTTTACTGATTTTGAAGAGGTAAGGTTCATCCCAAACGAAGAGACTTCATATCGTGAGAAGAACTTCTTCTTCTCTTGATAAGACATTTCGGGATCGAGATAACGGGCATGAAGGTAGTTTACAATGGAGGAGTACCAAGGGACGTCTGGAGCGCAGCCATCTATCAGCATGATGTTTTCTAGAGGAAAGTAAAGATCTATGTCATCAGGATCACCCTTTTCCTCACTTAACATCCTAGAAACATGATCCGCCACTACGTTTTCACTGCCCTTTTTATCTTTAATTTGAACGTCAAACTCTTGGAGGGTCGGTATCCAACGCAGATGCGCGTTTTAGCCTCTTTCTTCGTCATTAGATACCGCAAGGCAGCGTGATCATTCCACACAATCACTTGAGCTCCTAACAAGTAACTACGGAACTTGTCCATAGCAAAAACTACGGCCAAAAGTTCCTTTTCAGTAGTGGTATAGTTAACTTGAGAAGGGTTCAGTGTGTGACTGGCATAGTAGATAGGCTGGAACTTTCCATCGAGCTTTTGTCCTAAAACTGCACCAACTGCGTAATTAGAGGCATCACACATAAGCTCAAAGGGCAGGTTCCAGTCCGGCGATATAAGTATTGGAGCGGAGATCAGACGATTTTTGAGCTCCTCAAACGCATGCCTGCAACTCTCATCAAAATCAAAAGTAACGTCTTCTTTAAGTAGACTAGACAGGGGCTTGGCAATCTTTGAAAAGTCCTGGATGAACCGCCTATAGAAACCGACATGTCCAAGAAAACTTCGGACCTCCCGAACATTCTTGGGATAACTCATCTTCTCAATAGCTTCAACCTTGGCCCTATCTACTTCTATACCTTTGGCTGACACTTTGTGGCCAAGAACTATGCCTTCATCTACCATGAAATGGCATTTTTCCCAATTGAGCACTAAGTCCTTTTCCACACATCTAGACAACACCTGATCAAGATTATCGAGGCAATCGTCGAAGGATTGACCAAAGACCGAGAAATCATCCATAAAAATCTCCATGCATTTTTCAACTAGCCCGTCAAAGATTGCCATCATACACCTTTGGAAGGTGGCCGGGGCATTACAGAGACCAAATGGCATCCGCCTGTAGGCGAATGTCCCATAAGGGCAAGTGAAAGTAGTCTTCTCTTGGTCAACAGGATCGATGGGTACCTGGAAGTATCCTGAATATCCATCCAGGAAGCGTTAGAATCGTGTCCCGCCCAGACGCTCAAGCATCACGGTCAATGAAGGAAGGGGGAATGATCTTTCATCGTGACCTCATTGAGTTTTACGTAGTCAATACTGACTCATAGCCTGTAACGAGCCTCAATGCTATCTCTTCTCCCTTCTCGTTCTTCTCAATAGTAATTCCACCCTTTTTGGGAACTACTTGAGTCGGGGAAACCCACTCGCTGTCAGCAATGGCGTAAATGATACCCATATCTAGAAGTTTAATGATCTCCTTCTTGACTACCTCTTGCATGTGAGGGTTGAGCCTTCTCTGAGGTTGTCTAACTCGTTTTGCACCCTCCTCAATCTTGATCTTGTGCATACAGATGTCGGGAGATATCCCTCGGATATCCCCCACCTGCCATCCAAAGGCTTTTTCATTTTTGCGCAGAACGTTTAACAATTTAAGCTCTTCTATACGAGATAGCTTGGCAGAGATGATCAAAGGAAGCTTGTCACCTTCTCTTAAAAACACATACTTTAGATGTTTAGCAACGGCTTTAGTACCAAATCTACGGGAGGATCCTCTGACTTGATTTAAGATCGCCACTCTTCAACTCAACATCGCGAGCTTACTTAGTGGTCCCACGCCAAGGCTTCTTCTCTTAGCTCATCCTCAAATTCAGCCGCTAACTGATCTAGATTGACCACACCATGATTATTCAGATTATCAATTAGTCGCTCATATTCTGATTCTACAGCCAAGACTTGCGTATCCATGAAGTCATTGAAGTCATCAGGCGTCTCCTCAATGGAACAACCGGTTGGAGATCCAGAAGGTACATTGATAGATTTAGAGACACTATAACTCACCTCCTGGTCACCAACTCGAATGGTCACATGCCCACCATCACAATCGATGAGGGCTCTAGCTGTAGAAAGGAACGGTCTTCCAAGAATCAGAGGAACATTTGCACCTTTCTCCATATCTAAGACGTACCCGACCAACTAGGAAGGTAAACTCATCAACTTGAACTAATATGTCTTTCGGATCCCCAAGCTTTCTTGGAAGATCTGTCGCCGCGAACCAAGGTTCATGGTGGTGGGCTCTGAAGATCTTGTAAACCAAGGCGATTGCAAATGTACAACGGCATCGGTGATGGATGCACCCAGTCACATAAAGAATTTGGGAAGACTAAGCCTCCCATCCGCAATGTGAGCACAAATTTGCCTGGTCACCCTCTTGGTTGGTAAGTCTTGATGATTTATCAAGGAACAATCCTCACCAAGTTGCCTTTCCATGCCTGCTAATTTCTTTTTCAAGACACGACATCCTTGATGAATTTTGTATACTTAGGCATCTCGACCAAGACCTCGGATAATGGCGGATTTACTGAGTATTTTTCAAAAGGTTAAGCACCTTTTCATATTTCTTATCTTCACTCGGAGGATGTTGCTCGTCCTCGGTGGAAATGGAAGCTTTTAAGGTCACTCTCTGAAAATACTTTCTTTGAGGATGCACTTACGGCCTTGTCTTCCAGATCTTTCCACCTCACAACTTTTTCAGACGCGTCTTATTGGTCGGGATCACCACCGACTCTCAATCGAATCTTCTTTTCTCGGGGGTTCAGCCACCGAGGTGTTCCAACTCTGTCATCTCTCGGGATCACCCGAGTATGCTTTTGCGCAGGATAGGGGATAGTGGTTGCTCAACTTCCTCCTGCGCTTTATCGATGGCGAGGAGGGGCTAGTGGTTTCCTGGAAGCCGTGGGGACCACTCACCGAGTGCCACTTCTCAAACTCATTGCACCGGCCTCCTCTTTTCCGTATTGCATTCTTGCACGAGGTCGATTACATTGGTCGTTGCTTAAATCGGCTGAGCAACTTGACCGCCTTTTGGGTTCTTCTCCGTAAAACTAGGCGAGATGTCTGGGGGTCTTGAAGCTAATCGCTCGACTAGTTGCCTATTTGCCTCTCAAGGCTCTTATTCGTATTCATTAGAAGTTGAATACTTTTGCTTTGCTCCTCCAACTTAGCTTCGAGATTGTTGGACCTGGGAGGGGCCTTGAGAGTTTTGGGGATTTTGAGGTATGGTGGTCAATGATTCGAAATTGAGAGTTGGAATTGGTGGCCAACTCGATTGAACCTCTGAGTATTACTTGAAAAGTTTGAGTTCTGTTCGATTGAACCCGGGGTTCTGTTGAAGTTTGGATTACGATTAAAGCTCGGATTACGGCCGAAGCCACGATTTTGAGAATTATTCGCCGTAGAATTGGTTATTGAACCTTGGATTGGGTGGCGGAAAAAGCATTCACTTCGCATTCGTCCAATCATGGGACGAAGCGGCGATGTGCCCCGATCATCGCATACTTGGCGGTGGTTTGATGATCCGCCCATTGTTATGAAACAGCGTTAACTTGATGAACAGAGAGGGGCTGAAATTGACATTGGCCAAACATGTGACCACCGGCGACAATTTTTTTTCGCAATACGTCTGAACACCGAGGGTTCTGCGGAAACGAAGAGTCTCGATTAATCGTGTTTGGAACTTGAGGACTTGCCATCTGCTGCAAAGATGGGCAATCGACTTTGACGTTTACTTCCTCCACCTTGGGAGGAGAGGCGCTTGGATGGCCTGATAGGATGGGGCATAGTTATATTTGGCAATGTCTTCAACACAGTGCCCATCCTTCATCAGTGTCTTTTTGAGGAAAGCTCCACCGGAAGAGAGCCGTTGACCATGCCTTTAGTAAGCTCGGTCACCCATCAAGAACGTGTTGACTTGCCTTTCCTTAGGCAAGCCATGCCATGGTGGGGGCATTTTCTTAGAAGAGATTTGAACCTCTTCCAACATTCGAAGAAGATTCATTCTCCTTCCGGTAGAAGGTAAAGATCTCATTCGAGACAACTGGCGCCTTCGAGGCGGGAAATCTCGACTTAAGAACTCTTGTTCGAGTTACGCACAGTTGTGATAGATTCAATTTGGGAGAGAAATTCTGTACCACTCTTTAGCCTCTCCTTTAAGGAAAACGGGAATAGTTTTAACTTCACCGCATCTTCACTTACTCCCTGGATGCGAGTGGTATCGCATATCTCCGAAATGTATGTAAATGAGTATCGCGGGTTCTCGATTGGTACCGTGAAAGATCGATGCATCTTTGCATCATCCGGATGAGTCCCGCTTAAGCTCAAAGTTACGGCGGCAATGGCGGGGATATAACAATCGCGAGGTTGACCTTGATCACGCCAGGCATGGCGTAGTCCGCCAACGCTCGTTGATTGTTAGCGACCATTACTACAAAATCGCTGATTTCCTCGGCCAACCGTTCCTCGAGGTCTTGCTCGGTTCTGTCTTCCAAAACCGCAGAACGGAGAATCCGCTGTTTGGCGAACTATGCTTTGCTCGGGTCGGGGTGTATATCAACGGTCCTTAAGACTCCGGTTTGCATAAACCGGACCAAAAACAAGTCTAAGAAATCTAAAACTAAGGACTAAACCTAAACTAAGAAATTGAAAGCCTAAAAGAAAGTTAAAAACAAGATTATTTGAGAAAAGAGGGGTCAGACGGGCGTCCAAATATTTGGACGAGCGTCCTCCTGCATTTGATCTGACGGCGGGCGTTTGGAGGTCCAAACGCTGTCTGGTATTCAAAATTTTAGACGGGCGTCCACAATCTAGGGATGCTCGTCTAAGATGAGAATTTGATCTGAGTTTGAAATTTTGCGGTGGGACGGGCGTTCAATTTCTTAGACGCTTTCGTCCAGGATGCGGAAAAAGCAAGAACAGAAGCAGAAAATTTAAAACCTTAATATCCTAAACCCTAAATTTAAAACCCTAATATCCTAATCACCTAAACGTTTATCAACTAAAACAGGAAATTGAAACGAAATAAACACAGGAAAGAAGAAAGAAAGAAAAGAAAAACAAACGAAAAAAGCGAAAAACAAAACAAAATAAAAACTAGACAACCGTCCGGTTCCCGGCAACGGCGCGCAAAAACTTGTCACGGATTTTATTAATACGAAATAAACAAGTAATAAAACCGGTTAACCTCAAGTGCAAGGATCGTAGTATAGAGGCTATGCCGGTCGATCTTACGGGGAACTAGATCATTGTTAATCCTAGCTTTTGTTTTAACTAACTATGTCACGAACTACACTAAACAAAGTGGACTAATCTAAACAAAGATTGCAGAAAATAAAACTAGACAGAGAAATTTGAACACCAATGCTAGGAATGATACGGGTAACGAACTTATTAACTAAACTAAACCAATTGCAAAAAGGAAATTAAATAAGCAAAACAAGACCCGAGTTGCAAGGATTTAAAATCAAATTATAAAAGGCAAACGAGGATTGATCCACCTACCAACATGTATTGATCTCCTATCTCGATTATATGCGGTATTTATCTAGGTTGTGATTCACCTTACCTAAACATGAACCCTAATTCCTTAGGCAATTCATCTATTAACCTAGTATCTTCCAATGCTAGATTAACGCGCGTTTTAAGATCAAAGGTGTCAACTTTTACATTCAAATCTAGTGATTAGACTTACTAACTTCCGTTATTATAAATCTAAGGACTATTCTTATCTATGGTGATCTAAAGGTTTATCATGACTTCCATCAAACATAAACATAATCATACATGCAAATCTTCCGATATAAACGCAATTAAACGAGATAAAACATAAATAAGAAACAACCTTGGATAAATAACTCACAAAGATAATCGAAATACAGAAATCAATCCAAGTTGATGGCTTCACAATTCTCGTTTGATTGAAGCTTTAGCTCCTGAGCATCCTTAGCAACACAGTTTTGCAGGAAAAGAACATAAAGACTGCTCTAATCTAATCTAATTTAAAGTTGCATAAAAGTGAGAGAAAAAAGAAGTAAAAACGCAGCCTTAGCCGCCCCTAGGGTTTAGGGTTTGTGTGATGTCGAATTGTCTCCCTTAGGTTGAGAAACAGCCGCTTATTTATAGATTTCGAAGTCGGTTTCACTAAGTCGGCCGACGGACGCTCGTCCGCTATCCTGAACGCCCGTCCAGATAACCCTAGACTGCTTCAGACGCCCGTTCAGATAGCGTCCAAACTCTCTGTATCAAAATCGCTCCTCAGGACGCCCGTCTGCTTCATCAAACGCCCGTCCAATGCGGACGGAGTATGGACGCTTCGTCCAACACGACTTGAAGGTGATTTCTTCATATTTATCTCTTTTTCTTTTACTCCACTCGATCATTATCTCTTCCTTCAATCCTTATAGCTCGAAATTTATCTCTTTTGATCATCATTTGAGCACGATACACATACCTATAACACATGGAAAACATCGCAAACTGTAGTAATATTCAAATAATCATATTTAAACCATGAAATCACATAAATAAATCGATATTGCGATTAAGCCGTTAGAAATATCGATTGCTCAATATTTTAATATAAAGACCAATTATTATGCAAATGATACAAATAAAAGGGGAAAACATCACAAAATATAACCCTATAAAACATATAATTTCACCCTTAACAAGCATAGTTATGCTTTCTCAAAACCTAATAACAACAAACTCAGTGTGAGAAAATTCATTATAGTAGAAAGTAATACAACGCATTATTCTCTCAAAAAAACTAAAGCCTCCATAAAGAAAGTACAACAAACCAACCACTAAAACAAATGTGACAAAATCTGTAATACTTCAAAATAAATCTCTACATCATCTTATGTAATGTCTCGCATTAGTAAAATAGTAGAATTCTCATCCTCATATAAGCGTCAGACATAAAAATATTGTCAACTCGAGTTAGTAATTTTAAGCCAAGCGAGTACGACGGTTTAAGCCGTTGACCGGATCGTTTATGATTCATTTAGCGCTATCAGATACATGTTTACAGGCGTTATAATTGGTATCAAAGCCGACTACCAAACGGAACTATCCGTTGCACCATAAGAGATGGTGTAAGAAAACCGACTACCAGACGGAACTGTGCGTTTTTGCACCATAAGAGATGTGTAAGAGTCGCTTCTAGTTACCTCTGGTAGGGAATACCGAGAATACTAAAGAAATATCTATAATTTGAAAGAAAAGAACTGACTGAAAGTGAAATGTTGTAAACAGGCGCGGACTGACGTGGGTATTAAAACGATGTACATATGTTGTTATAAAAATATGAAAACACTACTAATGTCTGCATCAAATTATCGAATATACTCCGATGCCCTGAGTGAGAAATTATTCTAGGTATGCCACTGGATGTAAGGTTGCTGGTTTTTTTTCTAGATCATGGTTTCCTGGTTTTTAAACGTCAGATTTCGTATGAAGCGGTGTGAATAAAAATGACACAACTTAAGGACGTCAGTCCACTGGTGTTCCTCTTTCAACACCAACTTCAGTGTCACTGACGTTGGTGTTGAAGGAGTAACACCCGTGAAAATGACGTTTTATAACACCCGTGGGAACGACGTTTTGTTCAGTAGAAAAAATATTCAATAAATGAGTGTCAAAAATAATTTGCCGTAAAAAACACCAAGTCGGGTGGTAGACCAAAACTGAGTCGTATATATAATCAACATTTGGGAAGGTCCGATGGCGGAAGTGGCAGCTTCTGTTTCCATTTCTTTCCGTCCAAAACAATCCATGCCATCTTCAAGCCCCAGCTCGTGTGAACTTCCAGGTGACAATGCATGAACCAGACTCCTACATTATCATTTCATAATTAAAACTATAATTATAAATTGAAACGGCGTGATTTCTGTATAATGTGTATACAATACGTACCTGGATTATCTGCAAGGAAGCGAATTGCTACCCTCCGGAGGGTACCCCGGCAGTGTTTCTTTCCGCCGGATCAGCAAGATTAAATCTTGCGGGGTCCTTGTTAGGATCAAAGTTTCCAATGCCCTGACCAACGATGAAGAAGTTGAAACCATGGAGATGGAGTGGGTGACTTTCTGCACCAAGTATGCTTGTATCTTGCAATACCAATTCCACCCTAGTATTATAGGGAAGGACCACGACTTTGGTGCCGGTGCTCACAAATAAATTAGTAGTTAGAGTGCCTGTATAGTTGAATTTGAATGGTGGGTTGGCTGGAAAATTAGTGGTATATACTCCTTTTGATTGGTTGAAGAAATGAGCTTGGAGAAGAGCCACTTTTGGTTGCACAAACGACACGTTATTCACAGCAGCGGCAACCCTTGTATTGTTAGGACCTTGGCACTTTTGATTTTGGGAGCAAGAAATCAGTCCCAGACCTACTGTAAAGAAAAATCTCCGGTCGATTTTTTTGGGGACATTGGCTGGGAATTCTGAGTTTGCTAAACTTCTGACCTTTTTGTTGAATTTTTCTGCAAAGTTGGTGTCGTTGAATATTGGAAGCGATGGTTTAAGGAGTGGGAGTTTAGTTTTCATGGGTTGCACGTTATGTGTTTGATGATATTCCAGGACTCCTGCACCGGTGGTATTGTCGAATAAAGCAGGGCCGGTGGCATATGGCCTGGCGGTAATTAGGAAGGTGGCATTGGGGAAGTGACCTTTTGTCATAAGGAGAACATTTGTGGTTTGTCCAGGGGTTATGAGAAGCGTGCTGGTCTTGAACGGTTTGGTGTAGACAAAGATCGGGCTTCAACTCACGTGGAGGTCGTGGTTGGCAATCACCAAGAAGAGCTCGTCATTGAGTGCAGCGTTTATTAACCTCAGTAGGTATGTTTTCCCTGGTTCCACCTTTAACTTGAAAGTATCTGCATAGGCAGAAGATGATTTTGATCCAGAAAAGTCGTCATATTTATGTAAACAAGTAGCTAGCTAATCATTAGAAACATTTGCATGATTCACCGGAGATATAACATGCTCTTTAGTTTGGATGACTCGAATTGATTTCTATGAACGTACCCAATAAGGGCAGTTCACAAACATCCCAGCTATGTAAGGTTAAGAAAGGGCAGAAATATCCCATCTATGTAGGATTGGGGAAGGGCAGGACAACAAGGCTTTGTATGTAGTTTTACCTTATAATTCTATGGAAAGTTTTCACAACAAACAACTCGAATTCCTGTAAGAGGCTGTAGTAACATCAAACAACTTGCATACGTACAGCGATAGCTTTTACTATTAATGTTTTGCCGTTAAGTCAAACCTGCCTTAATTCTTTTGGAATGTAGAAAGGAGGGAAAAGGTTGATAGTCATTAGATAAGTTGGATGCTTGTAGAGTCAGATTGCACAAACATTTGCCATTTGGGATTTACCTTTAGCTGAACAGGAGTTGTAGAGAGGTCCTGGAAGACCATTGATAGTAAAGGCATCAGAAAGGGTAGGTGCTGAACCCGTCTGCGTTGCTTGGTTAATCATGCTTTCTGTATCTGCCTTCCACCATTCACCTGTGATTGTGCGATAAGTTTAATAAGATCATTACGTGCATGGTTTTATTGTGTAATGTGATCCCTACTTGCATTGCTGCAATCTTGATCATTAACTATATGACGACAAATATAATGAATGAGAATGACATTTGTTAGTGAGAGTAACTCTTCCACTTGCATTTGCCTCTTCTAATTGGGGCCAATTATGAAAAGCTAATATGCAAGTCAAAAGTTGATCTCTTTTCCTTTAATATATATAATCATGTTCAAGTAATGTACCGAAAATGATGGGGACTTCTTTGTGGGGTTGTGGAAAAGGGTAAGGAACTCCCAGCTTTGGGAGGATAATTATAGGCCCATAGAGAGTCGCTCTGAGCCAGGAAATGTGGGCATGCCAAAACAGAGTCCCTCTTTGGCCTGTAATCGTGAAATCGTAAACATAGGTCTGTCCTGTCTGAATAGGGCACTGTGTGATATAAGCCGGTCCATCCGCCCAACCACTCCTTAGCTGCCTTATTCCATGCCTGTCATTACAACCCCAACCATTACCATATTCTGCGACATAATGTGTGTACGTATGTATTTATACAAAACACACTCTTACAGAAAGAGTAACATACCAATGAATGGAGATATTGTACTGAACATGATTCACCACCTTGACTACCACTCTGTCTCCTTCTCTTGCTATGATTTGAGGCCCCGGAAATTGGCCATTAACTGTGGCAATGTTCTTGGTTTGGCATAATCTTTTCACATTCTGCATTTTAATCTGCATGCATACATACATATCCAAATGCAAAGGTGAGAAAATTTCACAAAGTCTGTTGCCAATCAGGAGTTACAATTCAAAACGCCATTGCACATGAAAAATTGCGATTCTGACGCAGACACCACGCAAGAACACACGTGCTTTTACGTTGCTCTCTGCATCAGAATTTCTCATTGCTTCTGTACTCACATCAAACTTGTAGTGTCTTGTGATTCCAGTCTGTTTTTCCTGTGTTCCAGCAGCGAAGGCACAGACTGAAACAAACACAATAAGAAAGGTGTACTTTACAAAGCCAAAACCCATGATTTCAACTGTTTTTTTTAAATATATTGAAACGCAATGCTTCTTTTATCAAATGTGTGATATTGTAGAAATACTTAACAAATGACCAATGAGTAACAAGTTAATTTGTGTGTGTTTATATAATGTTAAATATATCAATTCAATTCAACTTGTCAGTTTGGTTAATTAGGTGATCCCTTAGAGATGGAGATTAGAGGTCTATTTCTCTGTTATCTACTTTAGAGTCTGACAGTGATTTATTTGTTGGGTAACTTTTGAGTGATTCTTAAGTCAAAAAACTACAAAACGTGCATATTATCCAAATTCTCTCATTTACAAGAAAACAACTTACTAAATTCAATATAATGTATGAATCATTGCACAAGAGTTTGCAATTAATATTAAAACTATATATATATATATATATATATATATATATATATATATATATATATATATATATATATATATATATATATTTTAATAGAAACTTTTTTATTGAAAAAAAAATAGAAAGAAAGTACAAAAGGTGATTTAATCCGTCTTACTAAAGTTTAGGAAACCTCGGGACCTGATCCCGTGAAAACCTCTTAGCATTAAAACCCCGAAGGAAAAAATCTACAGACAACAAAGTTTACGGTTGTTCAGTGCTGAGTCAAGTTAAAGAAAAAAACATCTTATCGAGGAAACCTAGGTTAAGCTTTTCAATATGATCTACATTTTTTTTTTTTTGTATTGTTTCTCCTCACAGGAATCTCTTTCATCTTTTTGATCTTCTTGAGCATTGTACGAAGCGTGCGTCTATATGTAGACTAGTGCATCTTCGTATGTAATTTCAACAACTCGTATAGAAATTGTTGCAGCTAGATAGAATTTAAAAGAAAAAAAAAAAAAAAAAAAAGACCCAGAGTCATATTGTATCTCACTATTTTTATTAAATAATAGCAATCTCTATTTCAAGTAATATTTCTTTTATAATAATTCTATAAATGGTAAAATTGTGATCTAACCCCTATCATCTTTCCCTATCTAGAGATTTACATATTTTCTATAATTTGTTTCGCCGTGTGTATGGTTTGATCTATCATGCTTATAGTGGGTTTTTTCTAAGAGCATTATTTGGTTTTCTTTTTAGCTTCGGATATGTTTCTTTTTATCTAGCATGTTTGTTGAAAATTAAAGTCAAATGCTATCGTGGCCCGTAAGACTAGCTTATTGGTCACGTGTCGAATGTCTCGTTTTAGTTGTGGGCTCGACTTCTAGGACAGACCGTTACATTACGTGAATAGAATGTTATCGCCTTATTCTATTTGTGCCATTAGTTCATTCAAAGAAGAGAATCATTATTTTATTGTTGCTTATAATTATAAATATTGAGATTCACCGTTGAAATTCAATAGTGTATTTGTGTGGTGAATATTCGGAATTATGTCTGAAGGTGGTCATATGAGGTTTTAAAAGATAAACGAAGAAAAGATAAAACAAATTGGTGCAAGAATTATTATTTTCAATGTAAGATGCAAGTATTTGAAAATGACCGATGAAAGAGAAATGACACTTTATCATTGTGCCTGAAGTTTACAAAATATTGGGTAGGGTAAACTTTTAAATCTTATAATTTTTTTCTTATTGTAAAAGTTTTATTTTTTTTGAGTGGAAGTTTTATACATTGTTATAAAATAGGAATTTAGAAATGGTTTTTTATATATTTTTTTAATTTTCTTATAAGGGAAGAGATGGAATCGAACCATGGTTCTTGTCGGAAAATGCAATGATATCTTCTGCTACTAAGCTAGATTCAATTGCCAACAGTTTTATACACCGTCCAATTTCATTTAAAACATATTTATTGTGCTCAAATTTCCCAAAGTTTTTTTTTTTAGAAACAATTTCCCAAAGTAAAATGATATAAAATAACCCCATCAATTAATAAAAACAAATAGTTGAATGAGTTAGTTATAATATATTATTGAAAATAACATGGCTTAGAAACTTCTTTTTTTTATTACTTCATTTCAACATTTTAAAAAAACTTAACATGTTACATACTACTAATATGAGTACTATTGTTTTATAATATGCTTATTAATTAAAAAAAATATTTTTTTCCTTTGGAAATTGTATTTGTGGTATGATAAAAAGTAGTCGCGTATTATAAAAAAATTAGTAGTATTAAAGTACGATGTTATGAAAGAACCCGTGTAATAAGTTGCCTTGGCCTGAAATTCACACGGCCGACCTTCTCCGATCCGCGGTGGTGCCCTATCCCTAAAATGAAGATAAAAATAGAGTTTTCGCCGAATAGGCTCCTGCAATGGAGAAATTTCTATCCTATTTATTTTTAGGGATATGAATCAGTCAGTCCTTGTGATGATCACGACTATTCTTACTAAACATATTTAATTGTTAAAAATTATAGGGATAGGAATAGGGATCTTCTTTGATCAAAATAATAAATATTTAATGTGTATAAATAGGGTTGTGAGGTAGAATATGTATTATTTAATATTATTTGAAATGTTATAGGGATAAGGATAGGGATGCTGTTGTAGAGGTTTTTGAATTGAGATGTTGTAAAATAGGGATATGTATTATTTTACATTATTTTAGGGATAAAATTTGGGGACTCTGCTGGGAGTGTAAGGGGGTAGTTGCCCCATTTGGCTCCAGAAAAACTCATATTATATACATTATATAATTTATCTAAACGCTTAAATTTTATATACCTGGCCGAGGGATTACAAAAAAACATAATCATCACTCAAGAGTCAAGATGTGCTTCACTATTTCAAGAATAGAAAGGCAGAAAATGTGAGATGATGCTCTAAGGTTGATCTTGAAAAAGCGTATGACAAAGTAGATTGGAGCTTCTTGGAGAAGATTCTTGGCAAGATTGGGTTATCCGACAAAATCATAACTCTCATCATGTTCAGTTTGAAAACGTTCTGATTATCCATCAGCTGGAATGGTGGTCTCAGGCAAAGACACCCTCTTGCTCCTTATTTATTTGACTTATGTATGGAAAGCCTTGAGTCAGTTGATTGACAAGGAAGTACAAGAATGGAGATGGAAAGCTGTCAAAATTGGACGTCAATGTCCTCCCCTATCATAGCTTTCTGTTGGATAAAAATAAAATGAAGATGAAACTGTCAAACTGAAAGATGAAGAGGCTATGTAGAGCTGGGAGAATGGTGTTAATCAAGAGCTCTCTTGCCACACACCCCTTTTATGCTATGCAAACAACCAGACTTCCATCCGGTGTTTTTAATGATATATGGAGAAACTCTGCAGGCAGTTTTTTCTTGGGAGAGGAGGATGAGCCTGGAATAAACTGTGTCAATCCTAGGAGAATGGTGGTCTTGGTTTTAAGAACCTTCGTCACATGAACATTGCTCTCTTAGGAAAATTAGTTTGGAACAAGCAATGAGGCCATTATATAGGGAGATGATCTAGACCATAAATACACAGTATCCGGAGGCTATGCTTTCTTGCGAAACTCTAGCACATGAGATGACAACCAAATCTGGACTACTATTTGGAAGCTCCAAGGACTTGCAAGATTCAACTTCCTTCTTTGGCAGGCTTGCCATAATGCTCTTCTACCTATGATGTCAGCTCTTCATTTATATGCGGCTTCTGCAAACAGAATGATGGATCTTCCATCCATGCGTTAAGGGATTGTTACAGTTCCAGGCGTATTGGGAAGAATATACTACCCCAAGACAAATGGGAATCATTCTTTTCCATTTCTTCAACCACTGTGTGGGTCAGTGCCAACACTCAAAGGCAGGCAAATTATGGGCATTGGCCCTGTACTTTTCGTGAGGCTATATACCACATTTGGTATTAGAGAAACCAAGCACGTAATGGGACTGGCCAAGAAATCTTAGATAAGCTTGGAAGTTTAGTAGTTTTTATTTCATGACAGTTCTGGAATGATTTCGCGGTTGTTTTCACTTTATTATCAATGAAGAAAGCCTGTTTGCTAAAAAAAAGAAAAGAAAAGAAAGAAAGGTAAGAAGACAAGAATACAAAATGTTGTAAAAACTTTCAATCACCAAGTTGGGTGTTTGAACAAAACTGAATCATATATATATTGAATCGTTTCTATTGTAAAATCAAAAGATATAACTAAAAAACATTCAACATTTAGGAAGATCCGATGGGGGAGGTGGCAGCTTCTGATTCCGTGTCTTCCCATCTAAAACAATCCATGCCATCTTCAAACCCCAGCTCGTGTGAACTTCCAAGTGACAATGCATGAACCAGACACCTACATTATCAATTCAATTTCAAAACTATATTTTGTTAGTTGAATACGAATATGAAACGCTGTGATTACTTCAGAATGTGTATACAATACCTGGATTATCTGCAAGGAAGCGAATCGCTACCCAGCCTCCGGAAGGTACACCGACAGTGTTTCTTTCCGCCGGATCAACAAGATTAAATCTTGTGGGGTCCTTGTTAGGATCAAAGTTTCCGATGCCCTGACCGACGATGAAGAAGTTGAAACCATGGAGATGGAGTGGGTGACTTTCTGCACCAAGTATGCTTGTATCTTGCAATACCAATTCCACCCTAGTATTATAGGGAAGGACCGCGACTTTGGTGCCGGTGTTCACAAATAAATTAGTAGATAGATTGCCTGTGTAGTTGAATTTGAATGGTGGGTTGGCTGGAAAATCAGTGGTATATACTCCTTTTGATTGGTTGAAGAAGTGGGCTTGAAGAAGAGCCACTTTTGGCTGCACAAACGATACGTTATTCACAGCAGCGGCTACCCTTGTATTGTTAGGACCTTGACACGTTTGTTTTTTGGAACAAGAAATCAGTCCCAGACTTACGGTAAAGAAAAATCTCCGGTCGATTTTTTGGGGGACATTGGCCGGGAATTCTGAGTTTGCTAAACTTCTGACCTTTTTGTTGAATTTTTCTGCAAAATTAGTGTCGTTGAATATCGGAAGCGATGGTTTAAGGAGTGGGAGTTTAATTTTCATGGATTGCACGTTATGTGTTTGATGATATTCCAGGACTCCTGCAGCAGTGGTATTGTCAAATAAAGCAGGGCCGGTGGCGTATGGCCTGGCGGCAATTAGGAAGGTGGCATTTGGGTAGTGATGTTTTGTTGTCAGGAGAACATTTGTGGTTTGTCCAGGGGTTATGAGAAGCGTGCTGGTCTCGAACGGTTTGGTGTAGACAGCATCTGCTTCAACAACTGTGAGGTTGTGGTTGGCTATACTGAAGAAGAGCTCGTCATTGAGTGCAGCGTTTATTAACCTCAGCAGGTATGTTTTCCCCGGTTCCACCTTTAACTTGAAAGTATCTGCATAGGAAGAAGATGATTTTGATCAAGACAATTCATCATATTTATTTAAACAAGTTGCGTGATTACAAACATTTGCATGATTCATTGGAGAATTAACTTGCTCTTTATTTTGGATGACTCGAGTTTGATTCCTATGAATGTAACCAAAAAGGGTAGTTCATAGAAACATCCCATCTATGAAGGGCAGGACATTAGGACAAATAGATGTTGTATGTAGTTTTACCTTATAATTCTATGGGAAGTTGTCCAATCAAACAACTTGAATATCTATACGAGGCTGTAGTCACAAGCAGGGGCGGAGCTATTGAGGACCGAGGGGGTGCCCCGGCCCCCCCTCAATTTCTGTGAAATTACTATTATACCCCTTGTGTATTATATAATTTTCCGAGAAATAGTATTAATATTAACTTTCGCTTTTTTATATGAACTGGCTACTGTATATTATTTTTGCTTTTCTAAAACTTTTTTAGTTCAGTAAATTTACGATTACACTCCATGTTTAATTGACTTATTCCCCAAATAAAACCGTGAACTGCTATATTCTTTTTTTTTCCTTTACAAACATTTGCCATTTGACATATACCTTTAGCTGAACAGGAGTTGTAGAGAGGTCCTGGTAGACCATTGATGGTAAAGGCATCAGAAAGGGTAGGTGCTGAACCCGTCTGCATTGCTTGGTTAATCATGCTTTCTGTATCTGCCTTCCACCATTCACCTGCGATTGTGCGGTAAGTGTAATAAGATCATTACGTGCATATTATTATTGTGTAATGTGATTACTACTTGCATCGCCGCAATCTTGATCATTAACTATATGACGACAAATAGAATGAGTGAGACATTTGTTAGTGAGTTACTTATGATCAAAGAATGGGTTGCCTCTTCTAATTGGGGCCAATTATGAAAAACTAATATGCAAGTCAAAAGTTAAATCTCTTTTCATTTAATTTTAAGTAGTTATTGGGTAATATATATATATATATATATATATATATGTCGTCATGTTCAAGTAATGTACCGAAAATGATAGGGACTTCTTTGTGGGGTTGTGGAAAAGGGTAAGGAACTCCCAGCTTTGGGAGGATAATTATAGGCCCATAGAGAGTTGCTCTGAGCCAGGAAATGTGGGCATGCCAAAACAGAGTCCCTCTCTGGCCTGTAATCGTGAAATCGTAAACATAGCTCTGTCCTGTCTGAATAGGGCATTGTGTGATATAAGCCGGTCCATCCGCCCAACCACTCCTTAGCTGCCTTATTCCATGCCTGTCATTACAACCCCAACCATTACCATATTTATGCAGCATAAAGTGTATACAAAGCACACTCTTACGGAAAGAGTAACATACCAATGAATGGAGATATTGTACTGAACATGATTCACCACCTGGACAACCACCCTGTCTCCTTCTCTTGCTATGATTTGAGGCCCCGGAAATTGACCATTAACTGTGGCAATGTTCTTGGTTTGGCACAGTCTTTTGACATTATGCATTTTAATCTGCATGCATACATACATACATACATATCCAAATGCAAAGGTGAGAAAATTTCACAAAGTCTGTTGCCAATCAGGAGTTACAATTTGAAACGCATAAAAGCAAACCGCATCAGAATTTCCCATTGCACATATATATGTACTCACATCAAACTTGTAGTGCCTTGTGATTCCAGTGTGTTTTTCATGTGTTCCAACAGCAAAGACACAGACGGAAACAGGCAGCAGCAGCAGAAGAAGAAGAATGGTGTAGTTTACAAAGCCAAATCCCATGATTTTTACTGATTTTTAAAATATGTAATTGGTATGTGTGATGTAATAGGAGTACTTAACAAGATGATTGGTGATTAACAAGTTAATTTGTGTGTGTTTATATAATAGAATGTCAACCAAAACAATCAAACATGTGGGGTTTGGTTAATTTGGTGATCCCATGGAGATTATAGGTCTATATCTCTATTATCTCATTTTAAAGTCTAATTGTGATTTATTTGTTGGGGTTACTTTTGAGTGATTTTTAAGTCAAAAGATTACAAGACGTGCATACTATCCAAATTCTTTCATTTACAAGAAAACAACTTACTAAAATTCAATATAATGTATGAATTACTGCACAGTTGAAGAGTTTGCAATTAATAATAATCAGTTATGTGTGAATTATCATCAAATTAGTATTAGATAAATGCCTTAATTTATATGTATTATACACATGCTAAGTACTATTGGTTTTGGAATTTCTCAGTATATACTCCTTCCGTACCGAAATAACTTAGGCAGTTATCAAAAAGATTTGTTTCAAAATAAATGATGTGGTTACATTTCCAATGCTGTCATTTATTGTATTTTTCCTACATCTATCCTTATTTATTAAGGAGTGAGAGAATAAATACAACATTGCATTAATTATTGACTAAGGGTTTCTTTAGTCATTTTGACATTCAAATTAAAGCATTAACTCACATCCTTAATATGCGTATTTTTGACAACTACCTCAGTTATTTCGGAACGGAGGGAGTAATAAGCAGCAGAAGTAATTGGCAGAAAAGGGAAATGATTTTTGGGTAAAGAAAAAAAAGAGTAATATTTAGATAATCCAGGAAAGGAAAAGGACACTTGGTCCGCCCCAACGGAGAGTGAAAAAAATGGGTGCAAGGTAGCCCTCACTCTCCTAAAGTTTCTTTGTCTGAGACTTAACAGCTTTGATGTTTACCGGCTACATCTATTTCTCTTCTCCAAAAAAAAAAAAATTCCAATTAAAACAATTTTTTAAAATTAATTAATCCTCTTTTCTTTTAGCACTTATGCATGTTATTTACTTTGCAAAAAAAAAAAAATTGGCATATTATTGGTTATGATGTTTTGCGGATTGTTTTGAGTATTTTGAATGATGGTTGGAGCTGGGTGATCTAAATGCAACTTATATTTCCCTCATTCCTAAAGTGGCATTTCCGGTGTGTTACTTCGGTTAATTATAATGTTATTGTCTGGGAGGCCATGCCGTCGGATCATCCCATCTCGGGGGGTTTCGTTATGGCAAACCACTCCCACCTTTCCCTTCATAATATGTGCGAAGGGCCTCACCGCTTTACTCGATCGAGCGACTCGGATTAGGACATTGCAAGGGATTTCCTTTGGAAGACACGCATGCGTACATATTTCTCACATTCTCTTCGCGGATGACATGATGTTGTTCTTTGAGTATGTTGAGGGAGCTCTAGAGCTCTTCTCCATCTTTTTAATCAGTTTGATGCACTTTCGTGTCATACAATCAACTTTCACAAGTCTAGTCTCTATTTTCTTAAGGGATTGCGGCTACAAGATAGAGACTATTTTTTCTATTTTTTGCAGATACCTATTGGGGATGGCACTGAGAAATACTTGTGTATGCTAAGGACGGAAGGGTCTTTCTAGGAGTAGTTTATTTTAAGAGAAATATTTAAGGTTAATAAAGGGATAATTTTGTCGTTTGCTAGACAGTTCAAGACACATTAATCACGATCTTAATCGGTGCGAATACTCCAAAAACGACAACTTCAAAAAAAAAAAAACAAGGAGGGAGTAGTATCTTAGAAACTAAAAAATGGCAGGAACATCAAAGCCTATTGATATACAAGTGGAAGCAATGCATACAAAGATTGAAATTATGAGGGCAAAAATCACTGAAATATATGAGGTAGTGAAAATGCTTATTTTGTAATTTTCTTTTCGTGACGAATCTTATAAAATTGCAGTGCCTATTCATAGAATAATGAAAGAGTTACTCCTTAAAGTCTACATCATACCTACACCCAATATCATCTTATGGCTGTGATTGTTTTTAATTATTAAAAAAATTTGCAAGTGAAAGATGTGTGGTGAGATGATAATGGTGTAGACTTTAGAGAGTAATTCTATCATTATCTCTAATTCATATGCTATAAATTTTCATAGCTTGATGCCGTGACATGGGCTAGGGGTGAAGTTTGGCCTGTTGTCATCTATTTATAAAACAAAATCATTATATGGTGTCCCAATTCGTAAACCGAAACCGTACGCATTTAAGTATAAAATCATTTATTCGGTCCGATTTGATTTGATTTTGGTTATTCACGATTTTTATAACAAATGAAATTATTTACTGCATATCACAAAGTATTTGGGAACAAAATATGCATGCAATATTTTAATATAATTATGTGAGTAAGGTCAAAGAGATGATTTAAGAGATAATATACATTGAACCAACCCTTACGCATGCCATAATGAGATCTAAAAACCAACTACATTCTCAACCATTATTCAAACAAAACTCGATGTGTAACACCAAACCTCCTCGCTGTAAGTGCTTTAGAAACATATGTATAAAAAAAAGATTTCATTTAGCCCCCTTATGCTTACTATAACTAGTTATTTTGGTTTTCTACTCGCGGCTTTAACGATAACCTCCGCTCTGTTTATTGGTTTGAGCAAGATACAACTTATTTAAATTTCCTATTTGAAATTAAAATTTTTGAAATGAAGAATACATAAAATGAAAACTTTCGGACAGACAAGAAGATAAAAATTTATCTATTTTGTATTTCAATTCATCAATGAAGAATTAACCCTCACATATATTAGTATAGAAAAAACTCATTCAATATTAAATAACATATATAAATCGCAAAATGTTTAAAAAAAATAGTATATAAGTGTGAGAGAGGGAGAACATGTAACACTATAAATTCTTGTGTTCACTACATTCTGCAATATTTTGTGCATATCTCAGTGTTGCATGACTAAACCTTGATAATCTGAGCTTTTACTTTCTAAGTTTAAGTTTGGAATCCTTGATTAAACTTATATGCGTATCTGATAACCAAAACACAAGTGATTCTCACTGTCACTACACAACTGTCACTGTCATTGTTACTATAGAGAAACTTAGTTTAAATTATTAATTTGAACCGATATCTTTGATCTATCTCGAGCATTGCTTTGTCCGCATATCTAGAAGCCTTGTACTTGATCTTAAACTAATAATCCTACTAAATACATAACTCAATTGCAATGGATTTCAAACTCGGGGATCATGGTTTTCTCAAATTATTTTTAGGTATTCAAGCATCTACCGCTGCGAAAGGGAGGATCCACATACGTCGGTCAAAATATATTCTTGATCGCTAAGCCCACAAAAGCTTCATGATCTTGTAGAAATTCATCTGTCTATCTAGATAGCTGAGCCCTTAACTCTAGAGTAAGTCACATAATATCGTCAAGTCGTGAGGTTCTTCAATGTCGCACATAATATCATTACGAACAAGATTGTTAAATTTACTCCATTTTTAAAACCCCATGTCTAAGCAGTTGACCGGACCATTTATAATACATTTAGCGTGCTACCAGACAAAAGTACGTGGCGTTACACAACACATACCCTGAATTAGTAAAAGGATACTTTATCTTAAAACAATGTAAAAATGAATTACCAAAACTACCATTCCATTTCCTCTTCAAACTTCCCAACTCCAGCCCCAGAAAGAACAATGTACATCAATGTTTTTCGTCTTCTCTTTTTGAGAAATTACACCAGTAAACTTAGTAAAAGAAAATACACTACACAATTTGGTAGGGAATTCATTTATCGATCTGGTTAAGCTTGCCAAGACCGTTGCAGTTAGGACAAACAATTTGAGCTTGGTCTTTCCTAGCTGCATTTGCCCTTAGAGTAGCCCCTGTTTTCCTTATAAATCCAGCTCCATCACATTCAGGGCACCTGCCAAAAAAAAAAAAAAATCAATTTGATTCATAAAAATTAAAGCTATAGCACATTTGATTCCATCATAAATTAATCTACCAAAAGTAACAAAAAATTAAACAATACGTAGTATGTGCTTTTGCTTACAGGTCTTTGCGGGAAAAGAGGATAGGAAATGCAGTTCCGAGCAGAGCAACAGCAGCGGCGCCGGCGATTAAGTAAACTGTTCCATCCGATGATACATCTCCAAATGCTGCAACCACCGTCAGCGGCCGGGTGTAATTCTTCTTCCCATGGCTTTTTGCAGTACTAGTAGTATTCGGAGAGGAAATGAATCTTGACCCAAAAAATGTTGGTCTGCCTGAAATATACGACCTCGTCGGCAGAGACCATGGCTGATTTTCCACGGAATTCGTCATCAACAGAGTATTATGCATAGCTGAAGCCGACGCCATCAAAAAAAATAATATTGAATTCCCCTTTCTTTCTCTTAAAATGTTGACTGCAGCGAGCAAATGGTTAGGAAAATATGCGATTTTATATATATGCATCCTTTTGATCTTAATCAGGAGATGGATAAGGGATCGCCGTGTCAAAATTCAGAAGAGAAGATCTTTTCTCTTTGGATAAGCCTGGTCCCACATACACGCAATGGATTTGATGGATAGTAGGAAAATGTTTTTTTTTTTGGGTTTACAGTTTTATTTATTTCTTTTTAGGGTTTACAGTTTCATTTATTTCCTTTTTAAAATGTTTTTTGGATTTAAATTATTATTAATTTCTATTACGAAATTGAAGAAGAAAGAAAAAAAAACAATGGGGTGAGAGAGGCTCGAACTCTCGACCTCAGGATAACTCAGAAGCTATGAGACCTACGCGCTAGCCAACTGCGCCACCACCCCATATGTTATTTTGGGAGTTTATTAATATCTATTCCATTTAAATGTTACTGTATTGATGGTTCTTTTTTTTAAGGTTTTTTTTTCCTTATGAGACGATATGCATTGATATCAAATGTTGATGAAATATCAATGTAATTCATCTTGCTATCACTCTGAAGAGTATGATAATCATGAGGGACAAACACTTTGCAAAGAAAAATACAATTCCATATACAATGACAAAAAAACTACATTAGCTCTTGGGGTTCCTTTGATACAGGGCAGACTCAGAGTTTTTCACTATATTTTCCTTGTTGACAAAATGAAAAAGAATTTGACTATGTGGAGATCTAACTCTATCCACGGCATGAAAGAACATCTTCATTAAGAGTTTCCCGTCAGAAATGTTCTAATTAATGAGATATTTATGTGGCCCGATATTACGATATTACGTTACTTCCTCCGTTTTTTTTAACTGACATTTTTCAGAATTTGCTTGTTTTTATTTATCTCTCATTTTACAATACCAATGCAACATTTATTATTTTTTTCCACAATTACCCCTCAATTCAATTATAATATACTTCATCCGTTTTTTTAACTATCATTTTTCCGAATTTGTTTTGTTTTTATTTATCAATCATTTTACAATATTAATGCTGCATTTATTATTTTATTCACCTTTACCCTTCAATTTAATTATAAATTATAATATATAAATAAAGTATTTACATCTCCAATAAAAAATGATATCCCAATGCTAAAAACTTCAAAAATCAATTAGCAGCACTATTATCCATGTATATACACATTTTCAATATAATACTCCAATTAACAAGAAATAATCAATATTTATTAGGTGAGCATAGATTCGAAAAATCAAAGAACAACTTGGTCATTTTGAAATATATTTTAGGCATATTAATTACTTTCTTAATCTGTGTGATTCTTTTCTATGCAACAGTTAAAGAAACGGAGGGATATTTTCTTCTACTGATTAGCGGTTAGCATGCATAATGATTCTATGGTAGTCAATGATTTGATTTCCTTGATGTGTGGAAATCATTTATTGACAATTATGACTAAAATTGCATTTGGGTCCATGGTCTAGCTTATTTAAGTCTGTGATAGCATCAGTCTAGGGCATCGGTTTTGAGAAGGTCGTGATAATAGCATCTCGGGAGGCTGGACAAACGAGATATGAAGATCTTGATAAAGGTGTTCAACACGGTATATCTGAATAACAATGAATGTAGGTACGCTTCCTGATTTATTTTATTTCAGGTGCGTATTATGATGGATACTTTGAAACAATCATTATCCTTGCAAAACTTATTGATAGATAATAAATTAGCAGAGGCATTTGGACAATGTAAGACATTATTTAGGTAAAAGGGATTTGTAGAACAATATTACCAGTGTGTTTTATCTCCAAACTTTGTCCATTTCCAACAGCAACTTGATCCTGACCAGTAAAGGGTTGTGCTAAAGTTAACTGCTCAAGATCGTTTGTAAGATGTTGATTCGCTCCGCTATCAGCTAGCCAAGTGTCGTCCTCTATAAGAGGGTGATGTGTGTGAGCAGCCATTGCCACTAACTGAGCGGGATGATGACAGCCTTGATAGGTGTACTCCATTCTGTGATAGCAATCTAGAGCCTGATGATTCATACGGCCACATATTTGGCATGGATTTTTGTTTTGGTTGAACAACTACTGTGACTGGTTTGCATTAGGTGCTCTCGGCTTAGGACCAGCAAATTGATTTGGTGTGAATTGCTTGTCCATTCTTTTGATTATTTATTATTTGGATTTGTTAGTCGCTTTGGGAATACCCCGTTGCACATTCTAGTTAGGCTTTGTGTTTCATAAACGATATTTTATTAAGAATAAAATTACATCGTTTTAATATTAAAAAAATTTGAATCTTATTGGAGTCACGTGACCCCGAGACAAGTAGATCCGCCCATGGGTCCATGTAAGCAACCAAAAAGCTAGAGGAACGGGGAAAGGGGGATTAAGCAGTTAGTAAGATTGAGGCAACAAAAGAAAGGAAAAAAAAAACGAAAACCATCTCAAAGAAGACTTGTTGATGCTTTGAAATAGATGAGAATAACATAGGCTAGTTTTTACATTGCAGAGAATGTGATCATGACATACAAATGCAGGAAAAACAATAATAAGAGTAATCAAAGAGGCAGATCGAGGCCTTTCCCGACTTCAACACCAATTATTTGAAGTATTCCCTTGTTCAGAATCTGTCCATGTCCAGAAAAAGAAAAAAAAAATTTTAATTTAGTGTTCAAACTATAGAAGACAAATAGAAGGTGCATTTTGCAGAATGTCCCGATGGCGATAGGAAATTCTTTACCAGTTCAACGATGAATGTTCCGATGAGACCAATCATACAAGCTCTTGAGTTCCATATCTCGGCATTTCTTGTGAATCCCCAAAATGGAGGCTGTAATTTTGGTTCTGCTTTAGGGAGTTCAACCTTTCAGCAAAAATTCAATTTATCAAATTCATAGAACAAAAGCACAAGAAGGAACAACGATGTGCGTGCAAGATGGTCACACAATTAAAGCTGAGAAATTGAAGAAAAAACGTACTCCGGCAGGGAGCTTTGCTGCTTGAACCTTGAAATTAACAAGGCGTTTTGAGGATGGTATTTGAGTTTTGGCATCACCGAAAGAGACGAACTGGTGAGTTAGACTGTGAGTTGCGGCTGCAGCCGGCGCCGAGGCTGAGAGAAAAGAAGATGTGATCGCCGATGAAGTTGCCATGGATAATCCGACGACGAATACTGACCATTGCTATGCCTCAAGTGATGCCGCATCTTATCTAATATTCTTCTTTCATTCATTCAGACACCATTTGGAATGCTAAACGTGGCCTGTATTTCGCCAGGTCCCGTCCTTTTGTCTTTTTTTTTCAAATTAAGTAATGTAGTTATCAAAATTATTTATTCCATTTTACGTATTGACAGTTAATTCAGTATTTATTGTGTTTTTTATACACATACTCTTATTAATTAAAGTGTGGGGAAGAATGAAAACAACATTGCATTAATTATCAAATTGAAAAAGTTAAAATTCAATTTGTTTGGATACGAAACATACATGATTTAACTAAACTGGAATCATGTCGGAATCCGTCACGTAGCGGTCTTATCCTTCAATTCTCGTCCCGGTATAATTCGGAAATCTATTTTTTACCCCAACATCTACCCGACAAGTGACGGGACTCGACAATTAGGGAACCCGAATGTTCAGGATCCCTCCCAATAGAATTCGGATATTTATTTTTTACCCCGACCCCTACCCAACCCGAAAAGTGTTTAGGACTAAACAATCGGGGAACCTGAATGTTCGGGATCCTTCCCAACAAAATTCGAGAATCTAGTTTTTACCCCGAGCCCTACCCGATTAATGATGGGACTCGACAGTCGAAATACCCGAATGTTTGGGATCATGTCGGGAGTCTAACGTTGTTTCTAGGCATCATCCTTTGGCTATCCTCACATGCTCTTCTCTCTCATTCTAGACCTTCTTTTCCATTCATTGCAGAGGAGACGCCATCAATGAGGAGATACATCATACAACTACAAGGGGAAATCTAAGTAGTTGTTGTAAAATAGAGATATACATTAATTATTGTAGAAGTATTTTAGAGGTGAAATCTAAGAATACTAATATTAATGCTTTAAGGCCATCTGCCTGTAGGGCTGCCCCAGAAGGGACTTTAGCTACATAAATCCGGACCATATGCAATAAATCTGATGCAATGACTCCTACAGAGAACTATTACAATGTTACAATTGGATGTTAAGCATATCCTTCAGCAACAGGCCATAACAAATCACTGCAACTCATATGATGAAAAACTATAACCTGATCTGCCCTCGTGTACCGACTTCAATTCCAACTTCTGGAAAGGACTGCCAAAAAGAATTTCAATTATACAACAGTTGTACCATAAAATCTCTCTTGGTTAATGAGTAGGTAAGAAAGAGTCGGGATATTCTGTTGCAAGGAGTCTTGTTGATCCAAAACAGTCTTGCAAGTGTTCAACCAGAAGACTCTTTGCAATAGAAAAAACCCGAAAGAATCAGCATATACCTGCTATTAGGGTCATAATAGAAGCCATTGACGGATCCATCGCAACATGAAAAGCAAACATAATAAAATCCAGCAATTGTCAAGCCACAATCTGTTCCCACGTTAACAAAATACTGCTCTTTCCATCTCTACAAAGAAAAAATCCGAAAAAGATCAATAAAATTTGCCGAAATTATAGGAGGATGCACTTGCATAGATGACTAATAACAGGAGTTTTAGTACCATAAAAATAAAAGGGTAGCTGCTCAAGTCCAGAGATTTTCCTCCATCAGTTTCCACTTGGCTCTGGTGGTGTAAAGGCTAGTTAAGTCAATAACGCGTATATACACATCAGATAACACAACATTCTACACTAAACTTACAAGAAGAGGAGAAAAAGATGGAAACTTGGCCCAGTGTTTTATGTCATCTTCCGACCTGCCCATTATATCAAAACCATTCAGTTAGCGACTAACCTAACAATATCAGCGTATGGACTTTCATGACTGTAACAATAATAAAAAGATACAAGTACATGCGAATGCTGGAAATGCACAATCACCTACGTTGCTCCCCACTTGCCAGTTAAAAATGTGAAGTTCTTGGCGTCAACAATCTCCCCTTCCCAGAAAGTAATTACCTTAAGAGATCAGAAAGAAGACATAAATATTCAGCTTCATTGAGATCTACAGTAGGTAAAAATGTAATGCTTTCATTAACCAGGATAGCGGTATGGTTAGGGAATGGAAATGAATATGTGCATACCATATGTGCTAGGTGATGTCAACTAATTGAAAGATAAAATAAATCTATGAAATACAGACAAAAACAACTTGTGTGCGACAATGTCAAGCAAATGAATACCTACATGAGATGTCAAAAATATGCACAAGACGATAAAGAGGACAGAGGAAAATGTTATCAAGAAAAAGACTTTTTTTCATAATATACAGAGAGTTATCATCAGATTACTTATCATTGTTGCCACTTACAAGAAATTCTGTAATAAGTCAAACTACCAGGCTAAGATGCAATAATAACTTCAATAACAACATGACAACAACAACAAAAATAAATACACGATTTGTTTCCCCTATAGTAAAAAGGATTACTTCATGGGATCGAACAAAGTGAAGTTCATTAATGTTTAGATATAGCGAAAGAAGAGGGGACAAAACCTTTTGTTTATTCATAATGAAATAAATTTGGAACTTAGTGGAGTCAGATTCTTGATATCAAAAGTTCATTCTTTAAGACTCTAGAGAAAGCAGGAATACATTCAGCACTTAAACAGTCATGTCTATTGACTTGAAAATGAGATTTAAATCCGAAGACACACAGAGACGGTAAAAAGTTGTGAGCATCATAAAATCCACAGAGCCTGGCTTTTAGATCCCGTTTTCCACAGGTGGGAAGCAACTTTTTCTTACCGGAGTAGCTGCCATTGGAACATTTAGGGCCTCCATTGTCCCACATAAGTATCCGTGTTCCAAGTCACAACCTTGAATTCGCACATTCACTTTCCATGCTTCATCTTTTTGCAGCCCCGAGACATTCTGTGTCCCAGAGAAAGCCTAAAAAATTGACACTTTTTCACTTAAAAACGAGTGCATCACATCTTATACAGTAACTTATGAAAACATCAGATACTATGATCACAGTTGAGTTGCTTTACTCGACTGAACTGCACAATGTCAAAATAGAATTGGTTTACTCATGATGCGCATCTAACTCAACGTACATCAAGAAGCAGATAAAACATCTGGTTGAACACAAATATCTGATACGAATCTCCATATTGCCAGTCAGAAATCATAACAGAAATGTATGAGTTTAATCACCAGAGCTCACTCCAGATGGTATCACTCCACAAAACATGAACAATCTATTTACTTCTAATAGGATTTCTGCGATATAGAATCATTTGTACATAGGGCAAGAAATGGTCAGCTCTAAAAATCAACTAAAAAAGACTGGATACATGTTTGATCAGACATAAACAAAAGCACCAACTCCTTTCCCATTCTAGACGATAGTGCACCTCTACACTAGGATTTTACACAAAAGTTAGAAAAAACATCTAACAAGCATAGTCATAACCCCACAATACAACTTAATGCCTACCAATGCAAAATGTAACTCAAAAAAACAGAAAGCAACCGTTTGTCTAGTGCATATTACTTACCAATTACCTAGTAGGAACCCAAAAAAAAAGAGCACAGCTACTCAGGAACTTACGAATGAAAAGAAAGTATGGAGCAAAAAGTACCTGTCCAACACTCAACAGGGAACATGGTTGAAGTGTAGCATTTCCTGGATTTTCACCTTTCATCCAAACAATAAGATATGGAAATTAGATTAAAAATTTGCAGTGATTTTGCATTGTCTTCACGACACGCAAATCTATAATATGAACTTTACAGCACAGACAAATTATCCCGAATAAACTAAATAGTTACATAATCTTTATTTCCCCCAACATGTTACACTTCATTTCCTTATCAAACTTTCTCTACTCTAAGAACAATTAAAACAAATCAAAATGAATAACTCAAGAGAAAAAAAAAACCCGCTAAGCATAGACCAAGTTAGAAAAATGCAGCCAATAAAACATTTCATACTGGGTGATATATAAGTAGCAAACACAAAGAATCAAAGATCGTATAGTACTTCAGAACAAACACAAAGAAAAAAGTGAAAATAAAGGTTACCGGAAACGAGGGAAGGAATAGAAGATTCGGACACCCTTACTGGCATGATTCGCAAATTCTAGAGATTTGATGAGTTTCTGCTACGTAGCACAGTAATCTTTCAAAATTTGAATAATGATAATAATCAAGAAATCCTTTCCTTTTTCCGCCCTCTCGAACCTCTACTCTGTAGCAACTAGCAAAAGATGAAAGGTTGCAGCTTTGTGGGTGATCTCCGGCAGGAAGGGGCTATCACCGAGTCAAATTTAATTGGACAATTGCCCAACCGCAATGTTGAACAAATGTACTAAAATTTTTTTTTTTTGAAAAACCGATAAGTTTTTTTTTTTTGAATAAAAGATGAATATATTAACTCGTTCGTCAGTCATGATAAGCGGCAGAAATTACATCATGAGGTTTCTTCTCAAAAAACGACGACAGAGTGGCTGCAGGCTACGCCTATCTAAAGAAGAATGTGTTGGAAAATTCCCAATCAAAACAACAAAGGAGAAAAAAGAAGACCGGAAGACGGGACGAATGCCAGACAATCACGCGCTAAACAATCGGTAAACGACAAATCATCACCGGCCGTAGTAAGGCTTGTACGCAAGTCAAACAATCCGTCTCAAAGGTAATCCTAGATAGCCCAAGATGCCCAAACCTCCTCCTCATCGCTAATAGAATCGCCGCATCTCCGCATCTCTCGCCGCAATGCCTGGTCAAAGTGGAATGAAAGCGCCTACTGTCGATCCTACCACATCTCGAAATAGTATGCCAATTCCAGAGCCCGACTCCGTGGCGGAGGCATCGATTGCACTTCCAACTACTGCGCAGGCGGGACCCATGTGTCTCTGGTGGCCTGGTCCGTCAAACACATCCGATGAGATCGCCATAGCTCGCCGATATTCCATCGCCCTCGCTAAAGATGCCGCAACCACACGAGAGACATAGATAGGCGCATCATCAAAAACAAAGACTACTGAATGGCTTTCCAAAGGTTCCAGAGCAACATACAGAAAGTAGAGGCTTCCTCCAGAGAATAATGGCTGAGTGCCTCACTGAAAAAATCTTTAAAGCTCGACCAGCTCACCGCTTTGTTCGCCAAAGCGGCGAGGCGGACCAAATCTCCTGGCGTAAGCACACTCAAACAAAGACATGACGCAGAGACTCCATCTCCCCACCGCATGCCAAACAAAGCCCTAAACCCATGTTGCGCTGAAAATTGTTCTCCTATCGGCAAACAACCCTGCAGACATCGCCATAGAAAGTGGTGAACTCGCGGCGGAACGTCAATCCTCCATATATCTCGCCACACTTTAGCAGGCCCCGAAGATGAAGACGCACGTTATGAGTCGTCGGGCAAGCCACCAAATAAGCTCAGTGCGAGAAAGTAACCGGACTTTACAGTATACCTGCCTCTGCGTTCATAATGCCATATCAATCTATCGGGGTGGGAACTCCCCGCAATAGGAGTCTGAAGAACCGCGTCTACCTCCCAGGCCTGCAGCTCCTGCCTTAGGAGTGGCAAATTCCACTGCATTGTACCCGGTAATAGCAGCTCATGAACCTTGCAATCAGTAGGCAGAGAGTGCGATGAATGCGCTAATCAAAAGGAAGGCGGCCGAGCAATCCAAGGATCATGAAAAACAAAAACTGCACTACCATCTCCTATCCGCCACCGTAGCCCTTGCACTAACAGATCCCGGCCCTCCAAGATACTCCGCCATAGAAACGATGGCCGAGCACCCAAACCTGCAGCCATGATAGTCGTACCGGGATGGTATTTCGCATTAAGCACCCAACTTGCAAGCGCTACCGGACAAATGAGGAGCCGCCACGCTTGCTTGGCTAGCAAGGCTAAATTGAAGCATTCCAGGTTCCGGAACCCCAGGCCTCCGAGATTTTTAGGTAGACAACAGATATCCCAACTACGCCAGCGCATCTTATGTTTAGAGTCGGTAAATGTACTAAAATTTAAGGGGGAAATACACTTTGCCCTGTGGTTTGACATATGCAATGTTTAATATATTAGTAAAATGCGTGTGTGTTGCACGTGTTGTTAAATTGATATATTTTAATGAAATTTAACAAAGTAATTTAATATTATACATTGTTAAGTACATATTTAACTTATAAAATAATAGTATAATGAATAATGATTACCTTGTATGAGTTGATTGTTTCAATTGTAAAATCAATTATGGAAAATATCAATATAAACAGAATCTAAACAACATAACATTATCAACAAGTCTATTGGTACAACATAATGAAGCATATAATAATGTATAATTAAAAATCACTGGAAAAATTTCTAGATATGAATGAGTGTTGTATTCAAAGGTAAACGGAGACCTCCCACCAATTGTTTTTTGTAAATGGTCATAAAACCTTGAGGAGGTTTAATTGGCCTTCTCATTAGATGACGGGAAGTGATGACTGAATATTTTTAGGTCGATATCATAAGTCTGGCAAATCTCCTCTATGACAACATCGGTAAGGGAGGATCGAATATCCTCCATACCAGGAAATACTACTATAGCCTTAGATGAGTTTGCTCCTTTCTTTTGAGTGGGTTGAGGACTTTCATATGGACTCAAAACTTCTGGAATTGAGGTGCCTTAATCTTCAATAGAAACTATTGAGATTTTGGGAAGGACTTCGTTTCAGAAGAAGACGCGTGAATGACTTTGTTGATAATGTGCATACTCTGAAACACAAAGGACTTTGATTATAATGGAAAAGCGAATAAATATTCACATCGAATGAGTTCTTATTTTATAACGGTGAATTCATAAAGACTCGTTGATTACATGATTTAATGATTGGTACGTATCCCAATATGCACGTGTATCGGGATCTCAAAACTTGATAATAGAGATCTGAATTTCAAAAGACAGCTCGAAAACGAATTCATGCCAGAGACCTCTGGTTTCCCACCTCTTAAGAAGTGCCACGTAATTTCAAATCAGATCTAACAGATGACCTCCATTCTAGCTTAGTTCTATTGGGGATGCGGGTATGACCTGACGTTATACACGTGGCACCTAATAGGCTAAATCAGATCCTCTTACCATATGGATCACAAAATTCCAGCCCAATTTAGGGCCCCGTACTCTTGATAACTTTGATGAAAGTCTCGGTCCGATATGAAGTGCCTCCTAGCTCTCGTTCTAGCGATATGGTGCTGGATCACCTCGGTCCTGAACTCTCAGCTCGGGGCAAACCGACTTCATGTTTCTTAGATGAGCAGACGGGTCATTTAGCAGACTATAATTGTCACAATAATGGCCTCATGATTCCCGCTCTATTATAACATGAATCGTAAACCGTCACATGATCTCAATCATGTGCTTCAAGGTATCTTTTCAGGGAAAAAGAATATCACATAAAAGGGATGCACTCCTCATAATTTCATAACTATGTTAATAGCGATCTGAAATCCTCTGTGTATGTTGGCAGTCAATCACATTGGCTCAGTTATAATTTATCACAAAATCCATCAGTCAAGTAATTAGATTATCCTTACGAAGCCTAACTACCGGTATAAAGATCCAAATTCATCACTAACGATTTCAGACATTATCAAATACTATTGTGGATTTGATTATGGACATAAAAGTGTAAGAAGTTAAATATATACAAAATAAAACAATAACAATTTATAAAAATACAAAATTCCACTTTGAAATCCAATGCTTAATGATGCAGTTGTCGATATTGTGTTCTTTCATTCTTAATGTGTCATCATCCACTTCCATATCATAAATTGGGTCATTAATAAGAGTAAAAACTTTGTGATTTTTTTTTATAAAAAACATATAGATGCAAAATCTATCCACTCCCAATCCTCAACTGGAAATATTGATGATACTGCAAGCAGGAAAAACCCACTTTAGAACCTGTTCACCGGGTCCGGCACATGAGATAGAAGCCTTTGAAGCAAGGGTGGTCGTAGATCATTCTTCATTAAGAAGGGTCGTTCTTTTTCATAAGCACTCTTAAGAGTATGTATGAATTTTTTTAATGATAATAAAGGAGTATTATACTTACGTATCGGGCTGTAGAACTTGTTTATAGACTATATTTTTTTTGTACATCTTTGGGTGTTGTCTAGTTGATTTTGGGGTTTGATCAACACCTTAGTTGTTGATATTTAAGTTCCCCTTTAAAGTGCAACATATAGTTGTTAATGAGAGAACACCGGTCAAAGCAAATAAACTTCTACAAACGGTTTCGTTTGTCCTTGTGCTTTATTGATCGTCATTGCAAAGCAAAAACGAATATGATGTTGCTTTATTGTAAAATGAAACATGTATCTTTCATATTTAGCTGGTGGGAGTGGAATACGTGGGATTGAAACATGCTTTCCACAGTGTTGCCTAACCGTGATTTCAGTATAAATCACGTTTCCTATTAGCCATTTACATATCATCCTTGTACCTTTGCATTAACCCTTCTGCTGGATCTAAGTTCCCTAACAACATATCGGTGAATACTTTTTCAACATTAATTTGTGAGGATGCAATCCATTTGGTGTCAAAGTGTTGAGAATTTATTCTTGATAATAATCATTAGTATCATTAATAGCCATATCAACGCTGTTGAAACAATATTCTTCCCCTCGAAAGGTTGATATCAATTTATCATTTAACTTATTAACATTCACTGGTCGCGGCCAACATTGCTCTACTTGTTATCCTGTATAGATGGAAAGATAGAATTGATTAAATGATTTTTCGAAATCTCATCATCGTTTTTATCATATTTAATGGCCATTTCTTTTGGTAACTCTATGTCTCATTCAGTGTTTGTTGATTCTTCTCCACTACCCACCCTTAATAAATATTGGTTGAAGTGTAATCTCATCTTGCTCTCGTATTTTTGGAAAGGTATAATTTTCCATCATTGGCCAATAAATATGACTTCACCGAGCTTGCCTCTATTGTTTGTAACACGTGCATCCAAATGCGTTAGAATTTCTAATGATGCTATTTATGTTTCTATCAAGTGTCTCAATTACCCATTTATTTGCCAATGGTGCTTCATCCCGTATGATTAGACCTGATTTTCATAGTAATTCTGCATTTCCACTTTGCATTAGAATATTGCACATATTCGTTTCATGCGCATTAATTGAAATTTTAAAATGTGAATGATCGGTTCGGCCTCTAGTATAATTTCAAATGCAACTCCTGATGTGGTTGTTGTTATAGCTATATATTGCCTCCTTCTTAGATTTTCTAGCAGAGCCCTATATAAATATGTTTTGCTTGTGCCACCAGGCGCATCAATAAAAAACATAGCACAGTGGCCATTATCAACCTCATAAAGAATTTTTTGGAATACACTTTTTTGTTCAGGATTAAGCATTTCTTATAAAATGTAATCTTCTTGAGGAATCTTTATAGACAAGTCATCACGAATAATTCTTAGTATATTTTCTACAATTTTGCTGTAGCATTCTTGTATACTGGCAAGTCGTAAGACGTCAGTCTTTACCCATACTTTCTAGAAACAATTTATGGATTCCAAAGTTTTGGCCATAATTGATTTGACTAACTTTGTACAATCTTGCATGACATCTTTCGATATTGGTTCTCAATATGTATCTGATGAGAGATAAATTTATGATCATTATTACGACATTTTACCCCAATATTGATACCATTTTGAGCATTATTGTATCAAATCAAGTAAAAATTACTAAGTTTTATTCAAATGTATAAGTAGTAGTTATTATATAAATTATAGTATTTTTATAAGTTTTTATAAGTTTTGTACCGGTTTAGTAACCGGTGTGTCGTGTCGGATTTACGTTTGGTATTTTGGTGGTTCATTGCAGGATTATATATTGACCAAGATTCCACGTAACGACATGTTTTGAGCCTTAAAGGAGGTATGTTAAGGTTAGAAGAAGGTGCCACAAGCTTACGAGTTCAAACGGAGCAAATTTTCCTAAGTACTTAAACCGTAATTTATTTTCGATGGAGATTTGACCCAACTTAGAGGCATTTTCTGGGGAAGAGTTCTTCATAAAAGTTGTAGATATTCAAATGAGCTTTCCAACGCATTTTGAATCACGTCAATTGGAGGTCTACATCTCAAGTTATGGCTATTTTATCAATAAGCGCCGCTATAGAAACGCCGGGAAAACTGGAGATATTTTCCCAACTTGATTATATTCTCCCATGTGGTGCATGTTACTTGCAATGATGGATATTCCCTCCCATGTGCTTGATGATGGCTCCCATGTGCTTATATATATATATATATATATATATATATATATATATATATATATATATACCCTCCAACTCCATAAAAAACCTTGCCCCATCTTGGCCACTCTTGGCCAAGATCTCTCTCTCCACCTCCTCCCATTTCTTCCATTCCCTCTTCTTCATCTTCGTTTCTTCATCTCTTTTCTCGTTTTATTTTATTTTCAGTTCCCAGTATATACATATGTCTATGTATGTATATATGTTTGTTTAAATAAAAAGTAGTAATGTTGTAATGCTTGAGAAAATTATCGAAGAAAATGCTTTAGGAAAAGTTGCTATTTTCAAGAATACAACTTAGATCTCAAGTAAACGGGTAATTTTATTGAGTTTTACTTTTGTTGTTCTATATAATTATATCTATCTATATATATATGTGAGAATTTGATAAGTGTTTGGATCGAAAGGCTAAATTTGGTTGTAATAGAATTTTGTCATCTTGATGAAGGCTATTATGGAAAACTTCCACCGTTTAATCCATGACATTTTGACAGAATCGATATATATATATCTATGTATAACTAAAAATATATCTAGCCAAGATATGAATCAATTAGTTAATCTTTTGGTAAAATGAATGATCGACTCGTAATCATGATTAAAACTAATTATAATGAATCTTTTTCTATTTTGCAACGTATTGATAATAAATTCGAATGACGTAATCAATCATGATGAATACCACATATAACCTGGCGATGTCTTCGACCGCAGAAGTCGAGGATATGAGTAAAAATAGAAAAACGGAGGGTAAAATGGCCGTCTGATTAACGGAATCCTATTTCCTACCGGGGTCCTAGAAAAACAAATCTTATTAACTTTGTACTCGAGATCTTAATAATGTTAAAATCACGCTTTAATTGAAACTACACCGCTTGTATTAAATCGATCCGCTTGACAACCGGAGCCTCTTGAATAACATCGGCCGCCTCGGCGAACGGAATCACCTCTTTTATCCGGGGTAGATTTGTACTCTGCACTGCTCGACTAACTAAGATTAGCATGGGGCGCTTGTGGACCTTGGGTGATGACATTTGACATATGACAATTTCATACGCCAAAGTGTGAGGAGGAGTTGTCTAGCTTAGAGTACACCGATTCATATATAATTTACACCTTGAATAAAGGAAGATCTGTCTCATTTATTTCTACTAAAAGATATTGATTCAGTAAAGTATTCTTGGCTAGATCCAAAAATATATATATTATCTATTTTTATATTTATATATTTATTTACTGCTTTACTAACAATCTAACTACTAACATAATCTAACCCAGGAAAAAGTAAAAACTGCGACTTAGATCGAGTTAATAATAGCTTCTTGGTGTTTAACCTCACTTAAAAGAATTACCATGTTTTCCCTGAGGAATACGACCTGACTCACCAGACTAGCACTACAATTTGACCCGGTACACTGCCGGTTAGGATCTGTATAGCCTAGAAAAGGTCCGTCAGCATTTTGGCGCCGTTGCCGGGGAAACGTCGCTAATTTATTTCTTTGTGTCTAGGGTTACTACCTGTATTAGCTCAAAATTCTCGAGCATAAGTCAACACTCTTCTTATCACATTTCTTTTTTATTTTCCGTTGGTATCTACCTTCTTTTAGTTACCAATTTTCTTCTTCTACCAATTTCGAGTTATTTTCTATTTTCGATAGTAGAAAGTAAACGCGGTTCGTTTATTTTTGTTGGTACCTACCTATTGGTAAGATACCAATTAAAATATATATATATATATATATATATATATATATATATATATATATATACACACTCGGTAATTACCGAGAGAAAAAAAAAATGTGGTTTATTTATCGATTTCGTGTTATTTTCTATTCCACAAGAATTGTCAAATCGAGTTATGAAAAACGGCCGAAATCGATAAATGAAACACCATCCGATTCGAGTTTTATCTATTTCAAGTTATTTTTCTATTTTTCGATAGTTGATGACCGTAGTGGTAAGGCCCCACTCACTCCTTATAGGCCTGATTTAAACACTTACGAAAGCGCTAAGAAGAGTAGAGAGTAAACGCGGTCATATCGATCAGTGGAAATCGACCAAGTATCATTTTCAAATCGAAATACGAGAATGATCAAACTAGTGATGAAACACCGAATGAGGGCTTGATCATGCCCAAGGAATATTAATAAATAAAATAAAAATAGAAATAATCGAAATTGGAAGCGGTTGGAAGGAACCAAGTTTGAAAGGGCCAATTCAAACCGAACCTTATCCAAATTCAACCCAAATTCATCTCGGTTCAACCAGATAAGGCAACACCATATCCAATGCATATTTTGAAGAAAAAGGTACAGAATGATGAAACACAGTCATTCGAGGAAGCTTTACCATATTCATCTAATGACAAGGGTAAGGGAGGTATACATTCTATCCATATTACAAAGATGAAGTTGGATAAAAAGTATGTATGTTTTCTTGACGATTTTAGTAAGGGAGAAGTTTGGGAGTTAATCATGAGAGCGTTGTCTTCAACACTTACAATTCATTGAAATATCCATGCATTACACTAGAATCTTGTTCTTGTGTGTACACTTTGTGTTTTTTTTTTTTGCTGTGGATTGTACTAACACGCAGTAATTGAAGAAGATGACTTCAAAGAATAATGTGAAAGCTCGCAAACCTAAAGCTCGAAAATCAAAGGAAAAGGTCAAGAATCGTTTGGATTGGTGGGAATTGTCTAACCTCTGTTGGAAACCGGTATTGAAGAAGGATGCGGTGCGTGAGGATGACCCACCACCAAAGCCTTAAAAATCAAGCACGGTAAAGTCTGGCTATAGACTATAAATGTAGTCAATGACGGGTACTATCCTTCCTTTTTTACTCCTTAAGCATTTATTTTTAGTGGATTATGTGCTTAATTGTTACGTGCTTTTGTGAGTAATTGTTAGAAGTATCCCGTTTTGTTTAGTATATTATATTAGTTAATCCTTATCATTTTGGTCGAGCGAACGACGTTAACCAAAAGCGCTACCGGAGGCGACTGTAAAATGTTAAATATAATAATTACTCATACTTTGGATAATACTTTGCGAATACTTCGGATTGATTTTCATTTTGTTTCACCAAGTCTTAGGATGAATGCTTGAATGTCATTAAAAAAGGGAATGATTAGGTGGTTATCCGAAAATCTCGATGGAAATCAAAGAAAAAATTCAAATGCGTCATTTCTTGGACTTAGGTTGTTCGAACGATTTGAAATAACCCTTGAGGATCTGGGTATAAAAAACTCAGAGTTAATACTTTGTCACATATTTCATATCATGATCTAGTATGTTTTAAATTTGAAATAATGTATGACATGTATTAGTTCAAATACTATGGAATTGTGGAGGTCATAACTTTGACCCACCCACCCTTTTTTATCATCCGAGTATTTGTTTTGACTTGTTTTAGTGCACCATTGCTTTCCCAACAACTTATTTACACTCACTTTACATTGAGGACAATGTAAGTTCGTAAGTGGGGAGTGGAGTCGTTGGTCTAGCAATGGAATTAATGTTTATTTTGTATCAATAAATCCTTAGTTTTCGATCTTTTTCGAGCATTATTTAGTTGATTAAAATAAATTGTATAAGGTATATATATCATGGATTTGAAGATATAATGATCAATTTGGATGTGTATAACCAACGTGAACCGTAAGTGCATTGTAATTCTAAATATATTTGTGTAACATGAATTCCTTCACGTAAAGCCTTTGATATTGAAACGAAAATTTTAAACTGTATCCATTCAGTATCCTAGTGGTTATTCTATAGATAATTGCAGTAACTTAGTACCTAACTTTTGAATGTGTCTTTGTGAATATCCAAGGTTTGAATGTGATAGGAAGGATATAAGTTAAAGAAGAATACCAAATTAAGATGAACTATCTATATGTCGGTTGTAGCTACCAATGATTTGAGTGCAGTAGGGCATTATCACGAAACGTCTTATATCACTATGAGGTTTAAAAGCTCCCGATCGCTCGATGATAGTAGTCCAAATAGGGGGTTATCACGAAACGTCCCTATTGCTTTGGGAATGAAGGCATATGCTACACATGTGAAATTAAGTTCATCAAAAAAAAAAAAATAAATAAAAATTTTAAGCGTAGTTGAAAACTTAGCTATCTTCCTCACTATCCCCAAGATAAACCGAATGATATGCTTTAGGGATTATCCTAATAAGTACACGGAGAACTTTGTGTGGAATCATTCTCGCTTATACCTAGGAAAGTCATTAGGGTCATCTGAATGGATATTTGTGAGTTTGCTTGAATTATTCAAGAGAGGATAGTGGAAATTGAAAAGGCTTGTCACACACACACTCTGTTATACATTTATATTGAGGTTAAAGCCTGGTTATAATTCTAAAGGTTGTATTATCTGGTTGTTCCTTATACCTTCCGTCTTCATGAATTTATCTCTTATTCATTTTGTTTTATCGCTTGTTTTGATCGAGGACGACCAAAAGCTAAGTAGGGGGTTGTGATGAGAGATAAATTTATGATCATTATTACGACATTTTACCCCAATATTGATACCATTTTGAGCATTATTGTATCAAATCAAGTAAAATTACTAAGTTTTATTCAAATGTATAAGTAGTAGTTATTATATAAATTATCGTATTTTTATAAGTTTTTATAAGTTTTGTACCGGTTTAAGAATCGTGTGTGTGTAAATGTCGGATTTACGTTTGGTATTTTGGTGGTTCATTGCGAGATTATATATTGACCAAGATTCCACGTAACGACATGTTTTGAGCCTTAAAGGAGGTATGTTAAGGTTAGAAGAAGGTGCCACAAGCTTACGAGTTCAAACGGAGCAAATTTTCCTAAGTACTTAAACCGTAATTTATTTCCGATGAGATTTGACCCAACTTAGAGGCATTTTCTGGGGAAGAGTTCTTCATAAAAGTTGTAGATATTCAAATGAGCTTTCCAACGCATTTTGAATCACGTCAATTGGAGGTCTACATCTCAAGTTATGGCTATTTTATCAATAAGCGCCGCTATAGAAACGCCGGGAAAACTGGAGATATTTTCCCAACTTGATTATATTCTCCCATGTGGTGCATGTTACTTGCAATGATGGATATTCCCTCCCATGTGCTTGATGATGGCTCCCATGTGCTTATATATATATATATATATATATATATATATATATATATATATATATATATATCTCCCTATATATACCCCTCCAACTCCATAAAAAAACCTTGCCCCATCTTGGCCACTCTTGGCCAAGATCTCTCTTCTCCACCTCCTCCCATTTCTTCCATTCCCCTCTTCTTCATCTTCGTTCTTCATCTCTTTTCTCGTTTTATTTTATTTTCAGAGCCCAGTATATACATATGTCTACATGTATGTATATATGTTTGTTTAAATAAAAGTAGTAATGTTGTAATGCTTGAGAAAATTATCGAAGAAAATGCTTTAGGAAAAGTTTCTATTTTCAAGAATACAACTTAGATCTGAAGTAAACGGGTAATTTTATTGAGTTTTACTTTTTGTTGTTCTATATAATTATATCTATCTATATATATATGTGAGAATTTGATAAGTGTTTGGATCGAAAGGCTAAATTTGGTTGTAATAGAATTTTGTCATCTTGATGTAAGGCTATTAAGGAAAACTTCCAAATGTTTAATCCATGACATTTTGATGTAAATCGATATATATATCTATGTATAACTAAAAATATATCTAGCCAAGATATGAATCTGAATTAGTTAATCTTTTGGTAAAATGAATGATCGACTCTGGTAATCATGATTAAAACTAATTATAATGAATCTTTTTCTATTTTGCAACGTATTGATAATAAATTCGAATGACGTAATCAATCATGATGAATACCACATATAACTCAAGCGATGTCTTGACCGGAGAAGTCGATATGAGTAAAAATAGAAAAACCGGAGGGTAAAATGGCCGTCGATTAACGGAATCCTATTTCCTACCGAAGGGCGATTTGTCCTAGAAAAACAAATCTTATTAACTTTGTACTCGAGATCTTAATAATGTTAAAATCACGCTTTAATTGAAACTACACCGCTTGTATTAAATCGATCCGCTTGACAACCGGAGCCTCTTGAATAACATCGGCCGTCTCACGAACGGAATCACCTCTTTTATCCGGGGTAGATTTGTACTCGTACTGCTTCGCATTAAACTAAGATTAGCATGGGGCGCTTGTGGACCTTGGGTGATGACATTTGACATATGACAATTTCATACGCTCGTGTGAGGAGGAGTTGTCTAGCTTAGGAGTACACCGATTCATATATAATTTACACCTTGAATAAAGGAAGATCTGTCTCATTTATTTCTACTAAAAGATATTGATTCAGTAAAGTATTCTTGGCTAGATCCAAAAATATATATATATTATCTATTTTTATATTTATATATTTATTTACTGCTTTACTAACAATCTAACTACTAACATAATCTAACCCAGGAAAAAGTAAAAACTGCTACTTAGATCGAGTTAATAATAGCTTCTTGGTGTTTAACCCCACTTAAAAGAATTACCATGTTTTCCCTGAGGAATACGACCTGACTCACCAGACTAGCACTACAATTTGACCCGGTACACTGCCGGTTAGGATCTGTATAGCCTAGAAAAGGTCCGTCAGTATCCCATAGTTGTCGAATGGTTGTTGGTTGACAGTAGACTAATAGAGTTGCAAACAATCTTCTTAATGCATTAGGCATTTGATAGCCAATAGCTTTATTTAAGCATTACGAGATGCTATGGTCGGATTTTAATAAAAAAAAAATTCTCTACAACTTCTATGAATTTGGTGTAATTATTGTTGTTTAACTTTAATAAAACATCAAATGATGTTCATCCTCTAACATGACTAAGTAGAAATCCAAGATACCCCCTCCGTTTTTTTTAACAGTCATATTTGAAGAACAAATAACCGTCATTTTTTAGATGAACATGGTCACTTTTTATATTAAGGCTAGTCATTTTTTGGATGAACATGGTCAATCATTTTTTCTCCAAACGTGACAGTTAAAAAAACGGAAGGAGTAGTACTTTTCTCCTTCTAATGGATATGCCCCATTTATACGGCCAGTCACATGTTTTTGTTTCCCATCTATCGAATATTAATTTTTGTATATTCTTCCATACGAAAAATTCTGAAATTTCACAATAAATAAGTTTTTTTTTGCCTTCTGATTTGATCGACAAAGAAAGAGGCATTTTGATTTGATTGACAAAGGGTGAAGAATTTCATCATCATTGTTTTTAGGCAAATCTGCTTCACATGAGTGTTTAGGGTGATTCTCTATGATTTATATCATTCTAATTCGTGACAATTTTCCTCTATAATCCAATGTTTTGCATAGAAAGTGAACGTTTATTTGATTTATTAAGCAAGTGATGTTTGGAATGGTTTAATCGCAAAGTTGGTTGAATTATGAGACTTTATTGTTGATTTTCTATCAGTTTGAATGATTTTACACTTAGCAATGTTTTGATGACTTGTAGATACACGAATTGCTGAAAAGAGGTTTAAAAGATGTTCAAGTGAGGATTTACATCAAAGAAAAAGGATAAAGATGAAGTCGGACAAAGATAGAGATGAAAAACCGGATTTGAAGTGAACTGAACGCACGTCTGAAGTTCCGTCCAGCTGGACGGGCGTTTGAAGAATCGGACGGGCGTCCAGGAAGGAACATTGGATTCAGGATATTAAGATTTTTGCTGAACGAGCGTCCAAATTTACATAGGACGGGCGTCTGACATGACTCAGCCCGACTCGAAGATTTTATGCAGAATGGACGGGCGTTCAAACCCTTGGACGAGCGTCTAGCCGCCGACCTAGCAAAAACCGACTTAAAAACCTATTTATAGCCGCGTTTTTCTAGACACAAGATACCCTAATTACACTAGGCGGCCACAAGAACCCTAAGGGGCGATTTTTCTGTGTTCTCCACCTTTCATAAACAACTTTTATGCTTTTTATTTCTTAGATAAATTCCTTCAAATTATATGTACTTTCTAGTAGCTATTTCAAGTATTTAAAACGATGAATAGAGGCTAGAGCTCATTGGAACAAGCGTTGTGAAGCCGTTCTATCAACGTTGATTTCTCTTTGGATTATCTTGTGAGTTTTTATTAAAAGTTGTATCTTTTCTATGTTTAATTCATTGTTATTATGCAATTTTATCGATGGATGTTTTGCATGTTTGATGTTTAATAGTTGATGAAAGTTTATTGTTAAACCTAGATCACCATAGTAAAGATTAGATCTTTAATCTAATTAACGAGAGTTGTTAGGTTAATTTCTAGGCTGCTAGATTGAGAAATCTTACACCTTGGATATAAAAGCATTAATCTTTAGGATCGAAAGATAAGAGATTAATAAACGAATTATCTAAGAGATTAGAAATTCATATCTACGATAGGTGAATCACAACTTTTGTTAAATCATCACTAGATAATCTAAAGGAGGAATTGAATGTTATAGAATTGGTGGATCAATTGCTTGTTCGTTCGTTAAATTATTGATAAATCGTTTGAACTTGAATTGCTTAGCAAAGTTATACTTTTTATTGCATGTTTAGGTTATAGAATAGAATTAGTTTATTAAATCTTGTTCGCAATTATATTTCCTGGCTTTAGATTTCCGATCTTCTGTCCAGTTTACTTTTGTTATTTTCGTTTTTAGTTGGTTACGTGTTAATCGTTTTTGTTTTCTTATAATTTTAGTAATAGTAGTTGTGACATCTTTAGGTTAGTTAGATAAAAACTAGGTAAACAACCCCGATTCCCTGTGGACTCGACTCCGGTATTAACCTCTATACTACGATCCCTGCACTTGGGGTGAACCGGATTATTTTATTACTTGTTTATTTTTCATTAGATAAAATCCGAGACAATGAGATTTTCAAAATTTTGATTCTTCCAATATGAAAGATCAAAACCAATCAATTAGGTTATCAGCCGGACATATTATTAGTAGTCAGTCCAAACAACAAAACTTGCAATCTGTTTTGAGTTTGTTACATAGAACAATAGCGTTGAAAGTCTAGCAAAACTCTTCACGTGCCTAGAAAAAGTACTATATACCCATTATTTTTAATGATTATTTTACATGTTTATCTCTAATCGAAGATGATGACGGACAAAAATACTACACTTTATTTCTAATGTCTTGTTTGATGCAAAAGGATGTCAAAAAGAATAAAATATTTTGAATCTTGTGACAGAAGAAGATGACGGTGCAAGTTAGATCGTGAATCAACGTATGAGTAGATTTTTATAGCAAAATGGAAGGGAAATCCTATCTATTTTGTTTGAAAAGTGTTAGATTTAGTTTGATTAAGTTTCGGTTCAATACAAATAATATGGTTTTATCCACGTGAATTATGTTACGTTATAACTTGAATTATATATTACGATATTAGAATATACTATTATTTAGTAGATATTTGTAGATTTTTGCTAGCTAAGGAAAAAGATAAGTTTGAATTAGGTTTCATTTGGTACAATATATATGATGATGTATTGTTCTTCTCGGTATTAGTCATTATTTTTATTAGTATTAGATTAGATGTATCTATTTGATGGTTCGGCTAATCTAATGAGAAAATGTTTTGAGTTGATTTTATTTGATTTAGTATATTATATTATATCTATATCTATATCTATATATAATATATAGACGAGTGTTTTTAACCCAATTACCCGCTAAAACCAACCCGAATCCGTCTACAACCCGGCTTTAGAACACGGTAGATTTATCTTTTATTTATTTATTTTTTCTTTTTTAGCTTTTTTTTTCCCTTACCTGTTTAACGAAACCCTAAACATCATTACATTCCTTCTCAATTCCACGTTACCAACTCGGCCGCTTTCTTCATCTCCCCAAGAAACCATGGATGGCATTCCAAGTCAACACACAAAGATCGATGCAAATGCAGATTGAGGTTGAATCTCTGATATCTCTCAAATTTCATCGTCGCTTTTTTATTTTAATTTCACACTGATAAAATAAAGAATGCGGAGGTTATTTTGTGTTTTTGTTTCTCTTTTTCTTTTGGTTTTTGGTTTTTTTTCCTTTTCGCTTTTTTTTGGGTTGAGAAACCTCGCTATTTCGCATTCTCCTTTCTCGACGCACTTTTTGTCCCTTACGCCATCTCCCAATTAACCAAAAGCTTCGCATTTCGTTATGGTTTGTGTTCGATCGTCTTGGATTTGTCGAGAATTCGGTATTGTTTTGATGCGATCATCGAAGGTATGAGTTTTATTTATGGTTTTGGCATGGGTTTGATTTTTGCAGCGCGCGAAGGAGGACAAGGTTCCACCACCGTCTTGAAACCAAAGAAACTCCGGTGGGGGCAAGAAATGTTTGCATGAAGGGTTTAGCTGTCTCTTTTGCCCTTTATTATTTTCATTTCAATCAATGATCGTTCTTTGGACTATTTACTTGGTTTTCAAATTCTTAACCTTTCTTGCTATTACGATTTTGAAAAAGTTGCGATCAATGGATCACTTGCAAGAAAGGCAATAAGGAGTTGATAGCCAGAGGCTTGATTAGGTTAATCTCAACACATTCAAGCCAACAGATTTACAGGGCCGGTAACACCTTGGTGATTGATTGGCCTTTATCGATGTTAAATTTTATATGTAGCCTTTTCATTTCCTGATTTTTATTATTGTTTTTTTTACAAGGGAATGAACGAAATTTAGATGGTCAGAAATCAAATGGAAATGGTCGGACTCCTAATTCTGCGATTAACCTTACCTCTGAGTGGTAATTGCGTTTCTCATCCATTATTGCTTTGATATATTGCTTAGTTTGGGTTTCTATATTTACGTGTCTTTATTGCACATATGATGTACAGTGTTTGGGTACAGTGTTATTGTCTCAGATGAGACCTTATTGCGGCCCAAAAAGAAAGATGTCTTAGAGTTTTCTTTTTCGGTTGCAAGCCTACACTTTATTAGTATTTTGTGTGTATTTTTACAGAATAAATCAAGATTTCAAGAATGCGTTAATCCGATACATCAAAAGAGAGCCAAAACATACCTCGCTTGTTTCTTATGAACAATTTCTTTTCTATGGTTTGTTATCGTCACTTCAAATTTCGTACAAGTTGTGGTCAGTATGTTCAGTTGCTTTTGATGATTTAACTTTTTATTTTAATGTTGTGATTGCCTAATGTTTCTCTGTGTGATGATGAATTTTGATGTTTCTCTATGTTTAAATTGACATCTCGGATTTTTACAGAGTCAACAACAATGAATGGAAGAGCCATTATATCTGATACGTGAGAGGTGCCTTTGTAGTCCTGACCGCCACTCCGTATCCTGAGCAGAATCCCAAGTTGTACGTTTGTCAGACATTATCACAGTTTGGTCATGAGATTCACTCAATGATATATGAGGAAATATTGCGAGGATAAGGTATGGATGACCTTTCAATAAACAAAAGTTATGGATGACATCAAGCACCGAAGGTTTATGTTCATCAGGTTGAGTTTTGTGTTGTTCATCTGTCAGAAAACTTGGTTTGCTTAAAAGTACAGTTGATCCGATAGCTCTACAGCAGTAAAAACGTACATTTGTTCCGGAAGCTCTGCTTAAGTAAAGAAGGGGGGTTGTGCATATGATCAAAATTTGATCCAGCTTTTACAATAGTTTGAAAAAAAAAATATTTAGTTTTTCAATAGTTGTTTGTTTGACCGTTTTTTTTTCTTAAATGAAGTTTTCAATTGTTGTTGCCAATAACTTAAAAAAATCTGGTTTTTTTCAAATTTTTATTTTACACGTTCCATACATTTAAAAATGGAATGAGCTATCTTTTTAGACAATTTTTTTTTACTTGACCCAAAGATGGAATAATTGTGCATTTTTATCGAAGGCCATCAACGAAACTCTTTTGCTTACGTTTATTAAATGCAAATCTAAGTAATTTGTTTGTACATGTTATCCCGTGCATTATGCACGGGTTCGTGGCTAGTTATATTATATTATATTATATGAAAAATTAGGGATAAGGACACAATATGAAATATTTTTAAGTAACAGGACAACTACATATTTTTTATAGGGAGAAGGACAACTGCATAATTTTTATAGCGAGAAGGACAAACAAATGAATCCCAAAATCGGTGAATCTCCCTAGTGAATCCTCGAAATCGGTGAATTTCGATAGTGAATTTCGACGAGTGAATCCTTAAAATTAGTGAATTTATTGCGATGAATTTTGAAAAATAGTGAATTTAAATGATGAATTTCGTCAATGAACTTAAATAAATGAATTTCGAACACAAGTGAATTTCGACAGTGAATAAATAGTTTTGTCCTTTATGCAAAAGTTTCAAAAAACTGTCCTTCTACTCAAATGATGAAATATTTCTGTCATTCTTCCTCATTCCCCCTATATTATATTAATCGATTTTTGCGGGCGTGTAGATGTATAATATTATATTAAATTATATTATATTGATCCATTTTAGCTATGAAGCACGGACACGGACACGGGAACGGCGCACGACACGACACGGACATGGCGACACGGTTACTTTCAGAATTTGAGGGAACGACACGCCGCCGACACGTTTTAATATATATATATATATATATGTATATTAATATATATATATTATTAAAAACATGTAGCGTAGGTTGATCGCCAATTCGCGGGATCGATTGCATTTCCTCGCGTGTCCCTTTACGCTGTCCCTCAACGTGTCCCGCCGTGTCCCTTGCGTGTCCCGCCGTGTCCCGCCGTGTCCTCGCGTGTGTCCCCGCCGTGTCCCCAACGTGTCCCGCCGTGTCCCCAACGTGTCCCGCCGTGTCCTGCGCGTCCCCCAACGTGTCGGGCGTGTCCCGCCGTGTCCCCAGCGTGTCGGGCCGTGTCCCCGTGTGTCGGGCGATGTCGGAATTCAAAATTTGAATTTAACATTATTTTAATCGAAGCGACACGCTTCCGACACGTGTCGGGAGCGTGTCGGACGCGCGTGTCGGGTGAAAATGTGTCGGACACAGCCGCACGCGACCTAATCGAAGTGTCGCTCTTGTGAAACATGGACTATGCATACTTTTTAATAGGAGAAAATAGTACAAGATAGTTTTTAATATAAATAATTGTAGATTTATTTATTTATTTATTTATTTTGAAGTCCATAGCCGTATAAACCGGGAAGTGATTGTGTGGTGAGGGATTTTGAGGTGAATTGACGAAATGAAACGATCGTAACTACACGCTTTAAATACGAATAAAATCAGATGTAGTGCAGGTGTCCACACGACGATCCGCATGTGCCGCTTGGAGACACCACACAATAACTTCCCGTAGAAACCAGTACGCATTAATCTTTCATTGATGATTAGTACAATTACGTTTTGAAAATATCAAATTGTAGAGATAATGAATAATTTGTAATGAGATAATGATTTAATTGTATTTATTGATTTAGTACAATTACGTTTTAGCATAAAAAAAATACAATTACGTTTTGAATTGTATTACGTTCCTATCTATTTTTTTCTTTCTAATATTAAAAATAAATTGTTTTATTTATGAAAATGTTAAATTGTGGAGAAACACTTTTTGTGGGATACAACTGGCTCTTTTAATATTATAATAATATAATATAATATATATATATATTATAAATATAGTTAAGTTATATTATATTATATTATATTATATTATATTATGTGGTTTTTTATTATATGATTTGTCTTTTTAAGGGTTGCCACGATCTTAGGGCAAGTCCAACCTATGGTACTAAGCTATTGGTATCAAAATCAAATTTTGATACCTTTAAACACTATTCAGTTAGGTATCAAATATTCATCTTCAATGGGAGTATTCAAATTCATAATATCAAATTTTTATTTTGTTTTTATAGGTTTTTGTCAGGAAGGACATATTAATTAATAAACCAGGATCCAAGGATACTGATAATTAATCAGGACAAAACCTGTATAAATTTCCCAAAACACCCTTTTTCTATCTATCTATTTAAAATAAAAAAACCCTCTTTACCAAAAAAAAAAAGAGATCATCAGCGTTCAAAAGCATTTGTCTACCATCAGACTCAAATACGTTAGCACAATCTCCTAATTTCAATCTACATGTGAAGAGTGCCATAGCTTAAAAAAGCTATCTGCAAATCCCAAAGCTCTCTTTTTCAACCTCTAATCCTCCGGTCTCCAGAAGATGGGTGGACTCGACAGATTTTTCTCGTCAATTGCTGGTGGCGATTCCCGGCGGCCGGAATCGTCCAAGGGAAGGGAGGGAGGGAGCTGCAATTTCCGGTGGTTTCTAATTTTTTGCTTATAAGCTGCTAATCGATTGAAAAAAGTACAGATTAGAGTATGGGAGAATCCTAATCCCTAAATTTTGGCCGCCTGTGCGCAGATGCCGGAGATGCCCTCGGAAAGGGGCGGTGACGGAGCATCAATGTCTATGAATTAAAAGGGGATGCTGCAGAGTTGTGTTCTGTTCTTTTTGGAAACACCCGAATCAGATCGATGGACTCGACGGAATCAGATCGGTGTTACTGAGTGGATCCACACATGGCTTTCACCGTCCTTCAACTGCAAAAATCCGATCAAATCCGGCTGCTGCTTCACTGCTCCGCCCACTGTCCAACCGAGTCCAATTTCCGGCCAAGAAGGCGCTACTTTGGCCACTGCTACATGTATAATTTCCGGCCAAGAGGGGTTTAGGATTGTTACTATTAATTTTGTAACGTTACTACATTATTTGATGTACTTTATCTATTTTATGGCTGTTACTACTCGTTTATTGGACTTTACGACATTTTACGGGTTGTTACTACTTCTTTTTAGGCTGTTACTACTTGTTTATGGGACGTTACGACATTTTAATGTTACGGGTCATTTATTCTGATATCTGACATTTTACGGTACATTACTTACTTATTTTTAATAATAAGGGTTTTTACTACTTGTTTTTAGACCACATTACTTTTTCATTGGATGTTCTGACATTTTATGGGTCACATTACTTACTTGTTTTTAGACCGTTACTACTTTTTCATTGGATGTTACGATATTTTATGGGCTGTTACTACTTGTTTCTTGACTGTTACTATTTGTAGAAGGGTAAAAAGTAACAAGGGGTATTTTTGGCCAAATATTTTATTTTTATCCTTTATAACATCCGAAAAAAAAGAATGTCCTTGCAGACCCATTTATGTTTTTTTTTGTCCTTGTAGCCCATTCCCCCTTGTTTTTATTCAATATTTTGATATATAAAGTGTGATATGAAGTGTGATATGTGGTATTTATAGTATAGGTAAAAATATAACCGTTGCATTTTCAACCGTTGCATTTGTATTATGTAATATTCCGATTTTCGAAAAATGGCAAACGTGTCATTTTGCGAAAACGAAATATTATTATTCTGACTTCTTTTATTGGAGTTAAGTATTTTTGGGATTTTATATATATATATATATATATATATATATATATGTGTGTGTGTGTGTGTGTGTGTGTGTGTGTGTGTGTGTGTGTGGACTATATATATATATATTAAGGGAAAAGAAAATCTGATTTAAGGGTAATTAAGGAAAATAAGTTTTTGGGAAAAAACTTATTTAAGGAAAAATAATTCCTATTATGTGTAAAACGTATTAGAAAAACAGATTTTCACCTCCTAATCGCCCTTCTTGCGCATAAGAGCAAGGAGAAAGGGCTGAGAGACTTCTTTTTCAGAATTCTGGGTCGTTTCCCAACTGTTTTCAGATTCGAGTAGAGCGTTGGAATCGTCGTAAAAGGAGCGTCGTTTCAACACAAGAAAGTTGGAGCTTTTCTCAAGGTTTCTGTGAGAAGAAGGATTGTTTGCTGCAGTCTTTCTGAGGATTTGGAACTTTATTAACTTGCTAAAAGGTAAGAGGGTCTTCCTACACGTTAATTACGGCTTATATGGTTTAAGTTGTGAATTTAGTTGATGTTTTGATGATTAGAATTCATGCTACGAGTTTTTTAAGAATCATAGGTTGTTATGGTCCTGTAAAGGTCAACTTTTTCTGCTATTTTCTGTGTATATTGATGTTGATTAAGTTTGAGAACGATTAGGGATCGATTATGGTTCAAAAATTGAGTTTTTGGGGAGTTGCCGCGCTTAGGCGCGCGGCGCGCACTAAGCCTGATCACGACGACCTTTGGAGGACCGTGGCTGAATTTTTACGTTCAGAGAGTTAGTGTGGGAGCACCAGGCCCGAGTCATGGACACATCGGAGCCCAAAGGCGGGGCGCCGACGACGCAGCGAGATGTTGAGTTTTACATTCAGAGGCTCAAGTCATAAGCGATCGAACCCAGTGTAAAACACCGCCCCTATTTTGAGGAGAATGTTGTTTTTAAGTCATGTAATGAGTTCTGAATGTTAATCCTTGATCTGACAACATTAATTAAACATAACAAACCCCGATTGAGTTTCTGATACGTTTGGTTCCGGCACTGGACGTACTCTTAAAGAGAGTTGAAGTTCGGGACCGTTGGAAAGGCATGAAAGGGCTTGTGCTTTGATAAACTAGAGTTCATCAATGTCTGTGTACTTGATAGGATGTGACGTCTAGCTGTCTAAGTGAGGGAGTGGAGTTGATAAGGTGAGTTTTGCTTTGAAAACACTTAGGTGGCTAGTTAATACACAATAATAATTACATAAGTGTAGTAAAAGATAAAACGTCACTTATTTTCGGTTAGACACTAATTCATATTGGCGATGTGATACGTTCATAAAAAGGTGAACAACGCTACTGGCTCAAAAAGCTGAAGGGTATTGGAGGAAATTCATCGAACGTATATGCATACCGGGGAGATCCCGGGACTATCGGTGCTACTCACCGTAGTTGGCAAGTATATCTCGTGATGGATATTCATCATGCATAGTGCCCTTGAGTAATGATGTAAATCCAAGATAAATGCTGCTAAACGATATAGTCGCGATGTGTCGATGGACGTGGAATGAATGATTAACCTTGATTGAGTTTTTCATTCTCATAAAGATTATTATTATAATAAAACTTGTTAAAGAGCCTTAGTTAATTTGTAGTTTCTACTTTTTACTTTGTCTGATATCGACTTACCTCAAATCGTGTTTATTTATGTGTTTTATAGAGAAGACGAACATGTAAATCTGGAGTTCGAGGAGGACTTTGATGACGATGTTTAAAGACGCCGGAGTTGAAGAGTTTATTTATTTTTGCTTTCATCTATAATTTAGAATTGTTTGGAAACGTTGTAATTTCCTTTTAGTACTTTTAGAGGTTTTCATACGTTTTGGTTTCGTTTAGTTTTCCAATATAATCAATGTTACATTTCCTTTTTTAGATATTGAGTTTATATTCTTGGTTATTTGGAAAAACATTTACCCGAGTCTTTTGCTTCCGTTTGCTTAACTCGATACGACGTAGTAGAGGCTTACGTATAAAGTGGAATTTATTTTAGAAAAACGTGTCGAACGTTTCTTTTCCGGATAAGAACTCAGTGTTCGGAAACGGGACGTTACATGTTATTTTTTATTTTTATAATTAGTCAAATGTGTCCCGTTGGACTATTGGAGAGAATAGATTGGGAAAAAAAGGGGGGACATGGAGGGGACCAACCCACATGGGTTTGCAGGAGCAACGTTTTTGGAGATTAATCTTCCACCAGTGTGCGTGTAGAAGTTTGGAGGGTATTAGCCAAGGGTTCAAATTATTAGGCATTAATACCCGTATATCCGTATATATTGCATTAATTCAAATATGGTACCTCTCCTGGTACCACACCTAATTTTGATACCTATCAATTATTTCCTTTGGAGATGCTAATATCTTCATATAGGGGTTAAAATTTGATTTTGGCCCCTACTATTGGACTTGCCCTTACATAATTTGTTTATGTACGAAGATAATTTATTGGTCAAATATTCTAAGTGAAATGACATTTTACTTGTGAAACCTCTCACCTCCTAATAAGAGTATTTTAGTCATTTCGTCATTTGTCTTTTCTTTCTCATTTTTTTAAAATTTCTTTACTTTCAAGTCTTTAAAAAATCAACATAGGGCTATCAAAAGCCTATATAATAGGGCTGACAAAAAATCTCATATTCCTGACCCATCATGAATCCCGACCCATTCTATTCTAAACTTCCCAATTCGACTTACTTTATTGAGATTCGGTATATCTTGGCAAGACGGGATCCCGATCCCGACCGGACTTTTATATATTATAATTATTTTTTATAATTTTTCTTATTTTTAGGTAGAAATATATCTTTTAAAATAATTATTTTATTTTTTAGGGGAAAATATTTTACATCATAGAATTTGAAGAAATAATCGTCAAAAACGAAATAGAGTTTTTCTAAAAAATTCCTCTTCTTCGTTTTCGAGTTGTCCATTTATTCAATCACATTAATCTAACTTTCATTATTTTCTTTTTTTCCTATTTTATCACTCCTCAATTCACTTCATCACCCTGTATATGAGAATGCTAAATAAGAACTTGCGCGACAAACGGCTGAAGATGTTGCAATGAGATTCAACTGACGATCAATCATGGTTTAGGAGTTAAAAATGGTGTATAGTTTTTATTTATATAAGTCTTTGTTGTGAGTTAGGTGAATATTAATGCTACTAGCGAAAGTAATAATTTTCCTAACTTCACTCAAAATTGCAACAGTAAAAAAGTCGTGAAAAATCTCTGATGATATTTGTTCGGGATATCTTCTCCCGACCCGAAGAGATCCCGAACATTCGGGTATCCCGATTGTTGGGTCCCAACACTTGTTGGGTATGGGGTCGGGGAGAAAAATAGATTCCCGATTCATAGTCGGGTCGGGATTGTTAGGAAATCTACGCGGGAACGCAGCGGAATTCAAAAATTTATTTCCTTTTAACTAGAATCGACTTCGTTTAAGAAACAAACAAATAAGTAGTAGACGGTGGTTACCTTACTTGATCCAAAAGATCGACGCTTTGACCGTCTAAGGAGAGTAGTGGTGCACGGAGCCGCCCAAGCATTCGGCCTCTACAGCTAGTCCATACGAACAACCCGCCGGAATCCACCATTGGATTGCTACTAGAAAAACTCGGTTGCTAGACCGACCTTTTCTCTCTCTCAAATCTCTGTCTAAGAAGCACTCTATTTTTCACAAAAAACTATTAGTCTCTTGGAATTGTGATGTATAAAAGAGCTAGCCAACCGCTCCTTTAAAGCCCCAATGTCACTCCCAATCTGATTGGGAGAAGCTTCCTAGTAGATTGAGAAGAAAGAAAACATTTTTCCTAATAAAATGAGGAAAATACCTTTGATTGATTTATCTCATTTAATTTAATATCTTATATTATATATTTTCAAGATATTGTCAATATCTAATATTGACTATCTTTATCTCAATACCATAATTCTATTTTTCCAAAAATCAATTAATATCCAATATCAATATTATGGTAATCTTATTAATTAAATTGCACAATTCAAGTGTATCTTACACATGAATGTGGCGCCCCATATTTCAATGAATTGGCATACGGAATATTTTTTAATTAATATAATACTATGATTAATTAATTTGCAAAATACATGTGTATCATATACATATATATTTTCGACATATACATATACATTATATGTATATTTAATTAATCAACATAATTGATATCTTGTATTACATTTATTCATAATAAATAAATACCATCATATTAATTTACCACTATAACACTTTATAGTCGAGATAAACATTCCTTATTTGGTGATCGCAATAACCGCATTTTAATCCGGCTAGATGTTCTTATGTGTGTGACCCGATAGGCTTCCGAATAAGCCCTTCATACCTAACGATCACGGAATAGCGTCTAGTAACACCGTGACCCCCAATCATCGGAAGAGTCAAATGCAATGACTACTACCTTTCATGTGAAATAATTACCGTGTAAATAGAATCCTATCGCTGTAATAATATCCATACGGTCATACGTCGAGTGTCAAACATCTACGACCGTAACTTATAATTTGGATATCATCTCTCTCGAAGTAACTCATTTACTCCCACTTTGCAAAGATTCACGAGAGCAAGACATTCCTTACAAGAAGGCCTTTTCAGATATTCACTCATACTGATAGGGTACGTGATTCCCGGACGACCAAACATGTATGCTCCGCATGCTTCAGTATCACACCCAATCACTACCGCATGATCGCCCCGTGGCTAGGGGAAACCTTAATAGTGTCAACGCATGACAATCCACACTGTGATGCCATGTAGACTCCGGTCTTAGGATAATTACACAGCCGCCACATAGTGCGACACTTAATAGTGTAAGTGGGTCATTCTAACGTACACATTCTCTAATACACGTCCACGTACAGTCCAAGTGTCTCTACACTTCGATAGACGAGATCTATCCCTGCCCTTAAAGACAGAAGACATCTAATACACGCTGTCCTGTTTGTACTATCAATGCCCTATTTAATAGTACCTAAGCCTAGAGACATTTAAGTATCAAACTTATTAAAGTGATTAGAGATCTAATCAACCATAATCGCCAATCATGGTTTCTCTATCACAGTTTAATACTAAGGACATTATCATATAACAATTCATAATTGGTTCTTTAAAAGAACAAATACATGACATAGAAAAGCCATTTATTATATATATGTATAATCATAAAGAAATAGTAGAAATGATCCGACCCGGTCGGATCCGGTCCTACCCGGTCGGATCCGGTCCAACCCGATTGGGTTTAGGACACTATTTCAACAGGGATCGAGTATGAAGGCTACGGGACGGGTCCCGACCCGATGCCACCCCTACTACATATAAGCTTCCAAATAGCCATAGAAGGAATAATTCGCGTTCTGTTGAATTTTGGGACGGTTCCCCTAATAGGCACCCCAATTCATGTCCAGGACGACTTCTGGAAACCAAGGACAAGTTCTGGGCAATCTAGAACTGGCCGGCACGCTTAACCAAGGGTTCAGGAATCGATCGTAGTTCATCCGTGTATGGCTTTGATTTCAGCTCGTCTACGAGGTAAAAAGTTCTTCTTATCAAAATGATCTCTTTTGGTTTTGAAATTATGTTTTTATGTGTTCTTATTATAGTTTATCATGTCATAACTGCACGAAATAGAACATAATTATGTGTTGCATATATGCCAGGTACTTGTTAGTCATGAAACTGATTCTGAAGCTAAGTACCGAGCCACTTTCCCGACTCTTTAGCCGGGAAACCGCGTGGACTGAGTTCCAAAGTTAGCTTCTGTGTGTCCAATGTCCAATAACCTAGTCTGGACTGAAGCCTAGTCCGATGCCCTAGCCTTTTCCCCGGAAAACTTCCGGATTGAACCAGACTTAGATTCTTGGATGTCCTGGGCACTAAAATTGAGCCTGGGGCTGAAACATGGGCCGGTGTCCCTGGCCTCGACTCGGGACATCCCCTGGCTTGATCCCTAAATTTAGTTTCTGGGTAGTCTAGGTCTACAACATGGTATCCATGAAATTGTGATTAAGTCTTAGCTAGATATTAGGTTATGTTCTCATGTTAATAGTGGAGATATGATGGTAGTACGTTCAGTGTTGTTATCGTCCTTATATGTTCCCATATGTTAGACATGAACTTATGTGCCTTATGTGCTCCAAATGTGTTTATGTGTTTTGCTCCATCATGCTTGTGAAGGTAACGGTTATTGGCAATGTACCGAAAGGGGTACAATGGGTCCCTACGTCCCATGTCGGAGGTATGACTAACTATGTTAGTCCATGTCGTTCTCGAAACGGCGATCCCTAAGTCCCGTGGGTCCTTAAGTCCCACGATTGGGGATGTGTTAGTTGTATTATCCGTGTTGTACATCGTGTCCCTTAGTTAGTTGTCTTGATTCCATGTGATGAATATAACTAAGAAAAGACAGGACATGTAACATGACAAGTTAAGGATTTGGCTATATTAAGTACGAAAGTATCTAATGTAACTTAACAATTACATGCAAGATGAACCAAAGTAGTTAATATGTCATGTTTTCTTATGTATCGTCAAACATGGCTTCAATGTGGCTTTCATTTACGTTTCAAGTTATGTTTTAATAGTAGTTTCTAAAGATTCCAAGTTGTGCTTTTAAACTATTTGCAAACTGGATAGAGTAAATTCATGTCGTGTCCTCCGGCTTATGACAACCATGAATCTCCCTTTTGATCTTCTTTCTCCTTGCCGAACATCTAGCTAGTACTCACTCGTTTATTTGGAATAAGAAGTTTGCAGGTACATGATGTTTTGACAACGAGCTTGGAGTGCTAGCTTATGAGTGGATCAATGAAGTTGGTTATGTTTTAGTTTCCTTTTGTAGTTGTTCTCTCCTTTCGGACAAGTCAGTTGTAACGGATATGAGTTTGTGCTTTCAGTTATTTATGTTTTAATTTGACAACAGTTGTATTCTGGTTGTTGGTTGTTATTGGAAAACCCTGAGGGTCTATTTTTTCCGAGTCTTCTGCTTGTTTTCTTCCGCGCGACGCGGATATATAATTACTCTGATATGACACGAGGCTTATGTGGGATTTGGAGTTTTCTCTAAATCCCACGTGCGAACGCCCCGTGTCCGGGTAAGGACTCGATATCCAAGACATGGGCGTTACATTACCTCTTGTGGTTTTTCATACAAAACATTTTACCCCATGTGGTTTTTCATACAAAACATTTTACCTCACTGTGGTTACATAGAAATTTTGTTTTACATTTTGTAGCAAACCTAGCGGAGAAAACCATATAATAAAAAACCACATGAGGTTAAACTGTTAATATGCCAAACCACAAGGGGGACAAGTGTATTTTTCCCAAAATTTAATAATTTAGGGGCCTTTATTTGTACCACAATTAGTCTACCGTGTACCATATTACATGTACACCACAGTAGAATCGACCTCAAGATAGCCCAATGTATGAGGCATCATGCGACCCTGTGAAAGTCGAATCATGATCGGTGGTTTGAACAGTCGCATGTTGTCATACATTCGACTTTCAGACGTTCGATTCCGTGAAAATGATGTGGTGCAACGGCAGGTGTGAGACAACAATTAGGTCAGCTGTGGTGTGAATAATAGCCCCTATAAAATTTATCATAATAAGCTTGAGGGAATGTTAAGACATGGATTCGAAAAAAAATTATGTCTTATTTATTACTCACACCACATCGAATTCATTTTATTCGACACAAAATTTGATATAATCCCAACATATTAACTAAAATTTAAGGATAATTAGGGATAATAACACAATCTGAAATATTTTTAAGTATACATGTAAATTTACATATTTTTTATAGAAGAGAAGGACAACTGAATTTTATAATGGTAAAGAACAAACAATGAATCCCAAAAATCAGTGAATCTCCTCAATGAATCCCGAAATCGGTGAATTTAATAAATAATCCCAAAAATCAGTGACTTTCGACAATAAATTTTGAAAATTAGTGAATTTCGACAGTGAATTTCGGTAGTGAATTTAAACATTGAATTTCGAACAAAAGTGAATTTCGACAGTGGATAAATAGTTTTGTCATTTATGTAAAAGTTTCAAAAGACTGTCATTCTACTCAATTGATGAAATATTTCTGTCATTCTCCCTCGTTCCCCTAAAATTTATTCATTAAATTAGAATAGACCAAATAATTCATATATTAACAAACTCTTTAATATTCTCTGGAAAAAGTAGGAATATCTTAAGTTGCATGAAAATAAGAATATTAATAAAGTCTCATCTCTTCGGGAGCGCAACACTATTGCTTCAATTATTAACTCGTAGGGGTGTGTGCAAGTCATTGAAGGTACAATGATGGATTATTTTGCTGTTTTTTTTTTTACTTCTGCTTGGGTGGGAATGTAAAATATTATTTAACAATTTTAAGAGGAATGTGATGCTGATGATGATTGGTATGAAGATCCGGTTAGGGATTTCTTCTGGTGCCAGCAAATATCATGTTTAGGATGCACTAAATTAATCCCCTGGATATGGCCTAGTCGTGAGGAGCTGGGGTGTTGTAGTGACAGTCCGGACCATAAGCTGGAGGTCAGAGGTTCGATTCACGTAAAAGGGGTTGATTTCTGATGATAAAAACTTCAGTGACGTGGAACTAATGCAGCCCTTGACTCTAAGCTCTAGGCTCCTGATTAACCTCTCCTCGCATTCCTGTGGGATCGGGGGTGAGGGGGTCCTCACGGTTAGGGTTTAACCGTATAGGATGCACTAAATTATCGTTCTCTTCTTTTGTTGGTATGTAGGGGCGGTGACCCCATTTTGACACAAGTGTCGCTTTTGATAGTCATACATTTCATTTCAAGTAGATGTGAGTAGTTGTGACGATTGGGATTGGAAACGACGTTCGATATTGTGCATTAGTGGATATTGTATTGGTTTGTGATTAAGATCTTTTTGTAGCTTTTTATAATAGATATTAACACTATGATTATAGTGTGCATCAGAAGCAGAGAGGCTGTGTTTGTCGGCACGTTTGCCGCTCAACTAGCCCGGTACCACTGGTTCAGCAATGGTCATGCCAGTTGTGGGCAACATCAATTGATCACATTCTTATTCCAGAGTTGTTATTTTATCTTTCTCTCTTGTTTTTTTCCTCGTCTTTTGGCTTCAACAAAAATTCTGGTGTGATGTCACTGTAAATAAAGGCTAATGTGTTCAATTTTCACTAATTGAACACGTGCCGAGCGACATTTTCCTATTCTACCCCTTGGGTAGGTTTGGGTTGTTACAACATCTCTCTATAAATTGTAAGATCTACATTTGATAATCAATCAAGGAAAAATAACAACCATCAATCGACTTATCGATAATTTGAGGCCGCAATTTCAGATTAGGGATCTTGGCAATCTATTTTATTTTGTAGGCATTTAGGTTCCTCGCAATGCTTTTGGTATGTTCCTTACATAATCAAAATACAACATTGACTTACTCAAACACACAAAAATGGAGTCCACACCTATGATGTCCACCAACTCGCTATCTAAATTTGATAGTTATATTCTTGTTGGTGGTTTACAAGTTTATGAACTTCACTTGTTCCGACATAGCCTTTGTTGTCCGTAAAGTATATAAACTTACGCACTATGCTCTCATGAATCACTACACAACTATCAAAAGGATTCTTTGTTACTTAAAACATATTGTACAAGACGGTTTCATCACAAGAATGTTTCTAAAACCACTCTTCAAGCATATTATGATTTTGATTGGGCCTCAGACCGTAATAATACATGGTATGCTAATGCATATTGCGTTTTTTCCAGCGATAATCTCATTAGCCGGTCTTGTAAACAACAAAAACGTTGTGGACAAAAGCAACATATAAGTTTAATACAAAGTTGATTTCCTACTAGCATTAAAAGTGCAATGGTTGACTAATTTTCACCACAAATTACGTATTCCCTTCTCTAAACAACCCATATTATAGTGTGACAATATTGATGTTGCCTACTAGGGTTTGAACCCGGCGTTTCATGCTCGCATGATATATGTCGAGATCGATGTTCATCATGTTCGTGATTTAGTTTAATCTCATTAATTAGCTATATGTTGCGTTTAGGTCCACCAAGGATCAAGTTACGGATATTTTCACATAGCCGTTATCTTCCTCACGCTACCATACACTCGGGACAATATCCATGTCCATAAAACACCTTGGGGTTGAGGAGACATATTGAAGATAATGTAGATATGGTAACAACATATATGAACATGTACTCAATAACATGATTTACAAATATTGTCAGCTAAAGATAGATATTCTAGATTAATACCGATCCACGTCATTCTATATATTGTAAGGGTGTCTTTAAGGACACCACACTCTTTTTATTTGGACACCCAAATTAAAAGACACCACACTTCCATGTGTTTTTTACTCGATGTACCACACTAATTTTTACTCATACTCATAGCACCACAATTAATTGTTATAGTACTAATTCTACCTATAGCACCACATCTCATAAAATCTTCCAATCCTAACAAAAGCACCACATCTCATAATTCATAAAATCTTCCAATCCTAACAAAATAACTACAATATAATCCTTAAATTTCTGAATCTTACAAATTCAACCCATTCTCCTTTCCTTCTTTCTTCTTCTCCATTGTTCCCAATTCTTCTGATCTTGTCCATCATTCATTCTCTCCTCACCCTTCACACTTTCTCTTTTGATTTTGAATGATCGTTTTCAATAAGTTACACTACTTTTTTTTCCCTTCATTTCCGTGCTAGGCAGCTCCTCCATACACCGGCACCGGCACCGCCCCCTGCCTTGTTCCTGCCCCTACCTCCTCTTACGTTTGCTGCCACATATATCATCCTCCTCTAACGATCAAGAAATTCTTGATCCGCAAAACCCGAAGCACACCCAAAAAAATCCAATCTGAAAACACTAGCAATATTTTTTTTTGAAGGGTAGAGGAAATATGCAAGAGTTATAAGGGAGATTTGTTCGAAGAAGATGAAGCGGATGAGGTTTTTTTTTTCTTTTTTTATTTCAATTTGAAAGGGGACGTGGGAGCCGGGAGGGGGAAGGGAACTAGGGAAGGGACGGGTGTAACTTTAGTCCTAAATTTTGAGGGGCTATTTTAAAATAAAAAACTGTCCATAGCCAAACCAATCTGGATATATCAAATGTCCGCTATAAAGGGTGTGGTGTCATTAGTAAATTAATCATTTATAAAAATAATATGCAGTCTGTAGATATATGAGTATTTTTAACATTCACGCGTGGTCTTTCAAAGTAGTTAAAAATGTGCGCTTTAAAGATACTCATATTGTAATCTCTACGTTTGATAATCAATCAAGAAAAATTACATTTATTATATCCTTCATTGTGAATAATGGCAAAGACGCTAATTCATCTTCTTGCTTACACCCGATGACTTATGTTTCATATTTTTTATTATGTATGATATCAACGCACGGTTGATTTGTGCATGTTTCCATCTGAAGAGTTAGCTTATGTGTATGAATCTTCACCACACACTCTAACAAAGAATTTAAAACACTTATTCATATCGAGTTACATAGAATAACTTTTTAAATAGAGTTAACACGTGAGAATTTCTCAACTCAAATGGTAACAGGATAGTTCTGAAGATTCACCCTTATTTGATCCCGGCATAAAAATCATGTTTAGGGCGAAACTACCACCACATATACGAAACCGATGCATTATCAAAAAGATAGGAAGGAAAAAAATTGTATTTATTATATTAACAATCCTTATACAAATTTAAAAACAACGGTTTGAAGTTACACAATCCTCATTTTATTCCTACGAACATTCCTAAAACACTATATAAGGAAATTAATGTAACGCCCTATAACCGATGTCTAATAGCGCTAATTAAGCCATAATTGATCTTTTAACTGCTTAGACTATCGTCATTGATTGGTCTAATAAAGATAACCCGAATTGAAAAGACCTTATGTCTCACATTTATATGGGGTGAGAATTCTGCTATTTTAACTTTGTGGACATTACATTCTCTCCACTTATAAGTAAGAGGCGTCCTTGCCAGGACTTGGTCAGAACTGTTCCCGGACTCGTCCTACCAGCCAGAATTAGCTAGATCTGTCATTACACCGTATCTTACGATGCAAATGACTTGATCTGATCAGATCCGACTCGCCCCCACCATAGGAAATCAAAGCGCCATCCTTACTATGTATCTTACAGGTCAATGCGATAATAATTCGTTTGATAAATAACTAAGATCAACAAATCTTGAATCAATCTAAATGCAATTATCGATTTGTTATTCAGATTAAGCATAAATGGATCTAGAAGTTTAAAATCAATTTGTCTGATAACTCCTCCAATACAGATGGGTTACAACCCTTAAACGATTATGCTTCTTTGTCTATATACCAACAACATGCATAATGAAAGACACGAAATCATTTGCACAGTACCAAAACTCGCTTGCTTCTTTGCATCCACGTGCATGACCAGATTCTGCTTCTTTGTCTATACACTAGTGAACGTGAGCCGTGCAAGGCACGGCGGGCCGAACATAAATCGTTATCAATGATAACATCAAAGAATAGATCTCCAACGTGAAATAAATCGCGTAAGTTTAAACCTTAATAATTCAAGGCACAAGACAAATAGAGCAACCGAAACATATCACATTCTCTGCAAGATGTAGCTCTTTTTTAGAGACGTGAATATTATGAATCACTTCTCTTCCAGCCCTATCAGGAGTTTTCCCCTACAAAATAAACCACAATATAATGTATCGGAGAAGTGGAGAACAATGTTACAAAATCTATCCATTTAGTTTCGACTTTACGTAATGAAACACTATAGAAAAATAATAAGCGGACCATAACTACACGGTCAAATCTCCCATAACTACACGGTTAAAAAAAATACACGTTTTTATTCAATTGTTGTGTCGAAATCGAATCAAAATCGAAAATTTTCGGTTGATTGAAATGTAAAACTGAATCCTCAATGTCTGTGGGAGGTAAAAAAAAAATGAACCGTATCGAAATATACACTTTGTTGTGTATATTCAATTGTTGTGTCGAAATCGAATCGAGAAATCAAAAATTTTCGGTTGATTGAAATTAAAAACTGAATCCGCACTGTCTATTGGAGGCACTAAAAATGAACCGTATCGAAATATACACTTTGGTTCGATTTATGTAACGTAGATCCGAAATAAAAAATTTGGTTTATATATAACGCTTACCGAAATTCCGGTTATTATCGAAGGGAAAACAAAAAAAATGATGTTTAAAAAAAAAAGTATTTGATTAAAAAGATACGGTTTTATTCAATTGTTGTGCCGAAATCGAAAATTTTCGGTTGATTGAAATTTAAAAATGAATTCGCACTGTCTGTTGGAGGTACTAAAAATGAACCGTATCGAAATATACACTTTGTAGTGTATATTCAATTGTTGTGTCGAAATCGAATCGAGAAATCAAAAATTTCGTGGATTGAAATTTAAAATCGAATCTGTGATCGTCTGTTTGAGGTCCTAAAATGAAACCAGACGAAATATATACTTTGTTGTGTCGAAATCGGCTGAAAATCGAAAATTTTCGGTTGATTGGAATGTAAAACTGAATACGCCCTGTCTGTTGGAGGCACTAAAAATGAACCTTATCGAAATATACACTTTGGTTCGATTTATGAAACGGCGAGTCGGATAAAAAATCGGTTTATATATAACGAGATAACCGAAATCCCGGTTTTTACCGAAGGGGAAAAAAATGAACCGTATCAAAATATACACTTTGTTGTGTATATTCAATTGTTGTGTCGAAATCGAATCGAGAAATCAAAAATCTTCGGTTGATTGAAATGTAAAACTGAATCCACACTGTCTGTTGGAGGCACAAAAAATGAACCACTTTGATTCGATTTATGTAACGGAGAGTCGGAAAAAAAATCGGTTTATATATAACGAGATAACCGAAATCCCTGTTTTTTACCGAAGGGGAAAAAAAAATGAACCGTATCGAAATATACACTTTGTTGTGTATATTCAATTGTTGTGTCGAAATCGAATCGAGAAATCGAAATTTTTAGGTTGATTGAAATGTAAAAATGAATCCGCACTGTCTGTTGGAGGTACTAAAAATGAAGCGTATCGAAATATACACTTTGGTTCGATTTATGTAACGAAGAGACGAGAAAAAGAAATCGGTTTATATATAACGAAAAAAAAACACTGCTGCTGTAAACCAAAAAATAAAAAATAAAAAATTAGGTGTCATGTGTCAGCCACAGGGGCTGCCACGTGGCCAATTGTGGGAAGAGCCCCTTAGCTCTTTATAGATATAACTAGTGGGCATATTCCGTAAGGCACGGGTGTTGGCCACTGCAGTATCTTTTGAGCCTTTATTTATGTAAAATGACATGTTTAGTATGCTTTAGAATTATATTGGAGAAGTATGTGAAACATTAATGCAAGAAATAGTCATGAGTATGAATGAATAAAACTAACTAAGCAGGTAAGCAAGTCTCAAAGCAGAGCACACATTACATATCATTAAAAAGAAGGGCATAATACATAATAAACATTCATGGTAGTGTCGTTGGAAAGCAGTTTTCTTACAACAAAAGAACAGACAAAAGTCCACATGTACTACAGAAGCACCAGAGACGCATGAGATATACTTCACCATGGTTGCTGCATGAGCTAGGCACTAAATGGCATACTTTTATTTTACACATAGATAAGCCACATATTATTATTCATTAAGATTCTATGAAGACAGAAAATTAATGGTTTAATATGGTGCTGTTATCTAGATTCAAAAGCCTGCATTATTTATTAAACATATCTTGAACCATAAGGATTTGTACTCAAAACGAAGAGATGCTAGTTCTGCTTAGCTTTGGCCCTTGCCTTCTTTGATGGAGTAGTCTGAAGTGGATTGTCGGTTACATGGACAGGAGCAAGATCATTATTACGATCAGGGAATAAGCTAGCCTGAACCTCAACTAATGTTGGGCCTGTTGCATCAGCACTATTATCTTTTGCAAAGGGTAGCATTCGCTTTGCACCACTTGTTTGTTCTGCCTGCAGCTGGCCAACAGGCTTGTTTGCACATACCTCCTCAAGCACTGCTTTTGTGCTAGGCGTAAAGAACTCTTTCGCAGCAGCAGCTTGTGGAGTTGAAGTTGATGATCCAATGTGTTCCAAAGGCAGAGGGTTGTCAGATGCAATTTCAGTACATACACCTGCCTGCTGATCTGCATCGTATGCCTCAACCTCGGCTCTGCTATAGATCTTCACCAAAGGGTAGCGGCAAAGCATTATGCCGCGAGATTCACGGTCAAAGTATTTCATGAAATAAATAACATGCTTGTCTTTTACAGCTTCAATCTCTTTTGTTAATGGTTCTTCCTATGAACAATGGCAAAACAGAAAGTGAGCAAATTATTGTAGAGTTCTAGCATGACAACGTTGCACTATGGTTATTACTGAGGAGTTACCTTTTCAGCAGCAAGTTTCAACTGAGTGCCTGTGAAAGGCAGTATCTTATCAATCTCCGGGGATTTGATGATTGCCTCAATAGCAGTTTGTCCATGCCTTAGAGTAACAGCAACCTCAGAGCTATAGTCAGTGAAGTTTTGCATGTTAACAAGCAACAAAATGCAAAGCATCATTGGGATCAACGTGAATATTCAAACATGTAACCAGAAGGTAAAAGGCAAAGATTATTACCGAACACAGAAACGGGTAAATTCTTGACAGACTGAGCACTTGATTTTCCAGTCTATGTCTACATCCAAGGGTGTCAAGCATTTTGCACATGCTTCAAACCAGACTTTTCTTTGTCCAGCCAGGTAAGTTAGCTTGCCTTCAGTCCAAACTGTTTTAGCCTGCAATGTTTAGGTTTTTATGATATCGGAATAAGTTTAAGTAGAGTGAAAGATAAAGTGTTTAGATGAGTAGCAACATTTTCTATAGACGCAAGGGCAAAATTCAGCGGCTAGATTTCAGAAGGACGTGGTGGGTGGAAAAGTTTAGCGGGATCCAAGTAAGCTCCACTTTGAACAAGTGTTGCAATCTCCGATGCATGGGCAGCATACCTGTTAAAAGGGAAGTTATATGTATTACTCATATCAATCCTCATGGACAAGGTTGGGTTTGCACAAACTGATTTACCATTCTTTTAAGCGAGTCTGTTCTTCCAAGGACGGGTTCTCCAAGATGTAAGCACCTGTTTTGGTTTTTAGTGACAGACCTATATTGAAATGCATTTATATTAGTAACCAAGTAGTGGTGGAAAATATAGCTTGAGAGGAAGCAAGTCAGTTTCTTTATGATTTTGTGTGTTAGTAGATGTATACCATTAAGTGTAGTCACTTTTAATCCATACGCAATAATGAGGGTTGGAGTCTTGTACAAACATTCAAACAGATGATGATCCATTGTTATTTTGTTTAAAGGCAGTTGTATTTGTGGAAGATAATAACCAGAAACAGAAAAATGAGTAGTGGTACTTACTCCTCATTGCACAATAAAGTCCCTAGTAGATGAAGTTCCACCTTCTTGACCAGGTAAAGCCTGAACAAAGAATGCTCTTAAACCTGAGCAAAAGTGGTAGTTTCTGGATAAGTAAGACCATAATTCTAATGAATTTTCAAAGAGTTGATGGTTGATGTCAATTGCAGGTTAGTTTATGCTTACAAATCGAGCGCTCTTGATCAGCATAGCGGTAGAAATCACTCAATCTATCGAGCTGGAATGTGCAAGGCATGGGAGGTGGGATTGGTTCATCATAAGTTTCCGTAAGGTTCTTTCGGTAGAGGGTCCAGGTGTATGGGTATTCAAGTACTTTGTATGGTGCTGGAGTATCCCTCATAGTTGCATTCGAAACGTAGTAACGTTTGAATGGCAGTAGGGTGTTTGCAAAATGAGCCACATTTCCATCGAAGACAACAATGGGTACTTTGGTTCCCTGTTCATAAAGTAAGACAGATTCAAGGCAATTATAATCAGCATAATAACAAGGGAGTAGTAGCTGGAACGCAGAGGAAAGCAAAGGTAGGCAAGTGTAGTAAAAGGCAATGTACCTATGTGCCTGTGACCACATAGTTTCTGTACAAAGGACCGTTTTCTTTTTTCTTAGCATTGCGGCGCTCAACAACTTGTACAGTGACAGTCCATTTCTTTTTGAATGAAGGTGTATTTGGTTGGCATAAAACAAAGGCCTGTCCATGTTCTGTGCATAAAAGCATATCACATACAAAATATACAATGATAAGGTATGCGATTTTAATTTTTTTTTCGAATAGAAGCCTATGTAGTGGTGATGGTTGGCAAAAAAACATAGATTTTCGCAAAGCCTACATAGATATTTAGACATGAGACACGATGGGCCATCTTTCAAAGGAACCTCACCGTGTATGCGAACAATGTAACCACATTTTTGTAAGTGATCAAAAAACTCACGTAGACTCACTTCAACAAACTTAAAACTTACATTTTATGAAAATGGATCAGAAAGAGACATGAGCATAAATATGAGAGTAACAAAGAAGCATGTAAAAGTAGATAGTGGAACAAAATTTGCTGCCATTATTGTGTCTGCTAATGACTGTACACCCAAATATAATGCTGACTAATATAGTTTTTTGAGCATTTTTTTTTGTCATATACAAAACATATTTAGAGTTGCAGCACCTCTGTGTAGACGATATTACGTGTTTTTGTTTGTGTGGATGCATCGGAAGTGTTGTTGCATAAAAAAACCTTAACGTGGGCAGAAGTTCATGCACGGGACAGTGCCACGTAGAGTTGACCATGTGAGAACACAGGTTCTTTGAGGTAGATACCTACAAAGTCAAGAGTCTGTCCTTGGGATTTGTTTATTGTCATAGCACAAGCGTATCGGGAATTGTGTTCTTCTGTAAGGTACTGGACAGAACTCACCCTTGTTTGGTTGCAAGGGTATCCTAGGTATGAACACATGCTTCTCAGCAAAATCTCCAATCACAATCTGAGCATGAAGGACATTTTTTGAGAAAGATTTGCAAACCATATGTGTGCCATTGCACAGACCCTCCCCTGGGTCTATATTGCGTAACAAAATAACAAGTGCATTGAGTTTCAGAATAAGCTTGTGTGGAGGTAAGCCATTAAGGGAAAACTATTTATGAGATCATCATATAATCCTTGGTCAGATGGATTGATAGTTTCATCAAACGCTATGTACTCAACTGATGGGCCTGGGAATTTTTCTATAATGGCCTCGTTTATCTCATCCACAAAAATGTTCTTGGTTGTTAAGATAGCTCGGTTGGAAAATGGGAAACCAATACTGGCTATCTCGTGTAGGTCCGGGTAGACAACAGAAATGAAATCGTCTAGATTGTCGGCCAAGGATATTTTTGTAAGTCAGATGTGATTAGGCAACACAATAATGTCAGTATCTTTAGACTGGTGCATACCGTCGCCGATAGCTAGGAGAAGAGATGTGAATTCTGGATCCAATCGTGCTCGCATGTTTGAGAATAGGCGTAATTGTGTTAGATATGGCCACAATGGAGATTTAATTAAGGAGGCATTAATAGTTTCTGTTTTGGTACCTTTGGTAACAACTGGTAAGGTTTGACGGAAGTCCCCACCTAAGACTACTACCTTTCCACCGAAGATGACGTCAGATTCCATTAAATCCTTCAACAAACTGTCTAGAGCCTCAATAGCAGTTCGCTTTGCCATGGGGGCTTCATCCCACAATATCAGCTTTGATTCTTTGATAAGTAAAGCCAAAGATGACTGTTTGCTTACCTTACACGTGGAGGCATCTTCCAGATCAGTAGGTATTTTGAATCTGGAGTGAGCTGTCCGACAACCGGGGAGCAATGAGGCAGCAATACCAGACGTTGCTGTGGCTAAAGCCACATGCCCTTTTGATCGCACATGGGACAAGAGTGCACGGTAAATGAAGGTCTTCCCAGTTCCGCCTGGGCCATCTATGAAAAAGATGCGTGGTTTATGCTCATATATAGATGGAATAATACAGTGAAATGCATGTTTCTGTTCAGCATTCAGTAATCTATAGAAGAAACAGTAAGGTTTTTTCTAGTCTCAACTCTCTTGTTGTGTCATGGGATTCATCACAATCAGCTGTAAATGATTGGACACAAATTTTGTAATGCCTAAGGCTCTTACCCATGGCAACTAAGTAAGAATTAATTTGATCCAGGACCTTTTTCCTAATTAAGTTTGCTGGAAACTTTGATTTGTGGGCAAAATCGGTTGACATGTCGCTTTCAAACATGGACCACAGAAGAGAATGATTATTCGAGCAACAATATATGAGTAAATCTGCAAAAAGTTTCCTAAGTGCGGAGGGCATGTTGTACAATGCAGCCTCTGACATACATTGTTCTTGACTGTCATTTTGTTGTACAAGCCACGCTCTAAGGCAGCCTCACGGAAAGTTTCAAAAACTATACCATTAACAGTTCTAAGATATGCATAGGATGTCGGGCATCGAACTTTACCCAGCAGCAAACGCAGAAAATAACATTCTCCTTCTGTAGGCTGCACGGTAACTACTCGTCCAACTGAATTTCCTTTATAACGGAGCTTCCATTTTATTTTGTCCATTAACCAGACAAAATGATCTGGAAATTCTGAGTAAATGCAATTGTGTGATTGTGCATTGGCATCAGTTGCATTCATGAAGAAAAATTCAGTGAGCATAGTTCTTTTATTAAGTGGATTGTCTAGCACGTTTGAGAGCAGCTGTTTTTGTTTGAAGGTCACAGGTTGGTAATTTTCAAGATGAAGGTGCATCTGGATAACAGGTGGCTTCATTTCAGCAATAGGGTACCTGAACATGCGCCATAAAGACTCAAGTGCTGAAATCCAACGACCGCTCCTATACTGGTCAGTCTCATTGACCTGAACATGATTATTAGAAGATGGTTCACTCTGGTTTTTATTTTCTAGGCTAAACAATATACGATCGCTGCCCTTACAAATGTATTTGTAGGTGTATTTGGCAGCCTTGATTGTTGAGCACACTTCGACATTCATATGGCAGTCAAATTTGGCAAGTAAGTAAGGATTGTAGGGTACAACCCAACGGTTGTCTAACAAAGCATCCCTTACCCTTACCCGACTACCGTTGTTGCGCCTGCGGTAGTTCGGGTACGCATCATCTGTAACATTTGTTTCATCATAGAAAGACCTCGGGTAGAACTCTTTGCATGTTCCTTTCTTCATGCAGACATTGGAGGGGTTTTAATGACCGTAGGGGCCATGGAGCATGTGTTTCAAAACTATTTTGTGTAGATAGGGATGCTTGAATTTATCTGGAATTTCGGCACAGACAAGTGAATCAAATTCTTCAGGCCGGTACAATTTAAACTGTGGTTTAAGTATAAGAAGAAAATGTACATGTGGTAAACCTCTTTTTTTGGAACTCAATCACATACGTGTATGCAGCAACCTTGCCAAACACATTTTTTTTTTTCAGTAGTTGAATTTTGAGTTCCTCTAACTTAGCCCTGAAAACGTGACACACGATATCAGGTCTATCTTGGGATAATTCACCATGTTTAAGGTGCTCCTTTATCTCTGGCCAGTTTGGGTTGCATGTCATTGTTAAGAAAATGTCAGGCTTGCCAAACTTTTGAACCAAAGACATTGCATCCAAGTATTTCTTTCCCATGTGCCTCGGACCGCTTATGAATGTAGCAGGTATAACAACACGTTGTCCTACCTGACCACAAGCCCTCTCACCTGAGGCCAAAGCATCAGCAACCCCTTGAAGGAATTTATGCCTGATGTTATCTTGTTGGGATCTGAAGTAATCTAGGCGTTGTGTTTCAAGTTTGACAAACATGTCGACAGCATATTGTTGGAACAGTCTCCCAAAGTGTAGTAGGTATGATTGGTCTGATTCTCTCATCTGGAATCTATAGCAGTAATACTCATGAATGGAGACAAAATTAGGGTTGTCTATGCCAGAATTCATTGCCTGTTCTTCACAGCCAAGTAAAACTTCAGCATCATGTGCATGCAAAGGGTCTAACCCAGTTCTACTAATGTCTGATCTGCTTTTCTTCCTACCCCTTCCCCGTATGCCTTGTTTCATAATACCCTGATGCCAACCGAGCTGGCCATAAGGGAAAAACAAGGGATATTGAAGAGGATCATAGCATACGTAATAATACTGTATGCTATGAGAAACACCACCAAGGGTGTATATTTTAATGCTTCTGTGGTGGTTTTCACTGCCATCTACTAAGATGCCAGCAACCTGATTAACTGAAGGTTTGTTGTAGGTCCATTGATCTACATCAGGGTTACAATACAAGAGAATTGCATGATCTTCAAGCCTAGTTTCATGCCTAACACTTCTAAAAAATCTCGCATATGGATTGTCTTCAAGGACAAGGAGGATTTTGTGTAGAGACATTTCATACAACCTAGGACAATTTAAGATTCTATTGGTCACCTCATGCTCTGTGTCATGTAGGTAAAACTGTAAATTTTTGGTAGAGTCATCTGAACCCACCATATGTGGTATGAAATGGTACACTTGACCTTCGACCCTAAAAGTGTAAATGCCTTTATTTTTCCTGGATAGGTCCTTGTCATAGGTTGCACCTAAAGATGTGAAGGCTAAATGATTATTGTAAGTCCTAATGCATGACCTGAAATTCTTGGATTCATTACTTCCTGAAACCAGGAGATCAACTAAGACACTGGGTAATGGGATGCTAGCCAGAACGATATCCCCACCACTACAGCATGAGGTAGGAGGCTCATGAGTAAACCTAATAGCCCCACATGATTTGCATCTGGCTACTGTGGGTAAGATATCGGGTACAGAGGCAACATCTGTGAAAGCGTCTTTCACAGAAGGTGTAATGGAATCTGGTTTATTTTTTTTCCTATGGATTCTTCTATAGGGAAGGACTGGATCAGGAGCTAGAACAGAAGAAGAAGCGAGAGGTGTGTCAGAAGTAGCAGTAAATGGTGTACCAGGTACTGAGGAAGGATCGAGGGTTACAGATGGAGACAAAGGCAAAGGCTGAATCTGACCAGAGTCAAGTGAGCGCGCAACAATATCATGAGTATGACCAACAACATGATTTTATTGCAAGCCATTCAAAGAAGGTTGTGCACCAGACACTATAGCTGGCTGAGGTGAGTGAATTACACATGCATGAGAAAGGTGCATGGCAGGCTTTTTATTGCTGCAAGTCTCCTTCAGCCCACCGCACGGAACAAAACCGTGCACACCCTTTGTAATCTTGGCTGCAGCAGGTGGGCAAACAGCAGAAGACAAAACACTTATATTTTCATGAACCGAAGAACGAGATTCATATTCAACATCTTTTTTTCTATTTTTTTTTGTGTGCAATCTATTTGTGACCATTTCCCGTTTTTCACGAGTTGTGACAGCTCGATCCAAACAAGGATTCAGTATGGAAGGTAGGGCAGAATCCGATGCCTCCGAAGCAGGCCTCGTTTCTTCAGAACTCATGCCAAGGGTTGTGTTCATGGAAAATTCACAGTACAGGGGGTGGTAGACAGTAACCTAAAGGGGCCCCAAAGTGTATCAGGAAATTATTTGCATGACCTACAGGAAGAATTGCCAGGAGCTAAGGGAAGTAGTGTGTAGCACCGTTGGCAGAAGGTAGGGTTGAGCACGAGGCGTACAGGTAGATAGGTTTCCAGAAAACCTAAATAATCGTGGATTGAAGTACAACACTGATGTGGCTAAACACAGAACAAAAGACAGGCACTATGCTTACCTGACTCAAGGTTATGCTGTTAACGCACAGGAAAAGCCTATATATATAAAAAAAAAAGGTGAAGTTTTAATAAAAAGCTACTACAGGTATCAGAATGTAGTAAGTGCTAGAACCTATTATAGGCTGAACAAGGAAAAACCGGCAGCAAGCGCTTGCGTGAACAGGAAAGAGCAGGATTTTCTGTAGATCCCGTAACTACGGGGTTTTCCATAGGTCCCCTAACTATTGGGGTTTGCAGTAGTTCCCCTAACTACTAACCTGAAGCAGCTTTCTTCTTTGCAAAACAGAGGGCTCGTAACACCTTTTATTCGACAAGCTGGAGAAAATATTAGCCAGGTAAGTATGGCAGTACAATGACTATTATATGGTGCCTAAACAAAGGTGACAGACAGCTCAATAGTGAAAAAAAAGTGCATAGGAAAGATGAATGTGCACAAGTATTCAGAGACAACGCGAACACATGGTTGTGCGCATATACGGGCACTATATTTATAAGAGGGCAGAAAAATGCGGTGCAAAGGAAAACGGAAACAATAGACCTGCAACGTGAAAGTACAAATGATTCGTGGTTGACAGAGTAATTAAGTGGGCAGCATGAACCAGCTTCATTGCTATATGCCCAGATATATTTCATGGCATTTGTGTAAAGCCTGTTGGATAGTTTGATATAACTGGCTGAGGGAATGTACCAAAGATATGTTTGTGGTTTCTTTTGTTTCAGAGTAAGGTTTATATTAGGAGTAGAAGGAATACAGTGTAGATCTGAATGAAATGTGGAGAGAAGAAACATCAATTGAATATCTTTATATCTATTTGTGCCGATGATAAGGCAAACCCACAGATCGACCAAGAACACGGAGAACAAAACTGAATAGGGGTAAAGGCTTATAACACTTATTTATGAGTGAGGGAAAGGTAAGACATAATTGTGAGCAGGAGTGCACATGTTGATGATTTGTCTGTCGACTACCTAAAGCAAGATACACATCTGTTGACTACCTAAAGCGTATCTTGTGTTAATCGCAAGATACGTAAAAACCCTAAAGCAGCTAGGAGCAACTAAGCAGAAAGAAGAAAGAGTTCAAAGTTAAGATTTGTATCCACTCAGGCGATTTCAAATCGTGTAGTTTCTCTGGACCTAATCACAGCACAGTAGCACAAGCAAAAAAGTGGGCACTGACAAACCCTAGCACATATATTGCCAACAGAGAAAACCAAGCACGATTTCCTCACAACCAAAGCTCAAAAGGAACAGTATGCAATCATTTGTAAATTGGAACATAATTCAATTTAAATAGGTTGTTATCCTTACAAACAGTGAAAAGCCTTTGAGGAGCAACAAAAGCGTATTAAACTTAGACAATAGGTGGTTAATAGAGATGAACTAAAAGGGACTGTTTTTTACATGACAGGATGAACAAGGTCAACATGCAAAGGTATTTTGTTCTTTATATAGGTTGAGAAGCAGCAGAAAATACACAGGGGCTGAAACATTGCAGACACGTGAATAAACCCAAAATCTAAAACATGCACCCAAACCTAACAATAGCTGAAATGAGAATCAAAGAAACACACCTTAAGCAAAGCAAATTCCTTGTGTTATTCGGCCGAAGGTAAGAGGGACAAATTGTAACGCCCCGCTCCCGGATACCGAGCCCTTATCCGGAAGAGAAACGTTCGGCGCGTATAGCATTAAATAAATGTAATATTATACGCAAGCCTCTACGTCGTCGTATCAAATAAAAGCAAACGGAAGCTAAAAAGACTCGGGTAAAACATAAATGCTACTAAGAATAGAAATTAACCATACTAAAGATGGATAGTTAAATAACGATGAAAAAACCCAAAGACTTATACAATACGAGGTCTTAAAAGTAGAAGTACAACAAGTCTAAGAAAATAAATACAACTAGTCTAGTACAACCTTTACAAAGAAAATGAACTAGAAACTTCGTCAAGACTTCAAAGCCTTTAAAAGTCGTCATCTACTCGATCAACTCGTTTCGCCTTCTCACCCCACAATGCATACAAAAGAAAATGCAAAGGAGGTAAGTACAAAGTACTTAGTAAAAGTGAGAAGCTAATGAATAACTAAGTTGTACAACGAAGGGTTATTATTATGATTATTAAATTTTCTTTATGAGATCGACTCAATCTAGGGTTCAATCCATGCCCATCGACATGTCATGACTAAACATTTCTAGCTTAGCTTATCTTTGTTACATCATTACTCAAGGACACTACGCATGGCGTTCATCAGCCTGAAGATATACTTGCTAACTAACGGTGATTAGCACCGATTAGCTCCGGGGTCTCCCCGGTATGCGTATACGTCCGATGAATTTCCTCCACTGCCATTCAGCCGTTTATAGGCCAAAGCAGCGGCGTTGTTCACCTTTTATGAACGTATCACATCGCCGATATGAAAGAGTGCCTAACCGAGAATAAGTGACGCGTTTTATCTTTTACTACACATATGTAATTATTATCTGTTGTTAACTAGCCACCTAAGTGTTTTCAAGTAATCTCCCTCACACATACTACTCTCTTTCCTAGACCATTAGACACGGACAAGGCCTAGCAATTACACAGACATTGATGAATACTAATCCATCAAAGCACAAGCCCTTTCATGCTCTTCTCTGACGGATCCGAACTTCAACTCCTTTAAGAGTACATTCGGTGTTTTAATCTGAACGAATCGAAAACTCAATCGGGCTTGTTCATTTTCATTTAATGTTATTAGATCAAAAAAATAGAAATTTAAAACTCAACACAAATATACCAAAACATATCACATCTTATTAAGTACAACTTAGCATGAATTTTATCACCAAACAACACCAAAACTCAACCTATCATTATAAAACTATAATTACTCATTAGGAAGAGCCTCTTACCTTAATTTCCAGCAAAACGAAAGCAAAACACCAAGCAATCGCAACAACCTGTTGATCCTCAACCCCAAAACCTATTTGATCAACAAGAAACCCTAAAATCCTATTTTACGCAAAAAAAAACGAAACTGAAAAAGTGCATAACACTGCAGATTACCTGGATTAATTGATGCGAAACTATTTTTAGATTATTCTACGCTCCAAGACGATCGTTTCGACTACTCATGTCTGCGAAACAGAGCTACGGATTGAAAGATACGAATTTTTGAAGAATTGAACTCTACGAATACAAAAAACTAGGGCTAAATCGAAAACTTACGAAATTGAGAGATGTTATTTTCCAAAGTTGCGTCTCCTCGCACTGATCACTTTTCTCTCCTGCGGCATCTTGAACAGATGAACGGATTGATCACAAGGTTCTCCCTTTTATTTCGCTTTCTTCCTGCCTGTTGCCAGCGTTCCTCTTCTTTTTTTCTTTTTTTTTTCTCTAAATTCTGCCGTGAAACATAAAAGAGAATTTTGGGGGATTATTTTGTTTTTATAGCCATTTAATTAAATCCCTTAATTAAATAACTAAATCCCTTTAATTAAATCCTTTTTAATTAAATAAATAGGATAAATAATAATTAGGTCGTAGTGGGTATGACCAATTACTATTTTACCCTTTCTGAAAAGTCGGGATGTTACATTCCTTCCCCCTTAAGAGGAGTTTCGTCCTCGAAACTCGAATGTAACCGAGAGGTACTTGAACTCTGGACTTTGCGAAGCGTTTCGTCTCCTAACTCGTACAGTCTTCTTCTTCTTCTTCCATCTTCCCAACTCTTCCACTTGTCTTGAGCCAACTTGAGGTTGCGACGATCCGCTTCAATCTTCACGTCGCCTTGATGTATCAACTTTGGTCTCAGATTCATTGCCGCCCACTTCATCCCAGAACTCACGTTCTTCTATCTCTATCTTCATGAAAGATCATCAGCAGTACTGTTCCAACTCTTGTACATCTTGGTCGCTCCGAGATGAACTGCAATTGCCATCTCGAGGTTTTCATTCTTCATTGTCCTTCACAATCTTCCGCATTCAGACACCAAAGCTGATTCTGATGCCAATTGTTGCCATCTTCATCTAACTCATGACCAATGGTTGGTTGGGCTCCAGCCACTCACTTGTAACCGGAAAAAACTGGATCTTCATCTTGTTCCTTCACGAACTCATCAACTGCCTCGAATCTTACAATCATCGGTTCAACACTCTTTGCTCGCCCCTGCTGCCCTATACCCGGAAGGCTAAATCTTCCCGGCCGAAACCACACTTCTGGCACACTTGACTTCTTTTGATCTCAACTTCAGTCGTGGAACCACAAGCTTGCTGAAGAACTCCAAGGATCCCAGCTGAAGGACTTCTGAGACTCCCTGTGGGTGGAGAACATGCATTGCCATACTTTCTCTTTGACGGTCTGATCCAATTCTCGTGCCAATTAGGGCTATCTTGGAAAATAAATAAAATTGAAAAGTGAGAAGTTAGGTACCAGGGTGGTATGTCAACTAGGTAAGCCAAGGGAAGATATAGTGCACTTGAAATAAGGCAGGTTGCTTGGGTTACAAGTAAAACAAGATGATCCCGTGCTGATGAAAGTCGAAGTTGGTTCCAGAATGAATAATGAGGCACTGTATCATAATACAAAAGATAGCCACCATAAGGAAAACAAAAGAACACCTTGCAGATGAAGTTCTTTTGAGAGAGTGAAATTCTGCAAGATACGGTGGTCTACAAAGACTTCAGAGGCAACCTGAAAGGAAGGTAATAAGCTTTCATATAAGCCTTGAGAAAGTGGAGACGTTAAAGGCAACATCACACAATAGAAATCAAGGTAAAGGTGCAAGGTCGAGCACCAGATGGACTAAAAAGATAGAAATCAAAAGAGAGCAAGAATCTCAACATGAAGGAGCCATGGAGACAAAACGAGTACACCAGAAGGTCTCAGAATAAAATAAACACTTGTCAAGAAGTGACCAAGTTTGCAATAGTCAAAGAGAGGTTATTTTAGGATTTAATAGAAATAGAAATTCCCTCAAGGAATTGTAAGGGAATATCAAAGTTTGAATAAGTAAGCGGTAAGCAAGATTTTTAAGTGAAGAGGAAACGACACTTAAGAATTTTTGGATAAGGTTTGATTTCGATTTTTAAGTGAAGAGGAAACGACACTTAAGAATTTTTGGATAAGGTTTGATTTCCAAGAATTAATTCGAACTTTCAAAGGAAGTTTAAACGATTATTGATGATTCAAATCAAAGATTCAAGGTTGCACTACACGAGAGGAAAAGTACACTGCCAAGGAATAAATGCTCAAGGTTAAAATAAAATAGACTTTCAACCGGTGTAACAAAATTGGAATAGAAACGTCAAACAGAGGATGGAAAAATCAAAAGGCATATCTGGCGGTTCATGGCTATAAATGGCCTGAAGAAATTAAAACCCAATGGTGCGAGGTACATTAATCTGGATTGAAATTCAATAGAAGTTTTGGAGTTCAAATGTTGGTTGGCTAGATAGGTTCGAAGGCATCTTGAAAAGGTCTACCTTCCTTGAAACTAGTTTAGCATAAATTGCTAGAAGGTTAAAGATAAGTAACGAAAAGGAATGTCATGGTAGGCTTAAAAATTCGACCGGCAAAAAGGAGATATGCATACCTTAAAAGAACATACAGACATTAGGTGAAATAGTTACAACATCGACACTACCCTTAGGAGGGAGCGAGAATGAACACAAATAAGAAAAAATATTCGACATCGTAAGGCTTAGTCAAATTTGAGTTTGAAATGAATGATGGGAGTGCAACAATGTAGAATTTTGAAGAGAATTTGTTTCTGAGGTGATTCATGACAACAAGCGGAGTGGATTTGTCGAGTTAAAAAAAATCTCAAGTGAGGGATTACATGAGAAACAAGTTACCAGAAAATTATAATTACAAAAGGGCATGAAAAGGGTCTGAACGTCAAACATGGCATGCTGGAGGATAAAATCTTGGTTCTTGTTTAAAACTGAAAAAGAAATTATAACGTTAGCTTTACAAGTATCCTACTAAAAGGTTTAACTCAGAAGGAGATCAAACTTCGAGGAACTCCTAAACAGGACAATCATAACTTACTACCCTCTTAGCCCTAACCCCAAGTCAAAGAGGTGGAAATTCCTTTTAGGTTGCTGTGTAGGATTTTTACTCTGGATCTGACATCATCATTTTGTACAGAACAAACGAAGAGGAATTTGTGCACGATCCAAAGAGGAAAGATTTATATACTGGAGTTTTCCAGGTGATATAAAAATATTAGAATTTTTGAATGAAGATAAGTTGGTCAAAAACAGTTATTTCTGACGATTGCACAAGCTGCCAGAATTTCCAGATTAATAAACACTGTGTTGATTTGCAAATCGAGATCAAACGAAAAAGAATCTGAACTTAATTCCAAAATAAAATCTGTAGATAAAATTTTTGTCTACAACATATCAAAAATTCAGATCAATTGAAGGTGTTTAACCTGTTCAAAACGGAAGAAGAAGTGAAGGTGCTGCTGCAGATTTTCTGGACAGAGTGTCCGGCATAAACATGATTTTTCTGAACAATCCATAACGATTATCGAGTTGATGTAAAATGAGAAGTTGTAGATAAGACAGTAATCTACTTTGTTGAAAATTTTCAGAATTTTTGGAACACGGTAAGTTGTTTAACCTGAAGGGAAAACACGGAAACAAAAGCATTCACTCATGTTGGGTAAATCCAAACATGAGGACAATGAAAAGTATGTGCCAAAGTAAGAGACCTTTAACACTATGAGTTGAAACGACTGAGGAGTACTTTTAAAGGATAAAATTTACATATGGAATTCGTGTGGAACCATCTCAAGCAAAGCAAAGGTCAAAGAATTTTGGTAAACATAAACCAAGCTATAGCAAAAAGAGAAAACGGAGGATTTGTAGAGTCGAGTCTTTAAACAAAAATTTGTATGTACTAAAACATCTTGTAAGGGATGCATTAAGGGTAATCACTAGGATGCAAAAGTGTGTTGCCCCAAAATAGCTAAACATGATATGGTTGGAAGGATATGCAATTGTCAGTTCAAATAGTTCGAAGGATGAGAAACTTATTTTTCTTAAATCAAGCATTTGACACGATGAAAACATCTTTAAAAAAATAAGGCACATCAAATGAATGTACACACTTGGAAAACAAAGCTGCATAATAAGAGACTTTTACCGAGTTTCACAAGTTTCAAATGGAGGATTTAACCAGAGCATGAGTTACAATTAGTATGGATAAGAAACATTTGAAATCGGAATAACCAAGTAGGAAACTAGATGATTATAAAAGAGAACCTTATTGATGAAGACATAAGATTGGAAAATCACCACGCAATCGTTTCTTGCAATCGAGGAGCACAATAACGAAAACACCTAGTCTCTACCTACCAAACTTCTTATCATGGGTAACAACTAGCTTAAGAATCAGATAAATCAAAGTATTCTCACCTCCTGTAACCTACTACACTATAACCTATAGGGTGAAAGAAAGACATCTATCCTTCCTTGACTAGAGGACTTAAATGGTTTTGAGAAATTCGGGTGCATACATAAGCCACGAAATAATTGATCTGCACAAAACAAACTGAACTGATTTTGAACATGAGGCAAAGAGAAAATCTGTGAGTATATAAGTTTTACATATGATGCTCAAAAATGAAAATTTTTGGGAAGCCATAGGTTGGTCAAAATAATTCTTTTCATCTACTGCTATAAGCTGTCAAAAATTTTCTGGACTTCATCAACTGTCGTGTGTTGCAGATTGTGCTCAAACAAAAACGAATTTGCACTTGGTTGAAAAACAAAAATTATAGTACAGGATGTTTTCTACAACATATCAAAAATCCAAGTCATTTGCTGGTGTTTAGCTTATTCAAAACAGAATGATAAGTAAGAGTACCGCTGCAGAATTTTCTGAACAGAGTACCCCTTCATGTTAAACAATTTGTGAACAATCCATATTGAAAACTAAATTGATGTAAAGAGAGAAATTGTAGATAAGACAACTTTCTATGTGGCTGAAAATTTACAGAATTTTTAGAACAAAAAAAAAATGATATAACATGATATGTAGAAACGTGAACAAAATCGTTTACTCATTTTGCATAACACCAAGTTACAAGGAAGTGATTTGAACCAAATGTAGCATTACGAAAGCATTAAAACCTCAAAAAGAAAGAAAAATAGAGAAAGATTCGAAGATTCCAAAAGGAAAGAGGGATCCTAGTAAGGGTTCTCGAAAGGAACAAAACTTGGATCACATAAGAGATATGAGCTTAAAACTCAACCTTCACCTAAGGAGACTTTTCACTTGGTCCTAGTGCAACTTAACCACGTTCTAAGGATTCCTAATCCTACGAGAATTTACCACCAAGATCAAAAGAGATCAGAAGGGTTCAAAAAGGTCTAAAGAAGTCTTATCATAGAGGGGAGAAGCCTAGGAAAGAAGGACGCTTCTCTCTGATACCAACTGTAACGCCCCGCTCCCGGATACCGAGCCCTTATCCGGAAGAGAAACGTTCGGCGCGTATAGCATTAAATAAATGTAATATTATACGCAAGCCTCTACGTCGTCGTATCAAATAAAAGCAAACGGAAGCTAAAAAGACTCGGGTAAAACATAAATGCTACTAAGAATAGAAATTAACCATACTAAAGATGGATAGTTAAATAACGATGAAAAAACCCAAAGACTTATACAATACGAGGTCTTAAAAGTAGAAGTACAACAAGTCTAAGAAAATAAATACAACTAGTCTAGTACAACCTTTACAAAGAAAATGAACTAGAAACTTCGTCAAGACTTCAAAGCCTTTAAAAGTCGTCATCTACCTGATCAACCTGTTCGTCTTCTCACCCCACAATGCATACAAAAGAAAATGCAAAGGAGGTAAGTACAAAGTACTTAGTAAAAGTGAGAAGCTAATGAATAACTAAGTTGTACAACGAAGGGTTATTATTATGATTATTAAATTTTCTTTATGAGATCGACTCAATCTAGGGTTCAATCCATGCCCATCGACATGTCATGACTAAACATTTCTAGCTTAGCTTATCTTTGTTACATCATTACTCAAGGACACTACGCATGGCGCTCATCACCAAGATATACTTGCTAACTAACGGTGATTAGCACCGATTAGCTCCGGGGTCTCCCCGGTATGCGTATACGTCCGATGAATTTCCTCCACTGCCATTCAGCCGTTTATAGGCCAGCAGCGTTGTTCACCTTTTATGAACGTATCACATCGCCGATATGAAAGAGTGCCTAACCGAGAATAAGTGACGTTTTATCTTTTACTACACATATGTAATTATTATCTCATTGTTAACTAGCCACCTAAGTGTTTTCAAGTAATCTCCCTCACACATACTACTCTCTTCCTAGACCATTAGACACGGACAAGGCCTAGCAATTACGAGACATTGATGAATACTAATCCATCAAAGCACAAGCCCTTTCATGCTCTTCTTCTCGACGGATCCGAACTTCAACTCCTTTAAGAGTACATTCGGTGTTTTAACTGAACGAATCGAAACTCAATCGGGCTTGTTCATTTTCATTTAATGTTATTAGATCAAAAAAATAGAAATTTAAAACTCAACACAAATATACCAAAACATATCACATCTTATTAAGTACAACTTAGCATGAATTTTATCACCAAACAACACCAAAACTCAACCTATCATTATAAAACTATAATTACTCATTAGGAAGAGCCTCTTACCTTAATTTCCAGCAAAACTGAAAGCAAAACACCAAGCAACTGCAACAACTGTTGATCCTCAACCCCAAAACCTATTTGATCAACAAGAAACCCTAAAATCCTATTTTCTGGCAAAAAAACGAAACTGAAAAAGTGCATAACACTGCAGATTACCTGGATTAATTGATGCGAAACTATTTTTAGATTATTCTACGCTCCAAGACGATCGTTTCGACTACTCATGTCTGCGAAACAGAGCTACGGATTGAAAGATACGAATTTTTGAAGAATTGAACTCTACGAATACAAAAAACTAGGGCTAAATCGAAAACTTACGAAATTGAGAGATGTTATTTTCCAAAGTTGCGTCTCCTCCTCGACTCGATCACTTTTCTCTCTGCGGCATCTTGAACAGATGAACGGATTGATCACAAGGTTCTCCCTTTTATTTCGCTTTCTTCCTGCCTGTTGCCAGCGTTCCTCTTCTTTTTTTCTTTTTTTTTTTTCTAAATTCTGCCGTGAAACATAAAAGGGAATTTTGGGGGATTATTTTGTTTTTATAGCCATTTAATTAAATCCCTTAATTAAATAACTAAATCCCTTTAATTAAATCCTTTTTAATTAAATAAATAGGATAAATAATAATTAGGTCGTAGTGGGTATGACCAATTACTATTTTACCCTTTCTGAAAAGTCGGGATGTTACACAAATCCTAATCAACACATACAGAAGAAGGAAAAAATAAAGTAAGACAACAAATTTCATTTAAGAGATAACTATTTAAGCCTGTATGCAGAAAGTAAATGAAATGGTGAAGCCTAATGAAACAACGCATTTACCTATAGAAACAAAAGCTGTTCAAATTCTGGATAATTCTCTTTCTTTTCGCAAGCAGTAGATATGGAACATTGTAGTATATATTGGGAGAAACAAGGTACGACAGTGAGGCGGTACGCCTTGGTCAAAAAATAAATGATTTCAATTGCAGGAGGAAGGTAGAGATTTGTGGTGTGTAGAAGGGGTGTCATACTGTAGAAGATTGATTGAAACCCGATCTGAAGCAGTTACCTTTTAAATGGCCGGAAAATAAGGACAACGAGGACGCCGGTAATAGGCGGTAGACGGAAGAAGCAGTTGGTGAAGAGAGAGTAGTAGTTGTGGAGAAATTGGAAAATCAGGCCCTTTTAACCTCTGACATTTATTTTTAGGTCGGACAGATTCTGACATTATTTTTCAGGTTTACCGTCCAAATTTGGATGAAATCGTCCAAATTCAGTCAAAACCCTCCAAATTTGGATGAAATTCGTCCAAATATATTGAATGTACAAAATGGACGAAAACCGTCCGAATTTTGGATGCACCGTCCATATTGGGGCGAACACCGTCCATTTTTGGACGGTGCATCCAACATTTGGACGGTTTACGTCCATTTTATCAAAAAGTCTAAAACCGTCCCAATTTGGACGGTTTCATATGGCCTCTCCGTCCAAACAGAGGACGCACCGTCCAAATATGGACGGATTCATCCAATTTGGACGGAAACGTCCAATTTCAAACCCTTATCAATCCCTCTTCCTCATTTCCAGCCGTTCCAAGCAAAACCTCTGGAAAAAAGCAGAAAAGCAGCCATATTTGGACGATTTACAGCATTTCAATCCTTCCATTTCTCAGATCAAATTTGGACGATTACAATGGCTAATCCTTCGTCTTCTCAGAGTCAAGAAGCACCTAATGTGAGTGTTTATGGTTTTTTTTTTTTTTTTACAGTTTTTTCCAATTCCGTTTTTCATTTCCTTTTTTGTTTATTGTTATTTGATTGTGTTGGATAATCATACATACGATTTGAATTCATATCCTATTTGATTTTGTTATTTGATTCGAATTAATCCTATTAAATTTCGTTATTTGATTATGACAGGATTGTTACGGTTTATGTCACCATGAATATCATGTTATTTGTTCGATTGGGATTCAACGGTGTTATAGGGTTTAGGGTTTAGATTCAAATTCATATATTGTATGATTATATGTATGTTTGATGAAGTGATTTTAGAAATCGAAATGATATGTATGAATCTTATAATTCGAATGGATATGTATGAAAATTAGTAATATGTAATTAATAGCTTAGGGTTTATGTATGTATGTTCATGTAAAATTCGAAAATTCATGTATAATTTAGAGATCGTCATGTTTCATGTTCAATAGTGTGTTATTTTATTGTTGAGTTTGAATACAATTCATGTATGGTATGATTAAATGTATGATGGGGCATTTAAAGTAATTTATGATAGTGTAAGAATATGTATGATAGTGTTATAATTTTTTATTTGATGTTCTAGTGTAATTTATGATAGTATAATGTTAGATTCTATGATAGTAGTATTGCTAATTATTTAAATTTGACAATGAGTATGACTGATCACAGGGAGTATAAATGCCCTTGAAATTATCGGTAACAAGAATGTGATTTAAAAAATTGAAACAAATGACAAATTAATGTCGTTTGAAAATACAAGAACGAATATCTCGAATCGAATTCCATGGTACGCCTCGGCTGATGATGAGGTTCTTAGAATTGCATGCTTTCCTAGGGTGTTTTCGATTCCTTCCGATCCATTTGTGTCATGCCTAATCTCCGGCTTTGTATTGGGGCTCTGGTAGGTAGCTCGTAGAAAATTTCATTAGAGTCTGCGCTCAACAGAGCATCTTTTCTGTCTCCAAGAACTGTAAATCCTCACCGGAAGTGAGGCACCCTTAGATTGAAAATATAAGTTACGTTCTACCGGCTCCATCCGCATCCGTTCTCCTCGTCATCATCAAGACTTTCTATGACGCTGGTAAAAACACTACTCTCTTCTTCTCTTACCCCTCTAACGTTACAACACAACACAACACAACAACACAAAACAACGATGTTCAAAAACAAAAAGAAAAGATGATAAGACATTTTACATTATATATATATATATATATATATATATATATATATATATATATATATATATATATATATATATATATATATATATATATATATATATATATATATATATTTTTATTTATTTATTTATATGTGTGTGTGTGTGTCTATATATATATATATATATATATATATATATATATATATATATATATATATATATATATATATACACACACACACACACATAAATAAATAAATAAATATATATATATATATATATATATATATATATATATATATATATATATATATTTGTTTGTGTATGTGTGTGTGTATATATAAATATATATAAATACTCACACGTACAAATCCTATTTACTATTTTTGGAAACAATAATTTACTTCATATAGATATATGTAAATAAAGTGAATTAATACAAATCATTATTTATTATTTTTTTTCTGAAAATAATCTTATTTACTTTATATATATATATATATATATATATATATATATATATATATATATATATATAGTAAATAAGATTATTTTCAGAAAAATAGTAAATACGATTTGTAAAAAAAAAATATGAAATCATTTTAACAAGTACATAAGAAAAATATAAAATATTTTTAATCATAAAAACACACATACACACACATATATATAGTATACAAGTGTATATATATATATATGTGCATGTTTATGTTGATGTGTAAATTTGTTAATTTTTTTTGTTACAATGTTATATATATATATATATATATATATATATATATATATATATATATATATATATATATATATATATATTTTGGCAATATATTTTTTGCAATAAAATAAGCATGTGTATTTATAATCACTCATGACTTTCATCTCTCGGACACACGGGGAATATATTCATCCGCGTCCATAAGGTGTTTGATACCAAATTGAGGTTCCATTCGGAAAGAAGAATCTATGAAAACTACAATCCGAGTTGGTCTTTGTATCCCGACGGCAATAATCGTACCTTGTTAACTAGATTGGAAGAATCGGTGTTTGGTCAATTTATTACTTGGTATCGTGATAATTGGGCGTTCAAAGGGCGGCTAATAGCATTCTTGTATTTCCAAATGGTTTATCCCGATCGTGACGATGAACTTCATTTTAAGATTGGCGAGAATAGAGTGAAGTTCGCAAAAGAGAGTTTGCAATGACAATGGGGTATAGATTTGGAGATGAAAACCTTCGATTCAGCCAATATCAAGGTGTTTTGAGGAGCCTTGTAACCTAAGAAGGTGCGCCGGATGTGACTATGGCAAAAATCTTAGCAAATGATGAGGACAAGGCAATGCGACATCAAACCGCTTATCGGATGGCTTTAGTGTATGTTATATATGGGTTATTAATCGGACAAGACCCCGGAACTGTCATACCGAATCATATATTTTATATCGTCGAGGACCTAGAACGGGTTAGAACTTATCCGTGAAGCGATATCATTTAACAATTTCATGTGGAATCAGGCGTAAACAAGTACAACACCTACGGTTACTTGAGCCGAAAAATGATGAGAAGGCCTGCCGATAGCGATATCCGGTTGTCTATATGCCTTACATGTGTGGGCTTTTCATGCCATTCCAGCCATCGCTCTGAAGGGGAAATTCGCAATTGTGAGAGAGGGACATGAGAACGATCGTCCTACCATATTGAGGTGGAAGTTCTCGAACGGCGGGGTGTATTCCGGTAGTCTGGCATCCCCACAGTTTGCTGTATCGGTAAGTATCGTATTTTCATTTTTATCAATCCATATTTTAAATATATTGTATGTAAAATCGTGTTTTTTTTCATGTATTCAGGACGGAATGCCCGGTGATGTTCTGAGAACCCCCGAAGATAGGGATTACGTAATTTCACTAGGGTTGCCGGCGGCGTATGTTACGGCTGTACCTCGTCAATTACCGGTCCCTCCCGTCAGAAACACACCACCGGTCCCTCCCGTGGGAAACACACCGTCCTGTGCCTCTGGTCAACGCATAGAACGTGAGCATCCCGAAATTGCTGAAGAGGACGCTCGACGTAGGCAGTCGAGGCGTACAGATTATGCGTCTACCTCCACGAACCTGCAAGGCGATGACACGATATCCCTAAATGTGTCTGCTGAAGAACTGAGGCCAGTAATTACTCAAATCATCCAACAAGAGCTGGATAAAACTAACTCGGAGTTGAGTGTTATAAGACCGAGTTGGAAAACCAACTCCGAGTTAAGAAATGCAAATACCGAGCTTCAAAAGACTAACTCCGAGCTAGGAGCTGTGAAGGCTCAGTTAAGTGAAACGATGCGTGGGTTAGCTGAAGTTAAGACGGATTTGGCATTTTTTAAAGATCAGCATTCAAAATTTGTCAAATGGATGGAACTACAGGCAGCTAGACAGCGACAGGTATGAATTATCTTGCACATACGAATTTGACAACCGTATTTATATTGTTAACACACGAATCTGAATTATTAATAGGGTGGTAATCAGTCACCCCAGTCCCAGCCTCCGCAACACTTCGACCCCGACGAGCTAATAGGTAATTTGTATTATTAACATAGGTATTTTATTGTTTGTTATCGTTAATTGATGATCTCCATTTTATTTGGTATAGCTACTCCCGAGGGTATGACAGGGGCCGGTACTGACAACAGTCAGGCCGCTACATTTGGTAAGTTATTTTATTTTTCATTTTGAACCTAGATATTACATTGTGAAAAAATTCCTAATTTTATTGCTGTCGTTAATTGATTATCTCGGTTATATTTGGTATAGACACTCCCGAGCCTACGACAAAGTCCGCTACTGGCATCATTCAGGAATCGGTTGTGGAGCCTGAGATAGATTTTAGTAAGTCTGTAGATATTTAATTTTGAACTAGAAATTACATTGTGAAAAACTATCGAACTCGACTTCCATATTGTTTATAGAGAGTTAATGTATATTGATTTTTGTATTATTAACATTTTAAAAATCTAATTTTAATTTGTCGTTAATTGATTATATCGATTATATTTGGTATAGACACTCCCGAGCCTACGACAAGGGCTGCTACTGACACCATTCAGGAATCAGTTGAGGAGCCTCAGATCGATTCTAGTAAGTTTGTAGATTTTTAGTTTTGAAACTAGAAATTACATTGTGAAAAACCCTCTAACTATGTTTTGTATTGAATATTGTTTAGCTGCTGGTCCAACTGATATTCAATTGGGAAACGAAAGGCGGATTATGCAACTGACAGAAGATTGACAACCCGTCAGACTATTAACCAATCACGATATTTACGTGATGGGTCGCACGTTGTCAGTCTGCCAGGTACTAGGAGATGGACAGCGTTGATAAAATTTTCGCAAGAGTTGGAAGACCAATTTATCTCCTGGTACGAACAAGAAGATCCACCCCAAATAGAGATTCCCACGGGCCTCGTATTTGGAGAACCAATGGGAGATCGGGCGGGCAAGGCGTGGTTCGAACATATCCATGAGAAGTATAAAGAGTTAGACCGAGAGGTATATTCTTGTGACTTACATTTTCATATATCTGAAATTTTCATATGTCTGATTTCATTATATCTAACTTCTTTTTTGCATGCGTCCAGCATATCGATGGGTTCATGGACCTTATACGACGCCAAATGGAAGTATATCCAGAATGCTTTGAACCGCATACGGCCATCGCCTTCTCTGAATTCTCCTCATTTTGCGGTCAGGGTCATATAGATCAGGGAACAATGCCTGACAAAACGTTTATTCCAAATCATTTGATTCAGTACGTCAAGCAATGGGATGAAAACACAGTGGTGTACATGCCCTGGGCTATATATCCTGGTCACTAGGCTGCTGTCGAAGTGTCTATTCCCCGCTGGAAGCTTAGAGTGTATGATTGTCTGATCGGGGATAACTATAAGGAGAGGGAATATGTGAAGGATTATATAAGAGCATTCGGTGTTTCGTTGAGGAGAGTGTTTGAGTTGGATGATCGTCTACGTAACCTCCCACAAATGCTTGATCCAGCGAAGCCTCATATTGTGGTCAAAGCAGTGACAGCTAAATACGTACCACAAATGCCAATCACGTAAGTGTTATAAATTTCAAACTATTTATAATAATATATCGTATACATTATTTTCTTATCATTTGATTAATCAAAATTTACATTATGTACAGGGGTGACTGTGGGGTATACACTGTCAAGTTCATCGAGCATTTGCTGCACACAAAAAAAATTTCATTGATCACACCTGATAATATGTTGTTGTTAAGACATAAAATGTGTGTGCAGTTGTTTCATCAGTACATAGATCTTTAGATATTTATGTATATTTTGGTGAATGTATAAGAACTTGTTGGTGTATAGTCACTTGACATTTTGTTTGTTTTATCTCAACTTATGGCGTTGTAATATTTATATTATAAATTTTGTTAGCTTTTTATATTATCAATTTTTATTCCTGTTGTTTAAAAGAGCCAATATGTTTCACCTCAAAAAAAAATATAGTTGGATTGCATAAGTTAAAAAACAAGTCACATTGCTCGTCGAAGATCATCCATTACAATTGTTAGAATAAAGAAACAATAACCAAGAAATCATACAAAATTAATATGCAACTTTAATACATGAAGTGTATTAATGGTGGAGTACGTCCTCCTTCTCCTCACATGTGATCAGGACACCACCAACTACAGACTAGAGACAAAGCATTAATTTATTTTGTTTTAATAAAACATCTTCTTAATGAAAGGAAACATATTATCCATTAGCCTAACCCAAGTTGAAATGTTGGCTCCTAAACAAACCAAGGGTGGTCACAAAAGATGATAGGGAGGTTTCCCGATCAATGTCATCATTGTCATACTGCAGTGCGTGAAAATCTCTTGCGAGCCGTGATAAGAAATGGATAATAGAGATAACCATCACCAATTATGCTACGGGATATTTTACCAATCCTATCAACGATGTCACGTCCAAAATCAACATCACGTTTCAAAACTGCGTACAGAAACGATTGCAGCTCATTGCTCGGTTGAACAGTGTGTACGGTATAACACGCATGTTTGAATAACACGCATCCATTCGTTAGGAAGTTGACGTCTTTCAATCAGACGTTGGAATGCCTGAATGTTTGAATTGGTATAATAACAGTGATTGTATGCTTCGACTCCAGATACACTATAGTAGCGATTGATCCAATCCGGAGTAAAGCAAACATCTACTCCACGTAATTTGTAGACCCCTGATGCTGGTATTATATCATCCGACGCAGTAATTTTTGACCTGACAAGTGTGTAGAATTCACGAACAATTGATCGATTCATAGTCGAGGTCGGTGTGGGTCTAGTTGCGTGGCGCTCCGATGAAATTCTGCGTAAGAGACTCTTCATCCTGATAGGTAGACTATCCCATTCAATTCTCCTCTCTCCTACAACACTTATATATTGAAAGTGCGGATCCAATTCACGACGCTCATGGTCTTTGTGAACCGATTTAGCAGTGTATCCTCGTCGTAGACGTGAGGTATACTGTGCTGTCTCACAGGCCGATGAGGATGCCATTCCGGGAGAATTTCATTTTCGGGATTAAAAATCTGAATGTTATAAGGAGGGGAATCCGATTCAGACATTGTGGCTAAGGCAGAGTAAAAGTTAGGGTTATGCATTTGGACGATGTAAAATTCATAGTATATATAGAGTTATCGATGTAAGAGGTCATGGTCAAGTCTTGTCAATCAATCAATGGTCCTGTTGAATTTTGGACGGAATCCGTCCACTTTTGGACGGATTCCGTCCAAATATTGGCCAGTGAGTGAATTCGGACGGTTTCTATACTTTCAATCAATCAATGTTTCTGTTGAATTGTCATGGTGTCGGCGATATTTTCAAAAAAAGTTAAATGAAGGTGTAGTCAATATCAAACATAAAGTAATATCTGCAAAATACAACAAGAACATTGATTGATTCAAGGTACGGAATCCGTCCAAATTCACTTACTGACCAATAATGAAGGAATCCGTCCAATTCATTGGACGGACTCCGTCCAAATATGCAATAGGAACATTGATTGATTGAAAGTACAGAAACCGTCCGAAATCACTCACGTCCAAACAAGGATGGATCCAATTAGACGGATCTGTTTGTTTTTAGACGGAATCCCTCCTAATATAGACGGAATCCAATTAATGTCAAAACATAACTAGCCATGTTCTCCAGTCTGAAGACAAGACTTGACACTCATACTCTATGTGTCCTACCTATATGTCATGTGTGGTCACTATCGGCGGGTCCCACGGCTTCAAGTGGTTGTGAGTTATAAATTTAAGCGTGCCATATAGAGTGCAGATGCGATTATTACTATAGACATGACACTGCATGCGGTGTAGTCAATGTCGTCATAACCATGTTGTCGGTCGAAGACAAGACATGACACTCGTACATATGTGTCCTACATATATAACATGCGTGGTCACTATCGGCGGGTCCCACACTTCAAGTGGTTGTGATTATTGCATTTAGGCGGACACACATAAATGCAAAGTGGCACTATAGACGGGACCCACACGTCAAATGGTGGTGAGTTATGACCGTCCAAAATTTGGACGGAATCCGTCCAACTTTAGACGGATTCCGTCCAAAATATTGGTAAGTGAGTGAATTCGGACGGTTTCTATACTTTCAATCAATCAATGTTCATGTTGAATCGTCATGGGGCTCCACACGTCAAATGGTGGTGAGTTATGACCGTCCAAATTTGGACGGATTCCGTCCAAATATGCACAAGTTATAATTCCCACCGACCTTCTCAATCAATGTTTCTTTTGGAAAAAAATCTATAAAGTGAAAAATCCTTTAACAACCATTCATCCCTCTCAGAAAAAGTTTATTTTACTCATATAATCTCTTCTAGTGTTCCTTTCAATGGCCAACCCACATGCTCCTGTGTTCATTTCCAATGACGAAATTGATTTGTCGTTGGAAGAGCAGTCTCTCATAAGCCGTTTCACAAATGAGAAGAGGAGAGGCGTGAGTACGTGACTAAGCGGATGGCAAGACACATGCTTGAGAGGCGATTGAACATGGAGAGTCTTCCTAGTTTGATAGGAAATTGTTCCGAGATAATGGTTGGCATGGTGTCCCCCAAAGGCCATTAAGCTGTCATCACGTGAATCGGTCTATTGTGCGTGAATTCTACGCTTGTGTAGCTATGAGTGAGCTCAATGAACGGTGCGTCAGAGTGCGAGGCGTTCTGCTGCTTTGAATAAAACATGGATCAACAACGAGTATACCATTCCGAGAATATCCTCGGGGTTTGGATTTCTTTCTATTTCCGGATGTTAATGAATTACTACAGGCGTGTGACATGGCTGTTTTGTTTGGGAGACGATATTTGGGAACGTGTGAGGCATACCCGCCTTCACCTTGGTCCTGGTGCGGTCCATTCCTTCATTTCTTGATTATGTTCCTTGCCACCAATATGTATGGCACGGTGAACTACACCGCACCGACATTTGATTTGTATGCACTTGCGTACGCATCTATTACATCATACTTTGACGTCGGAGAGTATATTCTCAACAGGATTCAACAGATAGCAAAGGGCAACGCAGGCGATGGATATATATTTTTCCCGTATCTCATCACAAATATGTGTGAGGTCCGCGAGTGCGAATATGATGTGACATACGGTCATGATGACGTTATCACTACGAAACTTTTAATCAAGATGACTTTTAAGGTTTATTTTTCACGTAATAGTTATTTTATTTTAACAATGACGAAAGTTGTAGACTTTGTTGAAGTTGCATATGTTGTTTTATGATTTCGCTTTTCTTTATGATTTCATCTCTGCGTTTACGTGTTTAAAACAAAAGACTTTGTTAAAGTTGTTGATTTTTGTTGTGTGCTTTCTTGTCTTGACAATCACAATAGGTGGTTCTTCCATCTCTAGTAGAGAGGACTATCACATTCATTTGCAAAGAACGAAAGCAGGAAACTCCAAATCAAGAAGTGGAATGCTCTTGGATAAGTGTATCCCAATTTGGATGAGGCGGATTCATTGGACTTTTTATTACACATAGTCATATTATATTATTATGCTCGGTGTAGAAGCAAGAAATCAGATTTTCTCTAAAACTACGTTTCTCCCATTAAGGGTTCAAGTTTGGTGGGCATGATTACAGGAGAGAATCTGAAAGCTACAATGAGGATGACTATATCATCTTTCATAAATTAAGTTGTTTAGTGTAACAAGTATCTATTTCGACTGCCTGTTGGTCATTCTTTAGAAATCAATGTGATATAACATTCAACCCAACGGAATAATAAATATATCTATTACAATCATGATGGCTTACAAAATTAACATCAACACGTCTTTGAAGTAGAGATTTATTCAATTAGGAACAACCGCACGAGTCGGACATCTATTCCTTCGTGTCCCGGTTACCGCAATTGAGCAATTCCTACCGGAACCTGGTTTGTCCTCTCGGTGGGCATCCCGCTAGTCCCCAGCACCGGGAGGCTCACCTTGAGAAGGAATCCTCGAGGTCCCGGGTCGGCCCCGCCTAGCTCCCGTACTTTCTATGTTTCTCCTCCTTCCCTAACCCTAGGCTCAGGCGGATTGAGGGAAGGTTTAGTTCTAATCCATTCGGGAAGAATCCAATCATCCTCGTCTGGAACAGGGAAAACGCGTCCTTCATATATACGTTGGAAACATGCTGCTTTGTAGTAATGAGAACAATAAGTGTACGCACTCTCGCAGCGGTGACTTATAGCAGCGCAAGCATGTACGCAAGGTAACTGAAGTCCCTGAAACTGCCCGCAATAACATTCCTTCGTAAGTATATTTATTTTCTCACTAGTATCGACGTCCCCAACTTGAAACTGGTCCCGGTCGATCCTGGAAAGCAAAGGTGAAACTCCTTCTGGAACGCGAAACACCATTCAAGAACTCTTCAGGTTTAGGGGCTAACACGGTGTGACACGAGTCCGCAAGTTCTCTCCTCTCACAATGCCAACGCTGCAACACTCCCCTGATGTGGTCAAAGAGATTCACGATACTCATCTTACGCGCATCCCTTATGACGTTGTTAAAGCTTTCAGCATGGTTGCTTGTCATTATTGCGTAACGTGTACTCGGAAATTGTGATCGTGCCTATTTGTCGATTCCAATCTCCTGTAGGTAACGCGAAACTGGTTTGGTTGGGTCTCTATCCATCTCTATTATCTTCTGAAATAATATTTTGAATCGCATTTCTAAAAATGTATAAGCGGCTTCCCAGAAAGTGTACGGGCAATATCCCGTGCTCCCGAATTTTTTATTGAGCTTCATAACGATGTGGTGGTAGCAGTAACCATGGTAAGCGTCTGGAAATACATTTCTAACGGCTCCAATGATGCCTGGCCCTCTGTCTGATATGAAAACCAAGTCACTACGTTCCCCGATTATCGACTTCAAGTTTTCCATGAAATACGTCCACGCATCAAGGCTCTCTCCGTCGATCACGGCAAAAGCTAACGGAAAGATATGGTCGCCCGCGTCTACACCGACTGCTACTAACAATGTCCCCTCGCATTTTGTTTTCAGATGTGTACCGTCCACAACTAAGATAGGCCGACAATACTTAAACCGCTCGATACTAGAACCCAAAGCCATGAAACAATACTTGAACACGCTTAAGCGCATCGTGAACAATGTCTGTGATGGTTCCAAAATTTTCTACCGTCAACATGTAAAAGTAGGCGTGTAATTTAGAATACGACATGTCTACGTTTCGCCGATCAATTCCAAGGCTTTACTCATACATTGATAGGCACTTTGATAATTAAGGTCTATGTTGAATGTTTTTGACCTCCGCTTGTAAAACTTTTGTCGTGAAACCGCTCCCGAGTTTTATGAGGCTATCCTCTTCGAAACGACCTATAGGTCCGGCCTTGGCTTGTCTATGATTGTCAGTCAATTGGTCCAATCCACAAGTGTGGGTTTCATTGTACGCGGTTATCACAAAGTTCATGCAACGTTGTCCGTCCCTTGCGTCCACATCCGAATCAACAACCTTCCTACCGACAACCTTCCATTCGCATCGTTCTGAAGTATAACATCGTAATTTTAACTTTTCCTTGTCGGACTAACGAGATTCCACATGTAGTCATTTTCAATGCGTGGTAACTCATTTTATCCTTCATATCCTCCTTGTCTCTATACTTTTTACCAATAAACAATACATCTGGATTATCGGTCTGAAACGTCCCAGCATGTGGACATGGAGGAATTTGGGGCGGGTCCATTCCAGACCCGAAATGAGCACCTCTATGGCGATTAATACTTGCCATACTAAATGTGTGACCAGTGTCAGGGTTCTGGTGCAAAGGTGCTGTCAAATAACTCATGAAAGATCCCCCGATATTGAGGCCCGTTTGCATCGGTGCTTGCATCGTTGTTTGCATAAAGCTATTTGGTTGGTTCCATCTATGTGGAGATTATGACTAGTCGACCAAAATTATCCCAACAAGTCCCTCGCTTCAATCACCGGTTCACGCCTCTACCACTAGTTTGTTTCTTTATACGGTGTGTGTGGTCGTCTGATCTAAATTCGCCGAGACGCTCCAACTTCATTCATAGATGCACACATTCTAGCCATAGGTTGTTCACTGTAAGGTATGTGCAATGGCTGACTAATCATATTTGCAATGAATCCCCAATCGTAGCCACGTTCACTTGACAAGTCAATTACTTGCTCACCGAAAGTTCTATTCGGTTGGATGACAATTTCATGAGGGGCTGAGACTTGTGGAGTACGTACATCATGCTCACCGGAATTCTGATTATAATAAAGTTCAGGTGTAAAATCCTCAATCCCTCTATAATTTTCTTCAACTATCGGTTGTTCATTTAAGTCAAATGCGTTGTCGTTTTTGTCTTCCGAGTCATCATCGGCAATAACCGGTTCAAATAAGCACACAAAGTTTGACGGGTTCTAGTCTAAGCAGATCATCAATGTACCCTAGCCATGTCTCATCATCCAAAACATCAATCGGCCCCTCGTATTGTGCGTACAAAAGTTTCATGACCAATGTATTTTTTGATTCATCAATTCCTACTTTCCCACACACTTTCGCTTTCACTTCATCCAACGTCATATCGGTTTTACACGAATCAAATAAAATTTTCCTTTTCTATAAGACCATCCATCGCATCCTTGCTTGTATATCCACTCTCCACCAAATTCAAACTCAACGGACACAATGTTGTTATCTCAGTGAAAGAATTATAGATTTACATCGATTATACAAAGTGGAGATATGAATATAAAATAATATATAAACAATTAATATATTGTCATCATATTGTCGATGTGATACACATATATATGTAATAACTACAAGTGCATATATGTAATAAGTGTGTTTTTACCAACGTCATGTAGTACTTGATGATGATGCGAGGAGAACGGATGCCGGACGGAGCGGTAGAAACGTAACTTATATTTTCAATCTAAGGGTGCCTCACTTCCGGTGAGGATTTACCAGTCTTGAGACAGAAAAGATGCTCTGTTGGCGCACTAATGAAATTTTCTACGAGCTACCTACCAGAGCCCCAATACAAAGCCTGGAGATTAGCATGACACAAATGGATCGGAAGGAATCGAAAACACCCTGTGGAAAGCATGCAATTCTAAGAACCTCATCAGCCGAGAAGCGTACCATGGAATTCGATTCGAGATATTCGTTTGTATTTTCAAACGACATTAATTTGTCGTTTGTTTCAATTTTTGAATTCACATTCTTGTTACCCATAATTTCAAAGGATGTTCTCATACTATAACAAAATACGTAATTCAAAACCATATATTTGAATTTAATTTTCATCTTCCACTACAACAACAACACAACACAATCAACTTTGTACCAAACCAATAAAACACATTCGGTAAACAAGTTTCGTTTATTACTACAAACAATCACATTGACATCAAACAAAATATATTTCTATCGTTATCCAAATATTTCATCACAATATATCAATCAAAATAAAATGTATCATTGACTACCCTAATTATCCAACGAATGTCAATTCCATTATCGAAATATATAATCAAAATTAATCATTTCTCTAGCCTGAAAATGCATAATTTACACTACGCTAAAAATCAAAAATTTATAACATTAACAATATTAATAAAAATCGAAAATTAATAACATTAATAAAAAATCGAAATTTTTTAACATTAAAAAAATTCGAAAATGCACATATTACACTATGCTAAAAATCGAAAATTTATAACATTAATGAAAATCGAAAATTCATATGAACAAATAACAATAAAAACAAACACAATAAATATATTTATTCACGATTTTTTAACATTAAAAAAATTCAAAAATGCACATATTACACTATGCTAAAAATCGAAAATTTATAACATTAATGAAAATCGAAAATTCATATGAACAAATAACAATAAAAACAAACACAATAAATATATTTATTCAAACTTAAATAAATGCTTACTCATTTTGTTTAAAAATACAACTCCGGTGAAATAAAACAACGCAAATTTCAAAAAATGAAAAATATTTTTATTTTTTTTTTTTTTTTTTTTTTTTTTTTGGGTATCAATTGTGTAGCAATGGTGATTTTTTTGGAACCAATGGTGAATTTTTGTGTGATGAAACGGTGAAGACAAGAGTAGGTGAAGAGAGTAAATAAGGCGTTGATAAGGGTTTGAAAAGGTATGTTATCGTCCAAATTGAAGCGAAAACCGTCCAAATATGAATGGTCTTCTTTTTTACGAAGAGACCATGTGATAGCGTCCAAATTGGGATGGTTTCAGATATTTGGACAAAATGGACGTAAACCGTCCAAATGTTGACGATCATTCAAAAATGACGAAATTCGCTTCACCTTTGGACGGTTTACGTCCATTTTGTCAATTCAATATATTTGGACGAATTTCATCCAAATTTGGAGGTTTTGGTGAATTTGACGATTTCATCCAAATTTGACGATGAACTCGAAAAATAATGTCGAATCATCCGACTTAAAAATAAATGTCGAGTATGCTAAAAGAAGCATTTTCCAATTTCTCAGTAGTTGTGGGTCTGTCTAATAATAAATGCAAGTGTACAGAAGAGGTCTATTTTATTCGGGCTCGGATCCTCTGTCTAATAATTCTGTCCAAATTCTCTGTCCAACCTAAAACGCCACCGTTTCAATAAAAGAATAATTGGATGTCCGCTTTGTCTTTTTGCTTTTGGATTTTCCTCCTCAATAATTGGACTTTCCTCCTCTTTCTCTTACTCCCAACGGGGATACTCATACTCTTCCTCCGGTAGTGAAATCCAAATTTCCTGCTAGCAGACTACCGAATTTTATCTCAGCCGGTCCACATAAAATCATTTGGTGTTTTCTGGTGCTTTAGTATTCTAGTATTGAAAAACTCACCCTCAAAAAAAAAAAAGCTCACTCTGAAAAACATTGGTCCAAAAAAAATTACAGCAAAAGCTTAACCAGAATAACATTAATGGGAGAAATCTATGGAATCAAAATAATTTAGCTTTTAAATTTGTGTGAAAAAATACAGCACCCAGAATCAATTTCACTCTGGTAGCTTCATCTTTTTTAATGTATCAATCTTCACGCTGCTCCACAACTCACAATGAGTCGATCCATTGTTGTTTTCAAAATTACTATTGGAGCCTTTTACCTTTTTTACCGGACAAATATTCTGCAGAACAGTCTAGCAGAGAATTTCGAAAGAAGATGGAATTATTCTGGGTTTATGTGGGTTCACTATTTTGCATAAAAATTGATGTTTACCCACACATCTCAAATTTAGAGCATTATTTTTGAATTCTTGACACAACTCCTGGATTACCATTTGATGTCTTGGATGAATAATTTGCAGGGAAGCCGGAATGAAGGGGAGGGGGAGGGGAGGAGACAGCATATTTTTTATTTTATTTTATAAGTCTCGATGATAAAGAATGTGGGAAATAGAAAAGTAGATCTAAACGACCACGTTTTTTCTTTAGACAGACATCTTGTACAGGCTCCCATGACAGATGATCCGAACCCATTTTATTCAAACTTGTCTTCGAAAAATCGCATACCCCCACCCCCCTCCCCCTCTCCCCCATAATCGAACATCATTACGTTTGACAAAGCGGCCAAAAGCAGGTTCCTTTTTCCACCGATGCATGTGCAATTTTTCCCCTTTCTTTTTCCTTTTGTACAAATGTGAATGAATAAATTATCCTAAACATCTTCTTATATGATATAATAGTAGAAAATACAAAAAAAAAAAAAAAAAAAAAAAAAAAAGTTTTAAATTTTTTTTTTAAAAAGGACACGTGTCGACCTACCGTGAAGTGCCCCTTGGCTTTGTATTAGATATTATAAGAGATACCAACAACATACCTAATGAAAGACACAAAATCATTTGCACAATACCAAAACTCGCTTGCTTCTTCACATCTAAGTGCAAGACCAGAAGAATGTAGACTGTTGTATCTTTAAAGACATTTGTCATATCCGTGTGCATATTGTTGGAGCAATAATGTCTTTATGACAGAGTTCTAAACTCATATCAGTCTAAATAAGTTTTCGTATTTATTTATGCTTTATGTTTACTTCCATTCTGTTTTCTGTTTGCTACGTGTCAATATATTAATAAAATTATATTTCTGCAATTTGTTCTTTGTTGATTACAATATGTTCGTTTTTCCTTTTGTTCTGCATAATATGTATGTTATGTGTTAATCAGATTCTCAGAACTTGTGTAGACCAGTAGTAGTTATCACATGTACAATGGTTGTGTTAAAACGAATGGCACAACACGTCTTTGTAATTTTGATTATGTTCAGCTTACTGGATTCAAAATAGGATAGCCATCGCATTTCTGGATTCAATAATGCTGTTTGAGCAAAAAGAATATGCAGGACCAAATCTTACTTTATGAGATCAAACGATTGGTAAAGTCCCAGGTCCGTAAAAATATAAACGAAGACGACGGTCTAAACAATTGACCAGATTATTTATAACTCATCTAGACCACGTCTTAGGCGTTACACAATCTCCTTAAAAATTAATATGCTGATATGCATATATTAATTGACAGAAACAAACCTGTTTTTTTTTTCTTCTGTCATCCTCTCAAATATACAATGCCAATTACAAAATATTCCTTTCACAAAAAAATATTGACTAATATGTTGCAGGTAAACCTCTTATTTGATTATCAAATATACGAGAAACGTCCCGGCACCGGGTTTCCTGAGAATCACCGGCCACCAGAAAGCAAGGAATCGGCAACAGATGAAGAGTGTGAAAAAGCATTTTCCATAGAAGACGGATAAGACATAGCAACATCACTAAACCCTTCACGGTGAGCAAATGTGAGGCCGCCCACGGCGGAGATCCCAGCTGTTAACATCTCCGGCAAGGCCAATGCACCTTCTAAATACAACAATACTTGCTTCATACTAGGCCGTGCTTTCGGATCTGAATTCGAACACAACAATGCCAGCTTCATTACTAATTCAACCTCACCTTGAACATAATCAGATCCCAGATTTTGATCAACTGTTTCCAAGATTGCGCCTTTAGTAAAGCAAGAATAAACCCAATCAATCAATATAAGATCCTCCTCTGGCGGTGCGCGCAATTGAATTGGCCTTCTTCCACATGCCACTTCAAGCATAAAAGCCCCAAATGCATATACATCAGTACTTGTTGTAGCTTTCCCTGTTCTTGAATGTTCAGGTGCAAGATATCCTAAAGTTCCGACAACATGTGTTGTTTGTGGGTCAGTTCCATGATCATACAATCTTGCAAGCCCAAAATCGCCTAATCTTGCATTCCATTCACCATCTAATAACACATTGCTAGCTTTTACATCTCTATGAATAACAACTTGTTCCCATTCTTCATGTAAGTAAAAAGCCCAGATGCAACACCTTTGATTACTCTAAATCTTTGATTCCATTTAAGGGTATGAACTGGGCTGTTGTAAAGATACTTATCAAGGCTTCCATTAGGCATATAATCATACACTAATAGCAATTCACCTCTTCTCCGACAGTATCCTAAAAGGGATACTAGGTTTCTGTGGCGTAATCGACCGATACTAACGATTTCTGCAACGAATTCTTTCATTCCTTGTCTTGATTCATGAGAAACCTTTTGACAGCAATCTCGATTTTTGAAGTTGGTAATAAACCTCTATATACTCTTCCAAATCCCCCTGTTCCAAGAAGCCCTTTGTCTCTAAAACCTTTGGTTGCAACATATAAGTCTTTATATTTGAATCTGTGAGGTCCGTAATCAAGCTCCCAATCTTCAAGCTCTTCTGCATATTTCCTCTTTCTTCTAATATGATAAATTGCTGCTGCTATAATAATAGAAAACGAAGTAATCAAGATTATAGGCAACCCAATTGTTAAAAGCTTTGATTTTGGCTTTGGCCCAAGCCGGGGAAGCTTAGGAAGATTAGAGAGATTGATCGGATCCGCCACACCATTCATTTTGAAACTCCACCCGAGAACATAATGAGACGTCAGAACCGACCCGGTGGATGATGAAAACCCGACATACATAGTTTGATTTATCACCGATGAAAGATCGTATGAATAAGATATCAGAGGCTTCACCGGTTTTGCAACGTTGACCGGAGCTAATGTAACATTGAATTGCTTAGCCACGCCGTTGTAATCAACCCAAGCTTGCATTGGTTTTCCACTAATTAAAGTCAAATTCTGAAACGAACCATCGGAATCACTATAATAGCCAGCTGGGGCCGCCTTGTTTGATATCAAACCGTTGATATCAATTCCCACATGGTTATCGTTGATATCAAAGAACTCTTTGCTTTGAATCGTGTCAAGTTCCACAGCAACCACGTGATTGGTAGCATTGCCGTTGTCAGTGTCGTTGAAAAGGCCGAGGAATTGACTCGCGAGAGCTCCGGGAAGGCCTCTGGTCGGAGCAATGACGAAAGAGATGCCATGGCCACTGAGTAACGGATATTGAGACTGGATAGCGAAAACGAAGGAAGTGGAAAAGGAGAAAGGTGAAGTATTGAAGGAATCGATTGGGTTTGGAAAAAAAGCATGGCCCTTTTCTTGTCTTGTAGCGTTGGTTAGTTTCAACAGGCCATTGGAGGTTAACTCTGCTATGCCATCAAGGCTGAGATTTGCGGAAGAGAAACCATTGTAAGTGAAGGAAGATACAGATCCAAATATAGTAAAGAAGACAAGAGCAAGCTTCAGAGAAAACATGGCTAATCTTTCTCTTTCGGCTTACAGACTATAAGCATAGCTATGTATGGGGACGATGAATACGATGTTTGTATTTAATACGGAAGCCAAATTGGAATGAGAAACAATACAATATTCATGTTCATGTTCAAGCTTCTTGCGCAAAAGATAATGTATATATATAGTACCACTAGCACCCGTTTCAGATCTTTCACAATATCGCTGAATATTCTGTGATTAGCTTAATCCATTCCGGAAAATCGGCGATCTTGGCCGAGGACAATTACCGTGTGTTCAAACCAGGAGGATCCAAAATACGCAAGGGTGCACGGACCCCACTCAATTTCTGGAAAAAAAAAAAAAAATTTAGATTAAAACTATGTAGTTATTTGTTAAAAATCATATATCTTGTTGATAAAAATTGATATTTTAAACTTCACAATGGCCACTGTAAATTTTTTTGATAAAAGATGTAGTTTTAAGCGTTACCCTCTGCATACCGAAGGAAGTTATCATGTGGTGAGAGATTTTGAGGTGAAGTTGTGAACGATCAAACCACACGCTTTAAATATGAGAAAAATCACATGTAGTCCCACACTGCTGTCTCCGCACCGTGTGAAGACACAACACAATAACTTCCCCATACCGACCACCATCCCGGCAAATTTTTTATAATGGTGAACGACGAAATCCTACATATTGTGTCCAATCAATAGAATTTTAATTTTTTTTTTAATAGACTTTACGTATAAAAACAAGTCATCAATCATTTTAGTCCAAATTGACGACATGATACTCCAAAAATTTGGTCCAGAAAAATAAATTTATTTCCCGGTCAATTCAATTAGCAATGAAATTATATTTGTAACATCTTCTCCCGAAAACTAGAATAAATTTCTAGATCGGACCTTTCGACAATGATTTGAAAAATTACAATCACGATCAAACACGTCTATGTCAGTGATTAGTTAATGCATAAAAACCACTTATTTACAAAATGACAACAATACCCTTAATGAAAGTTTAGGATTTCACATTCTTCTCTTGTTCAAATTGTTCAAAGAGGTCCTACAAACATTTTGTTCTTTACGTTTCTTTCATTATCATGCTTCCATTGTGCAATCTGATTAACCTAACTTTTCATAACGTCCAACACCACATAGAGGTTCAATATTAGGTTCTCAGAAATCAAACCAACAGGCATTTAACTTAGTAATCTGACGAGGGTCGGACTAGCCCTCGCCACGTGTCATCTTTATATCGGCTAACCATTAATGGAAGACAGAGAATTAATAGCTAATAAATGCCAGGGGCTCTGTAGTTTAACCGAGAAAGCGGACTTGAACCCCGCGTGGGAGGTCAGCTCGGCTTATCTCTACTTACCACCGCAGGTCGGCTCGGTAAGAGTTGAGGCCGGGTAATGCAAAGATCTGGTCGAGATGGCCCGGGGCTCGACACAGTCGGCGAGCCTTCCTTATTTGTATTTGACACACATGCTTAATAATATCGATAAACAAGGAAAGAATCATAGGTCATAATGATCAGTAATCTTGACATTAGATATGTCTATAATTATCTCTAAATTGTGGGATTTATGCGTGTTAATCCTTAGAAATAATAATAATAATAATAATCTAATTCCTTGTAGGACAAGGAAAGGGATAAATCGTTCCTATATATAAACAACCCTAAGAACTACTTGAGACTTGATTCCCGAAATGCGAGGATATCGTAGGCAACTTGAGAGAAATAACTCAAGCTCGATCTAAAATCACCCAAAAAACCATCCTCGCTCATATTACCCTAGATTAAACGGCCCGGATTATTACTGACGAGATCCAAAGATCGTCAATTGGCGCTAGAAGGAGGGTCTTCTATCGGTAGTGGATCGAGGTTGTTCGTGATCAAGTTAATGGCAAAAACATGCCAAAAACGCAGTCAGATCCGGAGCTAATTTCCAGAGATTGAACCGTTGGAATACGAATTCCACCGTTCAGATTAGAGAATAAGGAGGGATGAACAAGCCCTCAAAATTTCGTGTAGATCGGAGTCCTTTTGGATGTCCGATCGACCACCGAGAGTTGCGGCTGTAACACCAAAATAAGCTGCAGGTCACTCTTTAAGGTCTGAGCTCCCGACCTCCCGAGCTCCTCAAATCTCCATGGTCCGAGTTCCCGACCTCCCGAGCTCCTCAACTCTCCAAGGTCTGAGCTGACCTCCCGAGCTCCTCAACTCTCCATGGTCTGAGCTCCCGAGGTCCTCAACTCTCTAAGGTCCGAGTTCCCGACCTCCCGACCTCCTCAAATCTCCAGGGTCCGAGCCGACCTCCCGAGCTCCTCAACTCTCCATGGTCCGAGCTCCCGACCTCCTGAGCTCCTCAACTCTCAATGGTCCGAGCCGACCTCCCGAGCTCCTCAACTCTCCATGGTCCGAGTTCCCGACCTCCCGAGCTCCTCAACTCTCCAAGGTCCGAGTTCCCGAGCACCTCAACTCTCCAAGGTCCGAGCTGACCTCCCGAGCTCCTCAACTCTCTATGGTCCGAGCTTCCGACCTCCCGAGCTCCTCAACTCTCCATGGTCCGAGCCGACCTCCCGAGCTCCTCAACTCTCTATGGTCCGAGCTTCCGACCTCCCGAGCTCCTCAACTCTCCATGGTCCGAGCCGACCTCCCGAGCTCCTCAACTCTCCATGGTCCGAGTTCCCGACCTCCCGAGCTCCTCAACTCTCCAAGGTCCGAGCTGACCTCCCGAGCTCCTCAACCCTCAATGGTCTGAGCTCCCGAGCTCCTCAACTCTCCAAGGTCCGAGTTCCCGACCTCCCGACCTCCCGAGCTCCTCAAATCTCCAGGGTCCGAGCCGACCTCCCGAGCTCCTCAACCCTCCTTGGTCCGAGCTCCCGACCTCCCGAGCTCCTCAACTCTCAATGGTCCGAGCCGACCTCCCGAGCTCCTCAACTCTCCATGGTCCGAGTTCCCGACCTCCTCAACTCTCCAAGGTCCGAGTTCCCGACCTCCCGAGCTCCTCAACTCTCCATGGCCCGAGCTCCCGAGCTCCTCAACTCTCCATGGTCCGAGCTCCCGACCTCCCGAGCTCCTCAACTCTCAAAGGTCCGAGCCGACCTCCTGAGCTCCTCAACTCTCCATGGTCCGAGCCGACCTCCCGAGCTCCTCAACTCTCCAAGGTCATATTTAGAACTCGCCTTCGGGCGAGCCTTTTGTAAGTCCGATTTAGTTCGGCATCATATTTGGAACTCGCCGGGCGAAGCCTTACAGAAGTCCGACTTCAGGTCGGCGTCATATTTGGAACTCGCCGGCGAGCGAGCCTTCTATAAGACCGACTTCAGTTCGGCACTGGCAGATTACACCAATAAAGCAAACGGTACGTTAACTTACTATTATTTTGTTTTCTATTATGCATGGTCTTTATTGAGTTTGCAGGACAAACACACGATCAACAATATGCGGGAAGTCAGTACAAACTGCCCAGCTTGCTCAAATAAAGTCCGAGAAGTCAGACAAATCAACACCTTTCCGACAAAAATTATACGCCGCCAGGATCGATTTAACCGAGTCATGCAAGTCGACTCGTAAAGTTTTGCAAAGGACAAACTTCCTAAGTTTGCAGTCGTCAGCTAAAATTTTAATCGAGGCTCAGGGTCGACTCGAGAAAAAGCTTGAATACCACAAGCTCCCGAGTCCTCGTGGCCAGGACGGTGTATTAACCGAGTCGGTAATACTCGAAAAGTTTGCAAAGGACAAACATCCTCGACCTGCAGTCGTCGCTAGAGTTTTAATCGAAGTCTCGCAGTCGACTCGAGATAGCTTGAATACCACAAGCTCCCGAGTCCTCAAGGCGCGACGGGGTTTTAATCGAGTCGTCATACTCGAAAAGTTTGCAAAGGACAAACTTCCTAAGTCCGCAGTCAGGCTAAAATTTTAATCGAGGCTCGCAAGTCGACTCGTAAAGCTTGAATACCACAAGCTCCCCGAGTCCTCGTGGCCAGGACGGGTATTAATCGAGTCGGTAATACTCGTAAAGTTTGCAAATGACAAATTTCCTCGGTCTGCAGTCGACTAGAGTTTTTAATCGAGTCCTGCAGTCGACTCATATAGCTTGAATACCACAAGCTCCCCGAGTCCTCGTGGCAGGTCGGGTTTTAATCGAGTCGCCATACTCGAAAAGTTTGCAATGGACAAAATTCCTAAGTCCGCAGTCAAAGCTAAATTTTTAACTAAGTCACGCAGTCGACTCGTAAAGTTCGCAAAGGACAAACTTTAAATTTAGTATGCCATCCAAAACTATTAAGTTATTGCGTGGCATAATCAAGAGGCTGAAGAGCGGATCGATGAACAGACACCGGAAAATTTGCAAGGAAAACAACCGTAAGGGCAAGGTAAGTTGCAAAAAAATTCATGTGCTATAATTTTGAACTTCTACATTTTTGATATGACCAAAAAACTAAGTCGCAAAGTCGACATCAAAATGTCAAGTCCGCCTGAGCAGAGCCCAAATAATTAAGTCCGCCTCGAAAGCGGACTCCAAAAATTAAGTCTGCAAGAGCAGATGCCGAGCTCCAAGAACGGACTCCGCTCAAATCATTAAAATCGACATCCGAGCTCCACCGGTCGGACTCAAAGAAACATATGTCGACAATATTTATTAAGCCCGCAGACAGATGAAAACAAAGCAAGTCTGCAGCCGGACTCGTAAAGCATACAATGGAAAAAATTCCCGAGTTTACAAATTAGGCTAAAACCAAATCGTAAAGAGTATACAGAGCTCAAAATCAAAAACAAAGTATGCCATCCACTACAATAAGTAATGCATGCCACACTAGGGGTGCACAGGGTACCAGGTGATGATACGGAACCTGACACGGTCCCATTATCCCCGGTCAACTCGTCTGAGGACATAAGTCAAACTCTTATCCTGAGCATAAGCGCGCGACGTCGCCAACTTCTTGGCCATCCCGCCATCCTCATAAGCATAAGGGGGCCGCCCCGCAGCACTGCGGGCCCATTCATCTGTGAAACTCTATCAGTTAATGGAAAGTTCATAAGCTTAGATAGAACGCGGGGCCAACTGCCATCTGTCGGGCATCGGCGCCGCTAGCACGAGTAGTCTTTTACAGCTTTATCCTTTCCCTATAAATACCCCCACTATGACATTAATGAAGATATAGAACAACTTTTGCGCATTTATTTCTATCAGCACTGTTTTCTCTCTCTCTCATATTTATTGCTTTCATATTACCACCGTGAGTTCATCACCAACATCGATAAACGCCACCGCCCGACGGCGATAACCTCATTGATCGGAGCACCACGAAGAGGCCAGATATCCCACGTCCAAGTCTTCCTTCCAAACTACCTGACGGAAACAGACCCGCCACCAGGTAAGTACTCAAACCTCAAAATAAAAGTACAGTGGGCAGAGCACTACAAACATCTAGAAAGCATACAAGTTTTTTTTAAAAGAAATTTCATAAAACAAATATGTCTTGACAATAGGAGAAAAGGGCAATCAATTCTGGGCACCAGGATTTTGCTCCGCTGAGGAAGGAGCCGGCTCAGTGCTCTGAGAAACAGGGCGGCGTTTAATATGCTTAGCCCCAATGTCCTCTCCTTCCTTAAACTCTCCCAATCGGTGGTCAAGCAAAAGGAAGAGTAGATACCACTGCTGCCAGGTCATGGTCAGAAAGGCACCCCTAACCCAAGGAAGGTCTATCCTCGGTCAGGTCCTCGATATCGCCATCCGATGAGCCTCAGGCCTCTCTCTGCTTGGATCTACCTCTTTGTGGGTAGCAGCAGCTATTATAACCGCCTCTTCCTTTGAAGGCCAACTTCCTCCACTCCTCATCTCCTTTCTCTCGCATCCGCATCCACTTCTATAAGATCAACCCCTTCGCGCACGGAGGTGACCCGTGCACGTCGGCGAAAAGCTCGGGATAAATGCCGAAATAAGAGGAATTCTCGACGGTACCCACAAATCGGGTCGCCTGCAGATCAACGCGCTCGGTCCTCTCCGAGCCTGATTAGTCTCGATCGCACTAAAGGAACTGCAACAACATTCTTAAAAACTCGTCAGAAAAATCTCATAAGTCGCCAGAGATCGACGAGCCGAGCTCCGCAGTCGGACTCAAGAAAATTTCACAAGTTCGCAGGATCGACGGCGAAAATCTTCGCAGTCGACTCGGAAAAGTTTGCTAAGGACAAACTCAATAAGTCTGCAGAGATGTATAATCGAGCTAAGATGCATTATAAACTCGTAAAGTTTGTAATAATCAAACTTTCTAAGTCTGCAGGATGTAAAACGAATTGCAAAGCTCTGCAGTAAAGTCCAGAGGCAAAAATCTACACACGCTACTAAGTATGCCATCCAAAAAACTATATGTTAGTGCATGGCATACTGGGGGGCAAGACACCCCACGGCGGATCAAAGTACTTCAGGTAAGTGCTGAAAATAAATTCAGGCAAGAGAACTTGCAAAAGTTTGCATATATTAAAACATTGTACATGAAAAAATTGGAAGCATTTCTCCAAAGTATTACAAAACAGACTCCAAAGTTTGAGCTCCGCAGGTCGGACTCGAAAGCTTCAGCTCCGAAGGCCGGACCCGAAAAGTTTTCTTAAGTCTGCTTGACAGACATCAACTTTCAGAACTCCACAGGTCGGACTCAACAAAGTTTGCAGGCCAAACTCATCGGATTGAGCTCTCGGATCGGACTCACCAAGTCAAGACGACAATCAAAAGTATGAGCTCTCTAGCTCACCTCCATAAAATTTCATAGACCAAACTTCTTTAGTTCGTAGATGAACTCAAAGCTGAGCTCCACATGTCGGACTCGTCATAAAATCAGTCTGCAGGATGGACTCTCGCAAACATTGCGAAGTAAACTTCCTAAGTCCCCAAAGGGACCCGAGCTGAGCTACGCAGGTTGGGCTCGTAAAAATACAACGAAGCATAAACGAAATGCAAGTTCCAAAACTTAGGAAGCATTAAGGGCTGAGTTCTGCCCAGGCACTGTAGCAGGAGTAAGATTCTCCACAGAGGCATTAACCTGGGGCAGCTCGGCAGGAGCCGTTGAAGCATAAACAGCAGCCGCTGAAGGCACTAAACAAGGAATTGCAGCAACGTTCTCAAAAACCGTTCCACTTCAGAAGATGTGGGCACAAATGACAGCGTCATAACATAAACTACGCCACCTGGCAGAGAAGATCATCGTAAGTTCTACAAGTCTAGATGACAGTGGCCGAACAACACCTCTAATAGATCCGACCTCACAACGAGTGGTTCAGTCAGATCTGGGGGCTTATGATTTGGGTCGGACTAGCCTCGCCACGTGTCATCTTTATATCGGCTAACCATTAATGGAAGACAGAGAATTAATAGCTAATAAATGCCAGGGCTCAGAGTTTAACCGAGAAAGCGGACTCGAACCCCGCGTGGAGGTCACCGGCTTGTCTCTACTTACCACCACAGTCGGCTCGGTAAGAGTTGAGGCCGGGTAATGCAAAGATGTGTCGAGATGGCCCGGGGCTCGACACAGTCGGCCGAGCCTTCCTTATTGTATTTGACACACATGCTTAATAATATCGGATAAACAAGGAAAGAATCATAGTCATAATGATCAGTAATCTTGACATTAGATATGTCTATAATTATCTCTAAATTAGGGGGATTTATGCGTGTTAATCCTTAGGGAAATAATAATAATAATAATAATCTAATTCCTTGTAGGACAAGGAAAGGGATAAATCGTTCCCTATATAAACAACCCTAAGGAACTACGGAGACTTGATTCCTGAAACAGAACAGAATACGTAGGCAACTTGAGAGAAATAACTCAAGCTCAGTCTAAAATCACCCAAAAAAACCATCCTCGCTCATATTACCCTAGATTAAACGGCCCGGATTATTACTAGACGAGATCCAAAGATCGCCATAATCCGTCTGTGGTATATACTTAATCAACATTAACCGATAAAAGACCTTTATGTTGATTCAACTTGTGTCTCTACCCTAAAGATTATGTCCATCAAAATGACGCTCATCGTATCTCCGACCAACCCTTTCGTAAATCCATGCTTAGGCCAAGAATCATCCTAGTTCCACACATTCACCTTACCTCTTGGTAGAACAACTTATCCAAAGAATATTATGTATTATACTTAGACATCTAATGGAATACAACCATAGTCCGCTCATCATGTACCACAAAGCTACTCACACGCGAAAACCCTTAACATATTCATCCTTACTTATGTTGAACCTAGTTGCCATAGACATAGGCGGCTGTAGGAATTCTGGGACACGTGTAATATTCTGATTTTCGGGAAAGGGCAGACGTGTCTTTTTGCGAAAACGAAATATTGGGTTCGGTTCCTTTTAATCGGAGTTAATTAATTTGGACGTTATATATATATATATATATATATATATATATATATATATATATATATATATATATATATATATATATTTCGTGTGGTATATATATATATATATATATATATATATATAGTTAAGGAAATGATTTGTATGACTAAGGGCAAATAAGGAAAACTAAGGTTTTATGGGAATGGGTATTTAAAGGAAAATTTGACTCGATAATCCCCATAACCCTTTTACAAAAAAAGAGAGCAACCACGCTTTTCTCCTCTTTTCTCATGCATTCAAGGAGAGAGTTGAGGGTTGGGAAGTTTCACCAATAATCAAGCAGCTTTCTGGTGGTTTTCGATCGGACGGGAGCGTTAGAATCGCCGTGAGGAAAGCATCGCCTTGATACCGCTTTGCTTGGCAAAGCCGCAGGCTTTTGTTGGGGTTTTGATCGGTTCTGCGGGCTGCAAATTGGTAAGGAAACTATCCTTATGATCTCAAATGTTTTTTATAAGGTTTAGATGAAATTGTAGGTGTTTTGATGCTAGATTGATGAGTTTATGGATTGGTCATTGATCATAAGTGCCATATTATGTTTAGACATAATTTGCGTAGTTTTTTTGTGTTGTTCTTGCCGTTGTTCGGTTTGGAATTGTTTTGGGAATCGCAGGATGAAGGTTTAGGGTTCTAGTCGAACCCAGGGACGAAGCAGCGTCTGGCCTCTCTCGACGGGCGCCTACTTGGGGCACATTTCGACGAAGCGCCTGGCCTCTCTCGGACGGGCGCCTACTTGGGGCACATTTCGACGAAAGGCCTGGCTTTTCGGGACGGGCGCTTGAAGTGTTGTTTTACATTCGTGATTGAAATCGCTTTTAGGTGGACGGGCGCTCGGTATAGTGGACGAAGCGCCCACCGCGGACGGGCGCCCAATAAGCTTCAGACGGGCGCCCAGAGCCTTAAACGGGCGCTCTAGCTTGTTTTGTCCTTCTTCCTTTGTTGGTTGTTGTTCACCTTTATAAGCGTGATTTAGCTTTATGAAACCTTTATATATGATATATTAAATAGTATAAACTTGGACAAGCCTGAATTGAGCTTCGATTCGCTCAGCTTAAAACACCGAATGTACTCTTAAAGGGAGTTGAAGTTCGGATCCGTCGGAAGAGTATGATAGGCTTGTGCTTTGATGAGTTAGCATTCATCAATGTCTGTAATTGCTAGGACTTGTCCGTGTCTAGTGGTCTAGGAAGAGAGTAGTCCGTGTGAGGGAGATTATTTGAAAACACTTGGGTGGCTAGTTAATCATCCTAATAAACAACGTGATCTTGACTAGTAAAAGATTAAACAACATGTCTCTCTTGGCTGTGGCACCAGTGCTAAATCGCGATGCATGTGCTACCTCTGAAGGTGGAGGAACTCAGTAGTCAAAAGACCCTAAATGTAGGACTCACCGAGACGCCGCAAGCCATCGGAGTCTACCTTTTCTAGACTTCGTGGATATTGGTGTGATCCACTAATATGTTGCAAAAGAGTGTTCCCGAGGTGGAAGAACCTGCGTGAGGTCATAATGACTCTAAGTGCACGAGGACTCTGCTTTGAGGTGACGCGCAGAAGGCCTTGAGTGCGGTTGTAACATAGATAAGCTAGTAGAAACGCTTAGTCAATTCGTGTTGATGGACATGAAATGAACCCTGCGTTGAGTCGGTCTCACATAAACAACCAATCGGTTTAAGTATCTTTCCTTATAAAACCGCAGCTTGTTTTCATAGCTTCTCTTTCTTATTAAGTCGTTGTACTTACCTCAAATGTATTTTTTTCTATGTGTTTGGGGATGAGAAGACGAACAGGTGTTCGAGGAGGAGTTCGACGACGACGTTTGACGGCGCTCGTTGAAGACTTATCATTTACAGCTTTACTTTTACATTTGGATTTCTTTGATACTTTTGAGGTAGACTTTTGGTCTTTCGCGACGTGTAGTACTTTTCTTTTGGGATTTTCGTACTTTCTCAAATGTAATAAATTTACATTTTTCCGCTTTTAGATTCCCATTTTCTATTCTTAAACGTTTAGAAATTTTATACCCGAGTTTTTGCTTCCGTTTACTTTAATTTGATACGACGTAGTAGAGGCTTACGTATAAAATGAATTTACTTTTATTTTATACGTCGCTTAACGTTTCATTTCCTGGATAAGCGACTTCGGTGTCCGAAACAAGACGTTACAACACGGGTCGAGATCGATAACGGCATGTCGTGTTATAAGTTTATAGGAATTAATTTTAAAAAACCAAGTAGGATTATGAGTCAAAAATCAAATTTTAAAAAATTTAGCGGGTCATTTAATACATATTAAATGTATAAAAAATTTAAATAACGTAAAATATACATAGAATCGTTTTTTGGTTGCGGGTCAGATGCCCTATAAGGATCCTCTTTGGAGCCGCGCCTGGCCATAGATAGAACCGACAAATATGCAGATTCATCAACGATTACCTTATCCTACATCTAGATTCTTATTAGGCTCAATGTAACGCCTCGCACTCCGCTGTGCGGTAGGGCCACACGTAGTCATAAATAGCTTCGGCCAATCAAGTAGCCTCATTGTCTCACTTTGCCTAAAAGAACTAAACCCGAGCTGACAAAGATAATTATATCTCACACTTATACAAAGGAAGAAGTTTCTTTTTTACCGACGCGACATTACACTCCCACCATTACCGCTAGCCAGAATATATGTGTATAAAACCATCAAGTTGGGTTATATAATAATCTGCCAATTAGCTTCAACATCCTTTTTCAAGGATCATATAGAGTTAAGTGAATGAAACGGCAAGTTATCAAGAAAGATAAACAAATAGTATTGTTTTTAAAACAATAAAATATGAGAAATAATACTTGCTCAATCAATATATTATATATATATATATATATATATTAATAGTTTAAATACACGTTTTGTCACTTTTTCTAACACAGAACTTATGCACATATAATTACTCATACATTGTGTGCATATATGATACTACCTCACTCCCACAAAAAAAATGCATGTCTGTTATTCTAAATGAATCGTCCCTTAAAATGTATCGATTTAGAAAACCAATATATTATTTAATGTATTTTCTTTTTAAAAATACCCCTATCATATCATACCTCGGTGTTGGGAGGTGTTGGTTTTAGTTTGTAAGTTATTGGAAGCCATAAAAATCAATTACGCAACCTTCAATGACTGCTAAATTGCTTAGTCAAATTTGGAAGGGAGTAGCCGAGTCAAATATACTCGTGCATGTTTATTTTTATATAGTTTTCCATTTCTTTCATAAAAAATAACCATTCATCTTGTACACAGTTTATGATGTTAACAGGGCAATATGTCCGTAGTATTTCCCTTCTTTAATAATAATATAAAACAAAAAAAAAAAAAAATCCACAGGCACTTCAAGTGTCACTCTCAAGGCTACCACCGTTACAAAAATATGTTCACTATTATAAACAAAGGGCTACCACCTCAAGGAGAAGACGTAATATTATAAACAAAGGGCTACCACCTTATGTATATTATATTCAATAAAAAATAAAACTCAGTACTATATTCCGTTTTGCATATTTTGATTTTCTATCTCTCTCTCTCTCTCTATATATATATATATATATTAATATATATATGTGTGTGTTTCTTTTAAATGATGATGAAACACAATAAAAAAATAAAAAATATAATGCCCTAAAATGTTTTGGTTTTATATTCTTTTAGACTTAGGTTTAAGAATTAGGACTTAAAAGGAGGTAATATCCACATGGGTTGCAATGAGAGAATTGCAGTTTTTTCCTTGCCGTTAATAAACTTTCTCAGAAAATAATTACGTCTTCTCCATTCCTAAAAGATAAGTCTATATAATAGCTTTTACACATGTTAAGAAATGTATGAGTGTCATAAATTCAAAAAAGAAATAACTAAAGGGTTAATCGTTAAAAATGATAATTTGAACATGTAAATACGTAAAGAGAGACAATAGAAATTTTTTTTCCTGATAAAACGATACGTGTTATTATTCCACTCATGCGATTTAAATTCTCTCGTATTCAACTACCAAAATGAATATATTTTTTGATCCGATTGTCGAAAGATGGTAAATTTTTTAATTACATTTTTTCTTTTCCGCTTCATTATTTAGACATCTTATTTGATATTCTTTCAACATTATTTTTAGGTCAATTATGTAAAAATGATAAACAGTTTAATAAATAAACATCGTGATTCGAAGTAACTTTCAATGCACCAAATACTAGATTTGTGGTTATTAATAAATAATTGTTTTATCATCAAATTTATATTTTCACCACACGATTTCTATTTTTCCCTCCATTTTGTCCTTTTAAACCACTCCCCCTTAACTAAAATACATTTAACATAATATTTATAATGTAATGATTTATAATTAAATTGTTAATAAACTAAAGATAATATAAGATAAGTATAATAAATCCTTTGTATGAAATTCCAAAAAAATTAAAACTAAAATGAATTACAGAAATATAGCAGTCCCTGGCAAGCTAACAAGCGCCACACACTACTACTTGCACAAACTTCTTGCAATTTTAGGGTCCTCCGTTTTCACGTAATAGAAGTATATTTTTGGTCAATTTATTTTTTACTCAATCTAAAAAACCGGTAACATCCAAATTTATAGCCGAATTCAGTGAAAGAAATTCTCATGTTAAATTTTTTATAGCGCTTATCAACATAATATACCTTTAAAATAGTTATGATATATTATTTTTTTACGAGGTCGAGAGCACAATTTTCTTTTGATCGAGGGACTCCGATTACACATCGACAGCCCCGTGCAGCATTTTAGACAATACATATTACTAATATTTTTTTTTGAAGGTCCCCAAACTAGAAGTGGGACTTGGCTTGACACATTGGTCTTGACAATTCAATGGCCAGTAATCCTTGTCCTTGTCTTTGAATTTAGGGCCACTTTTAATTTTCAAATTATTATGATCTTTTTTGTTTTGTTTTTTTATCGACCAGACTTAAAAGTCCAAGTCTTGCCTGTAACGACATTGACTTGACTTTACCTTCTTTACCCGGCATAAGAACAATTATTATACAACTTGTTTTTTCCAGAACATAATCCAGTAGTAAAGATATTTGGTACTTTAAAAGATAGCTTCATTTTTAGCTGGAGCGTGATGTTCGAACCCTGGAAAATGAGATTTTATTAAATTTTTTGGTATAATAAAGAAACTAACGATTATGAGATATTGTGTTATCCGATTAAGATCTACACTTATCCCATACGACCGCAAGAAAACATTGAGGATCTATTAAGGGTAATAGATACCTTTATTTTTCTGGAGCTTATAAGAAAAGAAGGGTCAGGCTAGACTGGCCACTAAGTGGTACAAAAGCGGGTAGGCTTAACAAAAGCTGGATGGCCTCGGCTGGCTTAAACCTAATTGCCTCAATCACTTTAGTGTGAAGGACCCGAAAAATGTGGTCTCTCAAAAGTATATCAATGCAAATTCTAAATGTCATGGCATTGTGCGGATACATCTCAAAGGAAACGAATGAGTCACGCTTTCTTTGGCAAGAAATCTCACTTTTAAGAAGCTTTTCGTTAAAGTTCGAGGTTTTTACTACCAAAACTCGTAAACAAACGCCAAGAGAGGTGAGTGTGATCAATAAGATTGTGTGATTACATTGATTCTTCATCGTTTGATTCTTATTACTCCAAGCAAACTAGACCAAAGGTTGGTAGAGCATCAAAGCACGTGCATTCTTGATGCTAAGAAGTCCTAAAATTTATCCTAAAATGCAACACTAAATATTTACATGCTAGACAAATTTTTATTTATTTATTCTTTTTTTTTTTGAATAGATCTTTAATTTTTAAATTTATGACCCAACATCTCTCCCCACACTTGAACACACACAGCAAATGTCCTCAATGTATGCCATAATTGTTAGAGCTTAACCATTTTAATCATAACAACTTAAGATCTATACTCATCCCATGACACGTGGCTGAACGAGGATCATAATGGTTAGGTTTTAACCATTTTAATCATAACAACTTGTGCTCCGATGACATATTGCACCAACAAAAGCAGTATCAAATATTAAGGGTATTTAAGTCTTTTTTTTGGGTATTTTTAGTAAACCGTAATGATTAAAAGAAAGATTAACAAATGAAAACCTTAAAACCTAATATATATATATATATATATATATATATATATATATATATATACTACCAAGTAGCTGGTGGGTATTGCAAAAAGAGAAGAGCATAAGGGGTCGGCCGAAGAGGAGAAGAATATGGGAGAAGAAAAAAAAGGTAATCCGGTCATCGGTTAGTATATCATTTTTCGATCCAATTCAAAAACAAATCATGAGTAGATCAACCACGTGGTTTAATGTTTTCCTGGAGACTTTTTGTTCGCACAGATTTGAATCTCGAACTGCTTTAAATTTGCATCCGTTAGAGGCAATGGTTATATACTTGAAGGCTAGATTAACTTTATGATATTTAATGGATTTAAACCATAATTGCATTATAATTCATTAATTATGTGCGCAATTTCAAATTGATACTTTACTGAGAAAAGTATATCGATCGCCGAAGAAAATTGGGAATCACGACCTTCGCCACAAGCGGGAGCCTTCGCGCTTGGTGAGGTTTCGCTTTCGGATTTTCACCCGGTCGGTCGTCTGCTCAATACACGCAAGACACGCTACACTATCATGTACGGTTCAAATCAAGATGAATTATTATTATTATTATTATTATTATTATTATTATTATTATTATTATTATTATTATTATTATTATTATTATTATTATTATTGGTTCCATGTAGCAATATTAGACACATGTTATATGCATTACGCATGTCGATGGGTCGTGATTAGGTATTGACATCCTTTTACGTTAACTATGATCGAGTTCTCTAGAATTCTTAACATCCATAAAGAGTGCTCACACCCGCTGGTCAACAATTTGTAATTTCAAGTGGGTGTTAGTCGGTTAGATATGCCCACACGCGGGTCTATGTTTAGTAATAGCATGCCGGTTTCTATTTATTATGAGAACCAGGGTGTAGTCTGACATATTTATCATTTGGTAATGGCCTACTAATGGGTGTAACCATGGTATATTTTAAGACATCTTTTGTGGTCTATACAAATGCGTAATACCCTCAATCATTAAATCACTTACACGTATGTCACGTATGCACAATATGATATGATAACCTTTTTTTTTGAGGGTATGATAATTTATTTATGGTAATGGAAGTATGGTAAGGAAAGTATGATACAATGAGTAAGGAAATACGTAATGACATGGTAAGTATGATCCGGTAATTATGAATTTATGATATGATAAGTAATGTTACAAGAAGGTAATTCACCGATAGGTTGTAGTAAGTTAGGACATATGTAATTATGGCAACTATTAATATGTTATTTTGAAAATATACTTTGCATTAATAGTAGAACTATGTCAGATTTCTCGATACTATCATAGTTTTCTTTTAGTTATATATTATTTACTCGACCATCGTGTTCACCCGCTATTTAATATTTTCAGATTTTGTTGCAACGATTCTTCTTATTCTTGGATTAAAAAGAAAGTATGCACCTTGGAAGTAAGCTAATATGCTGGTAAAATTTGTTTTCAAAATTATTGGGCCACCAACAAATCACGTAAATAATGCACAATAATTTTCCTCGGGATGATCACACAATTGACAAACCGGGAGTGCAAACATGACACTGGTAAAAACAGATTGAGGTAAGAATAGCAATGTGGCCTACCTTAAGTTATTGGATGCACTATACGCTGAGCCGCACTCCATTCGATTGTGCGATATGAGTTTTTTATTTTTAAACTGAATTCAAACACATGCCCGTGATTTGTTTTCACGTCACTTCAATGTAAATAGAAATACTACACAATAACTCCCCGGCTACCTTCTATAGCATAAAATTCAATCCGAGCAGTCCTTAACTTGTTTAAGGATATCCACGACATTCACCAGATTTACTTTCATACTTGCTCATGACGGTTCATGGACTATGCACATCTGGCATTACCTTTATGATGGTTCCTATCGTAGTAAGAAAAGAAACCTTCCATAAGCATCATCTTTCACCTTATCTTTAGGATGAACATCCTAACATAGATAGATCTTGAGAACACCGCTAGTAGTATCACTATATAACTCTTTTAGCATCACGCCTATAGGTAAACTATAATCTAATAAAGAAGCTTAAATCTATCACTATAGATTCTTATTTCTAAAATAAGAAATGCTAATCCAAGTTTTCGTAAAGACCTTGAACTACCGAACACTAATTGATCAGTGACACTGGGGTGATAATTCTCTAGAGAAATATCCAATACCTTTCTCAAAAATCATAACACACTCCCACTATCCATATTGCACATCAAGCATATTCATTCTTTTGACTAAATCAAACTCCTTTGATTATCAAACAAAGAAATTGTCTAGAGAAACTTGTTTGAGTCCATAAATGGATCTCGTAGGCTCACATATCATGTTATCGCCTATGAACATCGAGTTGTTTGCCCAATGTCTTCAACACTATCGTATAGCCATGATACGGTTATAACAAGCATAGTCCGAATAGAACTAGGCTCACCGGGTAGCATAAAGATAATTACAAGGTTTACACCCTGCACTATCTAAACCGCCATCGTAGCCTTACGGTAATCATATTACTATCCACGTTAGCCTTTCAAGGACATTCCTCTGTAAAGACATACTAGGTTCACAACCTGGTTGTCACCGATGGAATCTAATTCGATATTGTGGCTCTTGGCCATATCTCTCAATCTAGCCTTTCAAACATTCCTTCATAAGTTGTGAGATATTCATTCTTCAAGATGAACATACCTCGCAAATTCTTTCAGCTTAAGGTTATCCACAAACTTATAGAACTTTGTGTGCACTGAGCAAAGGTTTTACACCTCATGTTCCAATGGTTGAATATCTCCTTGTGGTTCTCAACTACTTTTGAGATCTAGATTTACTCCCACTGCTTTTTTGGAAGAAACACTTCCTCTAGAAGACAAAGATGTTTGGAGACAAACACCTTTTTTGCTCAGGGACAAGTAAACATTATCTAGCGTGATTTGCTAGATATTCCACAAAGTTGCATATGTCGCACTAGGCTCCTAGCCTTTCCGACTTTGTGAAGAGAGTTTGAGAAAGTAATAATACTTGAGTAAACTCCAACTTATTTATTCATGTTGCAAGAATGAGTATAAATAGATACAAGAGAGGATCCTTACAAGAGAGATCCTAGCTAGTAAAGTAAAAGTAACTGTGAGGCTACAATAAATGCTAGAGTCGGCTATGTCTATGCTATTACATAATAGGACAAAGGATAGTTACTTTATGATTATTAGACATATTAATTGTTTATTCAATGCAATTAATATGTCTCTTGATAAAAAGTAACACGTTACATTGTAACATGTTAAGAGTGTAATAATAATGTAATATTAACTATAGTATTTCCACACTTCCTCAAACCTGGGTTGTATATGTTTATACAACCAAGTTTGCTACTCAATCAATAACATAAGTGGTGGTATGGCCTTGGTGAGAATATCAAAGATTCTGATCGCCGAGGGGAACATACTGGAGTTGAATAATCTTGGCATCAATCTTCTCCTTTAGAAGTGTCTCACAATGTCCACATGTTTGGTTTTATCATGATGGATCGATCCTCCTCGCCATGCATAAGGTCAAATTATTGTCACAAAGAGAGATAGGTTGTCAAGAGGTTGTCGGTTCAAAGAGTACCCTTTTAGCCACATAGCTTCACAAATGCCAAGTACAAGTGCCCTCGAGTTCAAATTCTTCAAGATCGCTTGACACAAGAGGGTCGCTTCTTGCTTCTCCAAGTAACTAGGTTTCCCATACATACGAGCAATAGCCTGTGGTAGATCTTCTCACGTGTGACATCCAAACCCAATCAAGATCAGTGCAGACCTTGATTGATCTCTCGTAAGACTTGGTGAAATGTAAGCCCCGGCCAGAGAGTGGACTTCAGTACCTCAAGATCCTGCTCACAAAGATCCCAATGTTGCTCAAGAGGGCAACGCATGAACCAAGCAAACTGATCGACTCCATATGCACATCGTGTCTTGTATGACATGATAAATGAGTTTCCTACAAGTCTTTGATATTGATCCTTTCTCGATGGCAATGTCACCATGCAAACAGGTATTATCTGGTTCTACTCTGGGATACAAAGCAGGTTTGCATCCCAAAGATGCCGCTTTCCTTCAAAGAGTCCAAAGACATACTTCCTCTCAGTGGAAATGTATATACCTGGCTGCTCTTAGCTATTTCTATACCAAGAAAAAGTACTTGAGGTAGCCCAAATCTTTAACTTGAAATACTTTTGCCAAATAGGTCTTCTTCAAGTGTTGGATCTCAAATAGGTCATCACCAAGAAGGGATGATATCATCCACATAGACAATAAGAATGGACCTTTTCCGTTTTGTTGTTTTGATAAACATTGTGTGATCTGAAAGGCATTGATGGTATCCAGCACTTTAACCACAAAGATGAGTTTGCCAAACCAGGCTCTAGGGACTCGCTTAGGCCATATAGAGATTTCCTCAATTTGCAAACTTTCCTTGAGTGTGAGTGTTGGAAAACCAGAGGCACATTCATATAGACTTCCTCAAGAAGGTCACCATTTAGAAAGCATTCTTGATATCCAATTGGTGTAGAGGCCACCAAGTTGACAAAGAATTGAGATCAAGACTCGACAAGGTGTTTAGTTTTGCCACAGTGCAAAGGTTTCCTTGTAGTCAAGGCCATATGTTTGAGTGAATCCCTTGCAACCTAATAGCTTTGTATTTGTCAATAGTACCATCAAAGATTGTACTTGATAGTGAATGTACCATTTGCAAATGATCAGTTTTCTTTCCATGCTGAGAGTGGTGAGATCCTGTATGGTTGTCAATGAGCAATATTTTCGCTTTTGATACCGCCTTCCACTTATCATGTTGGAGAGCTTCCTGTATATTCTTAGGAATAGAGTGAGAATCCAAGTCCTGTAAACATGGCAAAACAGTGATAACCGATCATAGGATAGATAATTATGAATAGAGTGATCAGTGAGTGCAAGATCTCTTTCCTTCCTCGATAGCAATAGTCTGTTATCAACGCCGGTCAGTCGAGAGTCGCTGGTGTCCGAGGTTCAAGTCATTGTGACTCAAAGAGTTGCCGAGTGTCGCAGTCTCTGGTTCAAAGAGGCTCGGGTCGATGAGACTCTGATTCGGTGAGGTTGCCGAGGATCGAGAGGATGCCGAGAGTCGCAAAGTCTTTGAGGTTCAAGAGTTTGCCGAGGAAAGGATTTAGGTCAAGTTCAATCAAAGTTTCCATCAAGGATCGCCCCAAAGGACTTGGTCAGTAAGTGAGTCCTTTCAAAGAATTTTACATCCATAGAATTGTAAAATCTTTTTTCGTAAGAGAGTAACACTTGTAACCTTTCCCCGCCCTTGCATATCCTAGAAAATGCACTTGTGAGCTTTGGGATCAAGTTTGCTTCGTGTTGGGCATGGATATAAACAAATACAAGACAACCAAAGATTTTTGGTGGTAATTGGGAAATAAGACGAGGGCAGGAGTGTGTGGTCGTGAGGGTTTGATAGAGTTTTGAAGCCTAACACTCACTGAAGTCTCATTGATTAAGTATGTGGCGCTTAATATAGCTTCACCCCACATATACTTTGGGACATGGGTAGTGAACATGATTGATCGAGCCATCTCCAAAGAGGGTGCCTGTTTCTTTCTCTCAAAGAACCCCATTTTGTCGAGGTGTTTCCACACAACCACCGATATGGACAACTCCTTTATTCATTAAGAAATTAATGAGGTTAGACTCATAGTATTCAAGAGCATTATCGGGCCTTAAGATCTTGATCTTAGTGTCAAATTGAGTAGAGATCATGTTGTAGAATTCTAAAAACTGTCCAACTTCAGATTTATCCTTCATTAAAA